>CAJQUW010004125.1:0-464700 GCA_907163375.1 Prostheceraeus crozeri | reverse complement strand
TTTTCAGTGAAATGATGTAAATAACTCTTATTGACTCCAGTTTAAAGTTTAATTCCATGTTTTCCTATATTGGGTTCACATTTCCTACATTGAAATGTGAATTGTTCTGAAAAATCACGATTTAATCTTCATACAGACGAAATCTCATTTTTTGACTTTCATTTATTGCAAGCCATTATTATTTCTACTGTATAAAAGTGAGCACACTGAATATCCAAATGTTCAGACCACCGTGAGTGTAGACTGTTATGACAATAGTCCAACGGTGGTCTTTATTGATAATTAATGGATCGTCGCAAACATAGTTTTAATTTCGCATTTAATATTGCGTTGTCATATCACACAATATGATAAGTAAATATAATATCAACAACATTTTTAAGTATAACAAAATACGATAAGTCTAACCTAAATTCTCTAATTATCGATAAACTGATTTTGCTACATCGTTTGGAAACTAAAATGCAATTCTTGCAAACCAATTATTACTTACTCTTTGCAAAGCAATTCTTGCCTCAAATTGATTTCTGAATCTCAAACAATCACAGAGTATCTCATTTCTTTCTGATGTACGCGTAATGCGTCCGAGTTGTAAACCAAAGATTTCAAACTCCTGTATATCGAAAACGCACTAGTTCTGGGACTTGTTTGGACTACAAAAGCTTTGGACCGCTCACATACTGAATTTCAGCAGCATGGGAAGCTTTCTCATGAGAAGTAGACTGTTTCGAGCAAATACTCATCAACAATAAATATCCACATTATCTTATTGACGCAATGATAAACCGCTATGTGAAAAGAAAAAAGAAATCGGAAAAGGAAACAACTAATGAGAACAAATCAACAACAACATAATTCTTTTCAAAATTCAATGGGGAACAATGGTGACATCGAGCAAAAATGACTTTCTGCAATAACTGCGTCATTCCACTTGATTCAACGACAAATGTCAGAGTGAGATGTTTTTACCAAGTAAAGAAGCTCAAGAACTCCTTTGAGACATCAAATGTTGATCAAACCCACGTACCGCATCATGTTGCGTACTAATTTTCGTGCGCAATGGACACCTGTAGTGGTGTCAAATGCAAAGGTCCTACATAAAAAGACAAGCAGATGCAAACAGCATCTTAACAACGGATCTATCAATAAACATCTCAAACAAGAGCATAAAATAGAGAAAGGCTGCAACATTATCAGAGAGAGCACCATTGTACTGGCAAGACATGACAGAAAGATCTGCAGATGGCCGAAGCAAAGCTGATAAAACTGAACCGGTCTTCAAAAAGCAAGACCAAAAACATCTGTAGAAAGGCCCCTTCTTGTGTTCTTTTGTTATTTAGCATCCCTTAGTATTTTAATTTTGAATTTAGAAAGATGTTAGCCTGTAAGATGATTTCATTAGTGTGCCCTGAAGATGCTGTGGACATCTAAAGTGCTATCTATGCAGCAATAAAATGGTTTGCAAGAATTGCACTGGAGTTTTCCAATGATAAAACAAGATCAGTTTATCGTATTGAAAATTATAGAAATTTCATGTTGAACTTTACTATATTGACTGCGATATTCAATTTGATAATTCCTATTTATTAAAAAATTTGCTGCCGAATTTCACGAACTTCATAACTGCCAATAAATAATTCGAAACTGAATTGAAACATAATCAGGATCAGCTTGAAAGAATCAATAATTTTTGATTAAATGAGTGTGGATAGTATGCCATGTTGCGAATTAAAAACTACATATAAAAATGCACAAAATTAAAACTACATATAACTGCATTCGACTGTTTTCAATAGCCTAAAATCAAAGGATTACGAAACATGCTTCTTGTTTCATTCTGCCTATATATTCAAGTTAAATAATGTGACACTCCCTCCTTGTAATTTCTATGGAAACCATTTTGCAGATTCATTTGCTTTGAATTAACGCTCGTGTACCACTCTAACGCATTTTAGGAGAGAAAAAGTAAATTAAAGATCAATGGTTTTATTTTGCTAATTTTAATTAACTTTAAATTCAGATCTATTTTCGCCACAAAGCTTCAATCAATTGTAGAAGTTCCTCACCAACTCAGTATATAGACGTTTAGCGCTCTTTATTTTACATTTGGCATATTTTCTACAACGCTAGAAACAAATAATTCATTTCCAAAAATCAACGCGCCATATTGCCAAATGTCGCTATGTATGCATGCAATCCGCGAACCGTGGTACAATATATAGATCCGCAGCTAAGCCCGGGTGTGCCGACATCGGGTCGTACGCAACACTAAGAGTCAATCAATAAGAAACTTGGAGGATCTATCAATGAACTTGCAATTGACTGCACCACATTGTTTGATAATATTTCGACGCTGACATGGACTGTTCATCATTGAATAAGTAACAACTTTCTCATGTAGCAGAATGTGAGCTTCCTTTCTATGATCAATCAGTTCGCAAATATGTCTTTTTTCAATCATGCTGTTCAATCACGCTCTATTTCTATGAGTCAATCAGTGTGGCAAAATATGCTGCAAGTTATTTTATCGGAGAATTACAAGTATATGTCCAGAGAGAATTGAAAGCAATGATCACAGGAGGCCACCATTGTTTACTTACGACGTATGTTCACGACGTACATTTGCTTGATCATACCGCATCTATGCGTTGGACAGATTCCACACATTGAGGTTGATTTCATCTGTTGATTTTGATTAAAAATTAGTATCAATTGATAATATTTAATTTGTAATTTCTGACTGCATAATGATATTACACAAATGCATAGTCGTAATGTCATAATCGTAGGCTTCATCAGTAAAAACCATAGAGATAAATTGCTTTGTCTGCGTGTTTGGGGCATGAGATGACGTTCCTCAGCACTAATGGTCACGGCCAGAACTAGTCTCGAGGGGCAAGAAGGCCAACTTCCCATCGAACGCAATGCAAATTCAAGTTTCAATTCTGACGAACCAGAACATTGACATCGCATTAATCCGACCATAGAAATTTGAAAACCAAATCGAAGCTTTTAATTGGTTCTTCATGCCCCAACTTATTTCCCTCGGATGTGCCGCGACCTTGAGTCAATTTCCATTCTAGCGAACTTCAGATAAATAGTTTATTTCTATGAATCCGACGCAGTCAGCATACCTTCTGCAATGCGCAATTCGATTGATCAATTACACAAGCCAAAGACAGACGAATATCTATGACACACATAATTGTACAGGTTGTCTCTTCTTCTGTTTGACTAGAAAGGGAACATTGGAACATATAACGTTAATGAAATGGCACAGTCTGCTGACATGATACCAAAGCAATCCAACAATGAGCAGCCAATTCAAAATTCAACACGCCAAATCGCGCGAAGTTTCAGTGACTGTTATCAACGATATCATGCAGCAAAGGACACAGTCGATGTCAAGTTCTACAGAGAAGTTTGTGAACGTTTTTTCGTGCGCTAGCTAACTTTTTAATGATGATCGGAGGGTCCAACATTATTGAGAAAACTTTTGCGGAATGATCTGAATTCTTTGAATCTGAAGGAATCGTGGCGATCGGAGCATTTTGGAAGAACTCACACCAATCCGCAAGCAACGCACTACTATTTTTCCTATCTCTGCAAGGTATTAAAAATTTCTTTTTGCCAAAGTGATGCGCTTAAACATTATAATTCCCTGGGCATGGCTTTCTCGTTTGTGGACACTTGAACAATTGACAAAGACTTTTCTCCTGCAACCAATCTGTACCTGCCATTCATTGACAATAAGACCTGCAGACAATTGACCACGTTCTGTCGTCAATTGTCGTGTCAACTTCTGTCGCTTACTATCATTGCATACAATAACTGGGATAGAATTATGACCGCTCTCGACTAACCCACACGCAAATGAATATATCTCTGTGGTTAAAACAGTGAAATTCAAGGATGATGTTTTTGTCCTTCAAATTACTCGCGACCTTGAAAATGTTGTGTATAATGAGGTTATGTTTGCTGCCAAAACTGTGTGTCGAATGCGGTCTATATTGATTTGCAGCGTTTCATTAAAACGCTAAGAAATTGACGGAACCTTTGTCGATCCAAAAAGCTAAGCTTTCGAAGACAATAAATTCATCATTCGAAAATACTAAATGCGCATTGCTTCTTTTCCTCAAAATTGAAAATCATAGGAAACAATATTTAAGCCTTTTAAGCATTTGCATCTCAGGGCTACGTTTGTATAAACAAACTTGCATCACAGAATTCGTTGACCTCACCTTTTCACGATCAATTAAGGAATTTATTATCAAAATTCCTTCTCCTTGTACACTGCATTCTCGTAACTGTTCTTTGGTTTCCTCTGAACCACAATACCTTTTTCTCTATTACAGCAACTTAGCGAAGGGAAGGCAATGAAGTCAATTTTCGATTGAGAAATTTAAACTTCTATTTTTGTATTGATTTTGCGTCGGTGATTTTGATTCTCATAAAAAGTTCAAAAAAATATTCAAGGCACATTTGTACATAATTAAATAATAGTTGCATAGCAATTGAATAGTTGAAGCAATCCACTTCGAAAGGTTTCTAATTCGAGCAATCTTTAGAATTTGCATGTGGCGATGTACATGCATGTATACATCGAACATCAAAGTTGATGTAGTTGTAAATATTTTCACATTATTATGCGTAAACAATGCTTTACATTATTTCCATTGCTGCTAAGTCAGCAGACATTCTATCTTCACTTTTTAAATATTTTCATTGAGCATCGCATATTTCCATAATAATCAAATGCAACTTTTTCTATACTAAGACTTCGCAACTGTTGCATATCAAAAACCGTGTCACGCATCGTTCAATCTTTCTCCTCTCCCATCGTGCGAATAAAGTGTGTTTCGATTTACTTGGTTTCAGCAGTTGACATGATTCAACTCTGTGGCTCAACGATTATACAGAGAGATTATACAAAGCGGTTTATGGACTCTCTTAGCATTTGCATCAAGACCGAAAGTAATATCGAATAAATCATTGTGTGCGAGGTTTGCAGCCGCACAGTTTTTAAAGGGTTTACTCAAGCACAGACTTAGTCAGTTGGAAAAAACATGAAAAAATATTTCAAACTCTGCAGTCGTACTAATTGCCTTTTCTTCTGCTGCATTTGCTGCCAATTACTTTTAAATTGAAAACTTAGCAGACAAATTTACGACCAGGCATCACTCAATATTTGACACAAACAGGTCATGAGGTGTAATGGAAGAGATTTCAAAAAATAAGTGTCTTGAGCGCATTGAATTTCTTGTCTGTATTGCTCATGTCATCTCAGGTAATGCGAACTCATTTGGTAGCTCGTTTTGAAAGAATTTTACGATCTGTCTGAAATCCTAAATTCGAATTAATTTTGCATCAACGTGACTTCACTTGACTAATATTGCGTCGCCACTCAATTCTATTTTAGATCCCTATTCGGGGACTTGGGATATCTACGATGAGACATCTACGTCGCTAATCATTTAAAAACACGTCAGAAGGATATCAGACATTCTTATCTTAGAATAAATACATCTTTTGATTTTAATTCTGTGCATCATGATTTTCCCACAGAATATCTGAAAGATATTGACAGCTTCAAGTGGTAAAAACACCGTTGAAATGTGATAGTTTCGAGTTTAAAGGAAACGAAACATGATATTGTTTTTAAAAATTTGTGTTCGTGATTTTTATAATTGACGTTTTTTGACGGCTCTTGATAACAGACACCTGTACATAAATACATGAACTTTTTTCTCTTGTTTTTGGGTACAGGATTGATTAGATGCAACTTCTTACAGTATAGACATCAGTGAATTCATCTCGTGACTGCACAGGTTCTTCAAGTGCACAATAAACAAATAATACATCCTAGAAAATTTAATAGATGGTCATTAATTCAAATGTTTTGCATTAATTCTTATTGCTTAAATGATTCATTAACACTTGGCCGCATTTCTATAGGTGAAAGTGATTGTCAAAAATGCCTTACTATTGTGCTGTAATTCTATCCAAATTTTCGCCGGTATGAAGGCCTATTCACAGGAAAAGGATCATGTGATGTCTTGTTTTACCAGATGTATCCGTCTCGTACATGGACAAGCATGGTGGCCCTATCCCAAAAAAGAAGAGACGGCTTCTCAAAGAAAAGATGCTATTCTTTCACTCATCGTTAACTGCAATCTCATGATCCTCGTATTCTCATTATTTTTGATGATATCATGAGGTAGTAATATCTGACACATAAGACTACAGCAACAATGACATGATAATAAATCTTGATATAATAGAATTACTTGAGAGCCTTGTGAATGGAAATTAGCGTAAATTTAAATTGAAGCCTCATCCGCGCAATTTGGAATTGTAAAAATTAATTTTACTACACATCGACCATGGTACCCTGAAATGCATGATATTACAACTCCCAGTCATCGACACTCTCGTTTCATTCTAACAGCATTTTACTTATATTTGCTTCTATTTGCCATGCAGGAAGGTACAACACTGCAGAAGAGTTAAACATTCACTGAAATTTGATTTTCAGCAATATTTAAGAAATAATTTGAAATATTCAAATTTAATGAGTGCAATCAAAAAATCTGCAATGAAATTTGGCATAATTCGCAATAAAACTATTTTCTTAACAATGGAATTTTGCTGGTTTATTTAAAAGATGCAACTTTTCATATTCTCTTCTATCTAATAAGCTTGACTTAGAGAACATGTCTTGAGTTCGCACTCCCTATCAAATTACGCACAGCTTACTGCCTCCGGTAGACATAATTCCACGCGCTTGCTGTTCGAAGTTATTGTGCGAGACTCCAAACTCTCATTTTTTCTTTATGAAAAAGAACTGATTCTTCGAACGAGATTGAACGCAATCTGTAGATAATAATCCTTTTGAAATGACAAATTCATAGAGATATCTGCACGATCACTTCGGCTTTAACCGTAATGTAAACAATTCAAGCAATTATTAAACTTTTTCAAATATCCGTTTTCTGAATTGGCTAGCTTTCTGAATCATTATAGGATACTCTAAAAATTGATGATTTGAATACTCATAGTTGAAAGGTAATATCTGATTTTGAAAACACTGACAGAATAAGTCAGCAATCAAAACTGATGATCAATTATAATAACAACAATAGGCAATGCCTTGAAATACACTGTTAAAGATCAAATCAAACTACATTTGTAACAAACACATAAGATCCCCTATCTAAATAAACGCCTGGCCAAGAATTCGCCATGGATTCGCCACTAAGATGAATTATAGCTCGACGCTACTAATCACACGAAATATCCCAAGCCTTTACCACTCAGAGTGTAATTCTACTAATCATCAGAGCAAGGCTGTGGAGCCGGAGCCGAGCCGGAGCCGATGGTTTTGGTCGGAGCCGGAGCCGATTTATCACAAAGGCTCCGGCTCCGGCTCCGATAGTTTGAGCTTTGATATAAATCTAGAATTTTGAAAGTTATTAATTGGCATCATAAAAAAATTAAATCATTTGAAATCTAAAGATGTGTCTTTTAAGTATACCAATGATCTGTCCTCCACGATATCTTTCTTTGCAGTTGCCGCCTTCTTTTGTATTATATTTATTATCTTTTTACACACATGTGTAATATTTTTTTATTGCATATGTTTCGTAAGACTAATTTCCATAGCTTTTAGTGACAACGTATTCTCCAAAATCCATTAATTTGAAGACTTGTTATATGCATGCTAACTAGATGATTGTAGATTCCTAGAGACAAGTCGCCAGTCATTTATGTACACATTTCCAGTTCAGTCAGCAAAGATAATATAGCTACATTTCTTGCGCAATGTCTTAAATCTAATACGGTTACTATGTAGGCTATCATCTATCGGTATGGCTACTGGCAGAAGCTACTGGCATCTGTGACAATGCCAATTTCCTTAGATTGTATTGTAGGCTCTTCTGCAGTCCCCCCATCTACATTTTTCAAAACAATCGATTATTCAATTTGATCAATTTTGATTGGAGGGATAACTCTTCACACTCACACGAATGACCTGACTACAAGTCCTCACATGGCTATAGCAATAAGCGACCTAGCCACTTCTAGTAGCGCCCTATTATTTTAAAGGTATCTCATTCACAATGAATTTCCTTTGACTTCAAAATTCAAAGGGTATATTTCAATGCGAAAAACCCGAAGGCAAATTACAATGTTGACTTGCTGACGAAGTTTGTGACCATGACATCGCAATTACCCACGTAGATTTTTTACAACAGCACGGAATGCTTCACTTAAACCGGTGATGCTGAAACGGACATCCAATGGTGCTGCATCTTTTGACCAGAGAAAAAATGGGGGGGGGAGGACTGCACAAGAGCCGTATCGTGTAATAATATTTCCCCAAATGTCATAGACCTGTGGATTTCAAGAATTTTCATTATCATTTTTTCCGTCTGTCAACACTTTATGCTGATATCATGCTGACTTATATGTAAACAATAAAAAAAGACTGAGACGCTCTCAATAAAGGCGCCTTTTGACCTCCCTTTTCTATTGTCTGTGACATTAAACCGCACGCGCATTCGAAAGCTAGCAAAGTAGATGGGATTTCTGCTCGGTGCTCGCAGTCAAATTTTTATTATGCATAGCACCCTGCAACATACTGTGTGATACTCCGAGTTCAGTTTCATCAGCCTAACCATCATCAGAGGAATAGTGGTAATGTGTTATACATAAATTGAATATAATAACATACATGAATCATTGATGAATTATTTAGTGCAACTTTACGCCATAATGAAAAATATGAAATTAATATAATGTAAGTTAGGCCTTAACTTATTAAGTATGCTGCATAGAATTACAAAACGTGTCCTAAATTAGATATTTTTAATTTTTTTAAGTATAATTTTCAATTGTACATTTCTAGCCTACACTGCAATGAGGCTATCTAAATTTCAATTTCTATAGATGATGAGTCGTGGGCTACCCACCGATCATATTATTCATGGACCAACAGACTATTAAATAAAGGCAATAACAAATAACAATAACAACCTAAGCTAGCCTATATACACTTTAATATTCAATAAAGCAATTGATATCTTTATTGATACGGTATATTTGGCTATACACTGTATAGCCGATACCCTTTCCATGTTCGAGTAGATACAGGCCCTATAAGCTATTTAGAGGCATACGCTATCCAGTTTCATATTCAAGCTTTGTTAAAAAGCTTATACTACTATTCGGCCCCTGTGACGGCTAATTAGGTATATCATCATCACTCATGTGGTCTTATTTAATGTAGCCTCGTAGTAGACTGGTTGCAGGCTAGGCCAATCTATATTTAGCCAGTGCGGGAGATCTTTATCTAATTTAACCTATCCTGGCTATAACTTTATTTTATCTTTCAGAGATAGTCAATTCATGCAAAAATATATGACAAGTATGATTTGTATTTGTCATTATATTAGGCTATTATCATTTTTATTATTAACTTAAGTCGTTGCTTGTTGATAAAAACTAATTTGATGATTGTAGCAAGCCTCTATAGGCCACACAGTTATCCAAAAAACCCGGTCAACGGATCCAGGATAACCAGCATAGATAGAACCTGAATTTGAAGCCGGAGCCGGAGCCGGAGCCGATGAGATAACGCATCGGCTCCACAGCCCTGCATCAGAGTGTAGCTTCAAGATCACTCAACCAATCACAGTGCAGTTTGGCGATCACTAAACAAATCAGAATGGAGTTCATTTAAAAGTTCAATTTAAGTTCATTCAAAACGGAGACCATTTAATCAATTAGAGGACAAAATTCTGATTGCAATGAGACTTCGTAGCAAATGTCAGCGAATTACAAATTGTTTTGTTCACATTTGTTGTCAATATTTCGTCATGATTTTGGTGGCCAGGCATTTAGGTCCACCCTGTAGACTGAAAGCATTCATTCTCTAGTTATCGTCGCTATCAGATTACCACTTTGCAAGCATGCTTTAAGTGTATGTCTTCTACAGGAAATGATTGCGAACGACGGTCAGTGTGGCATAAGGGAGATGAGAGACCTCTCAGGACATGATGATTGAGATGATTGGGGTATGAAAGAGTTGTGGATCTTCGAATTGCATGTTTATGCATGCAATTTGCATATTAACACATGGAAATCGAAAATGTGCAGGATGAATCTACATATCGGAAACGCAACATTTGCATGTTGTCTGATGTATATGCATCTTCCTGACAGATCTTCTTGTCAGACACAATGTATGGGACCACATTCGTCTGGGTTTGAGTGTTTAAGTTAGAGTTCGATACGCAACAAGACTAGTACCTGCTGATAACTGATTGCTGTCAGCATTACTTTACATCCCTAAATCAGTAGCTGAAGAAGTGGTAATTGCACATAATTGCATTGTTTAAGTCTTTCAGTTTAATAGAAGAGCAGACAAATTCAAAGTGATAGAACATGCAGGAACGTGGCAAGTGGGCAAAAAGGAATTTCTAGTGCCTTACAGAGATAGGAATAAAGTCGTGCGTCGTCGGTGGATTTCTGTAAATTCCATCAAAGTGCTTCGATTGTCACGATTCCTTCAGATTCGAATTCAGAACATTGCGCACAAGATTTATCGTTAATGTTGGTCTGCCAGAGTTTTAATTTAGAAGCTGGCAGACACACGAAAATGGTTCACTTGGCAGGATTCATTCAATGATTACTGCTGCATTACATTTATAAAACTACAGATTGGAGAACGTCACCAGTCCTCAACAGGAATTCTTCAATTAGTTGTTCGATTTAGCAAGAAAAGAACTATATTCTGCTGTAATTGACTGCTGGGATGATTTCCACCATCGCATGAGAATTGCGATTCCAAATTCAAGGCCATAAAATTTTCAGAACTCTGGCCATAAACCCTTTTGTTGATGGATATTTATGATGTTAAAATCATTGAATGCACTGAAAAGTAATGCTTTAGTGCAAAAAATATTAGAACATTGATATGCACATGGAATACATGACAGTCGGGAAAATTCAATATATCTGTGAATTTCTCATGCGATGATGAAAATCATCCCAGCAGTCATTTATAATAGAATATAATGCTCACTAAAATTAAAATTTTAATTGAAGTAGTCTTGATGAGGACTGATGGCGTTCTCCAATCCGCAAGTGTACAAATGCAATGCTGCTGCAACCATTGGATCAATCAGTTCTTAAAAGAACTCAATGGAGCTTTTTCGTGGCAACGAATTAAAATTGATTAGCTTTGGCTCAATAACTGATAAAAATGGAAATCTTAAGACACTACTCACGCATACTTGCTGTTAATATACTGCTAACTGACACACACTAACACTGACACATACACGTTCATCATAGACGTCTAATATACTGTACCCGACTGCAGATACTGGTAGTGGAAATAGAAAAAAGGACAATGGCCACTATTTGTTAAGGAAATTAAAAATGAATGATATAAAACAACAGAAAACCGATGGATAAAAATGAAAAAGTGTAGGTAAACCATAGAACTACAATTTTACTACTACACCGATTGCAGATGAACTAATGCTACACACTATAACTGAGACTGCACATGGTGGATAACGGAAAGTGGATAGTGGTAATAGTGCACAAATGGAATTTGAAAATGGAAAGTGGATAATGGAGGTAGACAATAGAACTACAATGACACTCTACTACACCGAAAACAATCAAACTATGCACACTTTACCTAAGACTACACATGGGAGATACTATTTCTTCACTTACATTCACCAGTTTCTAAATGTGCCTATAATACTTCATGGAATCCAACATTTCTCCTTTTGCTCTTCATTTGTCTTCATCCACAATGATGTGATTTGAAATACAATACTTCGACCACTACCTCAGCTGCCGATTAAAGGATGTAAAAAATAATAATGTAGTCCGTCAGTCATCCTATGAATTGTCAAATTATATTCTTCAAGGTTAAAAGCATTTAGATGCAATTATAAAGAAGAGAGACGACATGAAGATGCCCTAACTTTTTAAATGATTAGGAGAAGGCACAAAGATCGCTACATAGATGTACTATTCTAAAGCCTACAATAATAAACTAGGAAATTTAGGAACTAAACATGAGTAACCCGGACAAAAAAATTAGTGGTATCCTGGAAATTGCCATGCAATGAAAATCGTATGCAACATGCTATCTTTGAGAGACTTTTACTCAAAGAGCACATGACGGATTTACGATGACTTTTGATATGTTAACAAGCACAATCCAAACTACATGTAGGCCCCTATACCAATTTCCAGGGTATCACTAATTTTGTCCGGGTTAAAACTTAATTTTCCTGGACTGTAAGTAGTCTCTATACAATATTCGAATTTCCAAGACCGCATTCGGTGAATGGTATGAAAGAAGATCATTACATGATTTGCAGCCATGTATTTACACAATGTACTCATGTTGAAATGACGCCCAAAAATAAATCGGCTTTTTATCGCGCCATTAACTAACTACATTGCTATCAACTATTTGCTAGACGAGAAATTAAATTGCTACTTCTGCGACCTTTTTGCTACTTCTAAAGATGGCATCGCGATAAGAGCAACGTTTCTTTTACTTCTTATGTTGCGTTTGCAATTCTTTGTTGAACCTAATCATAGTTTTGACAATAAATGAACGAAGTTCTTGCATCGCACTGCCCTCATGCAGAAATGTGCTATGTACTCATTGGTGACATTTCGCCGAAGTTCATTCGTGTTCAACAAGCATTAAGAAATAATTATTTCCTTCAAGCGATCGAGTATCGCTTAACTTCATGAGCGAATTTATCTCCTTGGGTTCTTACATTTACTCGGTACTTATGAAGAAAAATACATTTTATGCATCATGTATCTAAACTCTGCAACTCACGTGCAGTGTTCTGCACGCAAAATGTCGCTTACATTGCAAATAATGAATTTACATGACAAACAGGTGTCCCCTAAACAGATCGCGATCATCATTTCTCGATACAGGATCGGATCTGGAACATGCTCCTGATACAATAATTGATGTGAGGTGGTTCAGATAACAAATTGTGGATATAAGCAGTGGTGTCTTCTCCGTGCCTGCGAGGCCTTCGGCGCATGTTCTAAAAAAATATATCAAGATTTATAGAATTGAAGTGTCATCATTCATTAGATTTCACTTAAATTTGATAGCTTCTCGTGATGGCTGTGCATAGCTTTCCGTCTCAATATCAGACCCTCATCGTGAACATTTTTACCGCGCGCACAGCTGCTTTCTTCGAACAATCAAACTGACACGCTAGCGGTTTGTTCAGACGGAGCATTGATGTTCAGTGAGCGCACGCCCGCGTCAATCTCGTCTTTCCCGCCGATAGACATAATGCTTTTCCTTCTCCAGTTATTTTCGCAATGATATTCTATTTGTCTCATTGGCATAATCTGCATTGTTGATCGAGGCACGGTACTTAAATATAGAAAAGGAAACGTAGCCTAATTGTCATTGTCTTCGTTACTTTTCATAGAGGTCACACCTAACCAACAGCAGGTGATGACATTCAGACAGAGACTGCGATCAGATGATGAGCACTTGTAAATGAGTACAAAGAAATGCATCTGACTCTAACACCAGATTCGGTAGGATTCCATATTTTGTTTTACGTGATTGATGTGACGCTATGTTTAGTACTGCAGATGAGCTCATAATCGCGCCTTTCGCACGAAGGGAATTTGCTGAAAAGATGACAGTCGTCAGGCAAGGTAGGCCAACAACTGATATAAAATTGAAAGCACTCACAGTGAAAGAATTCCAGTACATGTAAGACATTTGAATGCATCAAAATTTCAAACGTGTGAGTGGCTGACCGGCTGTAAGAAACGCAATAAACTCTTTTGTTAGCGCTCCTCTTTTCTCGAGAAAATAAAGCTTGGACAGAGAGAGAGAGGGTAGTGTTCTGAGCGATGAAGCGACATGAGCAATAAACTTCTCATGTGCACATTTACTAGGCCTTATAAACATTCGAGAAGCAGAGTTGAATTGGCATTAAAAATTCATCTTTTATAAAGATCAATGTTGTAACATAAAAAATGTCTGGTATAGATATTCCAATGCCGAGCGAAAGCCAATGGTCTGGTCTGGGAGCACGCTACACCACTGGATATAAGCGCAATCATTATGTTCAACAAAGGAAGCTGATTTTCGGCATTGCTGACAGTATCAAGCGATTTACCGCCTCCAAGAACATAACTCTCTCAACTTCTTCTAAAAATCCACAAAGATAATACACAGTTCAGTTTCTCCGGCTGTTTCATCCTATGAAATTATCAATGAAAAGGCATGCTCCTAACATAAATTAGTAAAACTTTTAGCAAAACAGGTCACGTCTTGACACACGACACACCTACGGATTCTTAATAAAATGGGCAATTGTAAATTATCTAATGATAATTAATCCATGCTAAGATAAGTCCATGCCCATTAAAGCGGATGTTACCTCTTTGTATGCTAACATCTCTAATCATGCCTGGTTACAAACCATGTTCTACGGACAGAATTCCCTCCTCTCAGATACTCAAGGCAGCAGTGTTGAATTATGGATTCATGTGCGAATGACTCTATACAATAGAATGATTTGAACGAGCAAAAGATTCATTATTAACCTATATGTGCACATGTAGAAATAATGCTTGACAAGGACATCAGAAAGTATTCTGATATACAAAATTATCGAGCTTCCATTTAAGGAGACGCTTCTGAAATGCTGCTAATGATTAATGATGGAGAGCAGTAAGTTCTACTTAAGGAAAAAATGCAAATAATGAAGCATCAGCCGACAACTTTATGAATAAAGTCTACAGATAACACTATCAAATCTTTGGCCATTACTTTCATGAATATAATAAAAAGTAAAAATATGTAAAAAATTTTATGTTATACGAGATAAACTGCTGAGGATTTATTTCAAGAATGTTCACCTTTGTTACAACTTGTTCACATGGAAATAAATATTACAGAGCATTAGATGGCATAGCTACAATTCAAAAATGTATATAACTCTCAACTGGTAGGCTTCTATGCAGTCCACAGCTCGTTGCGATTTATTCTAATTATGCTGCTTAAATTTACTGACAGCCTTCCTCTTCATCCTTTTGTTTTGGGTGAAGTACGTATTTGCGTAATTGACATATAGATTTATTGATTGAAAAACTACTTAATGAAACGCCGGTCACTTTTTCCAGTCCCTGATCCCCTTTCCAGCTTTCAATTTTCGACTCTGTGATGTCCGAATTTTAAGAAAACCAATCATCACCCACCTCTCTAAACACTGGGATGCGAGGGCGCAAACAGGTTACATTTGTTTTGAAGGTTGAATGAATTGATTAAATGAGCCACAACACTTTGAATCAAGCAGCAAATATCAAACTGATTGACGTCTCCAATAAAGAATTGTTTTTGTGCTAGCAGTTTTTGCATCAATAATTTGTTTTTTTTTGACAGTTAAATTTTCTCTCGTTCAATATGCATTCAATTAACGAAATGGTTGGCAGAAAATTTGATTGACTTCCTAGGCGATTGATAATTGCCCACGTGGCATGAACTCAAAATGCGAACCCACAGGACAAGTATCAGCCTGTAATACGTTAGCGAGCACTTTAATAGTTTTTCTTCAGCAAATTTGCAAAGATAGACGAGAAATGTCAGAGGAAAACAATAATAATTGAAGTGATTATTTCACCCTTTAAGCAATGTCTGTTATATTCAATAATAATAATTCGAATTCATTTGCACTTGATATCTCCAATTATTCAGGCTAAGATGAAGCATAGTTTGAAAATATAGAAAGATGTCCGCAGACTTGAACAATTTGAGCAGAAAAAATTCCTGACGAGTCGTAGTGACGTAGTGGGCGAAACGCAGCGTCTACGGTGCTAAGTAATTTTGTGCTTTAATTGTTTGAGTCTGAGGACATCTTTCTACTCAATGCGTAGGCAAGGTGGCAGCCTGCAATCATTATCATTTTAAAAATATAGTGTGGATGCAGCTGATAGTCTGAGATATTCTACGAAATGATTGCCGGTATTACATTTCACGGCCACATCAAGTTCAAGATATTCTTGCCAGACATTTTGCTCAGTTTTTTGTATTTCTAACCTGCTTTCCTTTTTTAAAATTGCTATCTGGATCTTTTGTGTGAATTTATGTGATTACTTCTAGAAAGATTCAGTGAAAATTTCTCTAATTATGACAATTATTATTGTGATTCGGTAAATAGCTAGCTCATGAGTATCACAGTTAAATTTGTCGAGGGCTAGTGAGCGCATGTGCTCCCTTGCCTTTCCAGACATGCTACATAATATTCTGAAAGCAATTATGACACTGAAACTAACAGTGTAGGTATTTGATATGACAATAAGCCAAAAAATAGTATGCGCTACAACACGACTAGACTAACCCAATCTACAACGGGAAAGGGACCCACTGGTAATAACATTCATGTTCTGGATCTCGTAAAACTAAGTCGCTTGACCTTGTACTTTTGTGACTTTCAGCTTTAGCGTATTTTCATACTTTTTTTCTAAAAATCGTTGGCTTTGGCCCAATGGAAGGTTTTATTTATTACCTTTATTGAAAAGTATATTGTTGAAGGTTTCTATTTTACCTCTTTTTCGCAAACATTTCGTGTGATTACTTTCAGCGAGGTGTCTGGATCTTCAATATGAGTGCAGTATTTTGTAAATATCTTGATTGTAAATTAGACCACAGACATCGATAACAATAATTCAATTTTGAGTGTTATGCAAGCGCAAATACTACTTACTAAAAAATTAATAGTAATGGCAAATGTAAGCAGATAAATTTTGTGAATTTTTCTAATCATTAAGATTCTCTAGGTGTCTGTAAGTCATCATTCATCTTTGTAGTTTTCTTATTATTTTCACATTTGAAGCTCCATTGAATACCATTTAACAGCTACATTAGAATCATTGCTTTTTGGAGACTAATCTTTCACACTTCATGTATGAATATTCGAGTTGTATTCCATGTAAAAATCAGTCGTGTCAATTTCTTTCTGTACTCATAAGCTTTTTCTTGGTACAGGTATATTCAACCAGTTTGGGATTGCAAATAGCAAATTTCTAGGAGAATTGCTAGATCGCTATCAGAGAAGTCGGGTTTGAAGAAAATCTGTAGACATTCACAGACAGGAAGAACTCTGAGATCAAATGCGATTCACATCAATAAAGTCTGCCCTGTGAAAACAGATGTGCAGCAAATGAGGGTTGTAATATATACATGAAGATCATGAGGTAAATGCTAATAATAAGCTTGCCTCCGCAGGTGCATCTGATACGAGCGCACGTAGAATGCTGGAACAGAGAAGAATCACTTGATTGATCTTCAACTGCCACATGGTTGAGGTGCACCAGAAGTTATCTACCTTTTCGGATTTTTCTCACGAGAGTGTTTTTATGCGAGTCTTTGTTTAGCAATTCACATATCAGCACTGGTATCTAAATTCTATTGGGCTGATGCCATTTTGTTCACGAAAATGATGCCACTGCACATAGCCATATGATCTGAGATCTACAAAATCCGTCGGTCTGATAAGAGGTTTTGACAGAATATTCAAGAATTATTAATAAATTCATTTAAAATAGGGTCGCGCCGCAAGGTTGGCCATTGGGTTTTGGGTCGACCTTGGGTAAGTGATACAAAACTTGGGTTTACTATTAATGCTGAATATACGTATACAGATCAAGCTACAAAAATTAATATTTTGATTTGAATCTTAGGAGAGCTACAGGATAAGAGCATAAAGTTATGATATTTTATGAAATTTCCCCTGGATTCACAGAATATTTCAAAAATGAAATACTTGTGATTGCTAGCTATTTCATCCTGGGCTTGAAAATACCGCGCATTGAAAGTTCATACATATTGTATGAAGCTACATTTTGTAAGCTACATGTATTTTGTTGCATTTTTGGATATTTAATTTTTATATATTCCTTATATTTCACATCTTCGCGGGTATCTTCGCACCCTTAACTTTCAGAAATAGCCGACATTTATCCAAAAATAGATTCATTCCGATTTTGTATTCTAAATATGTTTAACACTAGAAGCGCGGACGTTTTGAACTACCTAGAAACGCAGCTGACGTCAATTGACGCGAATCAACTCTAGCTCCCACACACACGCATACAAGCAAGCAGCCGCGGCAGTGATGATTTTAAGTATCGAGTTGGGCGTGCACGCGCTTGTGTATGTCAGATTGTCAGTGTGTGCAGGAAGCCATTCAGATCATACCTTCCTAATACATCGTTTATTGCGGCAAGCGTTCATTTCAATGCTATTTTTTTCATGAACACGCAGCATAATGATGGCACGAAGAAATGTTTTGCCTGCAGAAATACTTCAGAGAATTATGACACTGGACAGCGAAGACAGTGGAGACGATAGCCAACATGATAGCGAACGGGAAGCAGAACCTCAGCAACCTGACCCGATCTCGAGCGACGAAATAAGCGAAGAAGAGGAGCAGGAGGAAGCACAGACTGTCAATGTCACACAAGCAGTTGGTCGTGACGGCACGCATTGGGAGGTGGTGGACAGGCCTGGATTTTGGCGTGGATGTGCTTGACTCTATGTGCCGTAGCATGTCAACAAAGGCAGGTTGTCGGAGGTAGCCTTTGGCTATTTTCTACAACGTCCTAGAGCTCGCTGGCTTGAATGCCTACATTCTCTATAAAAAGGCAACTGGCACCAATATGCAAAGGCGAACCTTCCTGATGCGTCTGTCAGCTGAGCTACGCGGTGACATGGAGGAAGACAATACAACACCATTGCATCAACCTGATCCAGGCCAACAACGCCCTACACCATTGGAACGAGGGGTCAATTGTGCTGTCAAAAGCCATTGCACGAGGAACAGAACAGTGACATGATGCTCAGAATGTCTACGTCCAGTTTGTGGCAAATGCATGGCGACTGTCTGCTGCAGGTGTGCACAATTTCCATGAAATCTTTACATGTAGACGCTTGAATAAATCTTTGATATGTTTTACTTGTTTCCTCTTTATAACTGACATAAATATAATTCCTAGTAATTTACGTCAATTGACGTCAGCCGCGCTTCTAGTAGTTTTCGCCAAAATTCCTAAAAGGGGTTCATCAATTTTCTTAAAACTTTCAAATTATCATTAGCTCAAAGAATAAATAAAAGTCAGTGAAGAACAAATCCGAAAAAAATCTGGAGCAATAACTACTAATAAATGAACATTGTAAATTACGTCAATTGACGTAACCGCGCCTCTAGTGTTAACCATGCACTTACTGCACAGCTATAATATTTATCAAGTTTGTTTATATTTCTGAATGATAAAATGAAAACTATTGCTTTGCTATGAGCAATGTGTAACTCAATCATAATTAAATCAAGGATCTTCAATTAGTCACTATATCAGCGTAGATTAAATTAAAAGAAAACTTTATGACGTAGTACATGTACTTAGGCTACCAATTACAATTATGGCAATAATAAACCGTTTCCCACTAATACCACACTTCTCATGGGCCCAGTAGGAATATTGGCCCATGGAAGAATCTTTATGTCGGCACAAAATACAGAGAATGCACTTCGTTTACTTGATTTCATTCATTTATTTAAACTTGGACTTGGGTTTTGGCTTTTGACCCCAAGTTTTTGCCCAACCTTGCCTACAGAGCAGTTGAATCAAAACAGTAGGGGTATTTTCACGAGTTGGATGAAATTTGCGAGATAGAAACTGACGCCAAAATTTTCTGATTCACAGCATTATATAATTTCGATTTTGAAAATTTTTCTACACTCCTGGTATATTCGATCTTTGATGCTCATCACATACTTCAAAACCTAACACCTTATACCGCGCTAACTTCTTTGATATAAATTTCGATTTGAATATGGCGTTATTGATAAATGCATACCGACATCAACGCAAACATCACCTTTAAATACACGTTTATACTGTTTACCAATTTCCTATTTCAACATTAAGTTGTGATCAAAAGTATAGTTTCCTTAGGCAAGACAATTCGCCTTTCAGTAGAGTCAAACTTGATAAAGAATTTATGACAATAATAGCGATCAAGTCGCTCCTTCGTTTCCTATGTGTTTTCAGAGTTGATCGTGAAGGTTTATATATCAACAATAAGCAGTAACACATTGAACACACTTTCAACATATTAGAAAAGCAAGTGCCGATAAGTTCAATGTGACAATCTTCCTGATTAAATATTTGCACGGAATTGCTGTCATCCTATTCAGCGCAGAATAAATATGACGTGCTGTTTCAATGAAACTAATAGTGGTGAATCTGAAGTGCAGGATTGGCCACTTCTAAAATGTTAGCAAGCCATAAATTGCTTACCAGACTAGATATCTATTGATATGCATTTACAGAATATTCCTTTATTTAACAATATTCGCAGCTGGCTTATTGAAAAATTTTAATATGTTGATAATTTATCAACAATACAAAAGAATGGAAAAGTATAGACGCATTTACCAAATGAAAATCAAAAATGTCACACATCATGATGATACATCAGTCATGAAGGAACAGCAATAATGAGATCAAGATTCATTGATTACTAACGTTGATATAATAACGAATCCATGTCTCAATAATGTTCTGCAAAACTGAATTCTCTAAGAATCGCAGCGCGTTCCAGTGGAGCATCAGGGGTGAATAATAATAAATGCCTATTTCAAATGATGAGAATTGATAACACACATCAAGCGAGGCAGTAAAGTAAAAGACAAGTTGTGATGTGAACGTACGGAAGAGCAATCTGTTAAATGATGACTTACCGTAAGGTACAAAAGATGCTGAGCGCCGATGAGTATGAGAAGATCGAACAGCGAGGTGACCAGAACGTTGTAACTTCGAAGGGAAGCGAAAGTAGAGATTATCTTGATTCTTTACGTTGAGGAAAGTTTTAATAGCACAATGGTCGCGTAGAATACATAATGGTGTTAAGTTACCACAGGAACAATCCTTTCCACCGATAAGGCGATATGCTCTTCTCCCGATTCTTTTCAATCTTTCGCTGTCTGTTTGGTTAATTACGACGGAAAGAAAAGAGCTATACTCCAATACACTCTGTACATAAAGATGGTAGATATGAATAATGTCATCCTTGGGAAGAAACTCTCCCAGTGGACGAATCACATAAAGACGACTACTGGCCTTTCTGCCTTTCCACACATACTGTTGTGTCGAATATCCCATTTCAATGACTCTCAGATAGTAACTCTGAGAATCTTTACATCAGGAAGTATTTTTACGACTGTAATTTCATCGTTAGTTCTTGCCTTCTTTGAGATGTGTTGTTTGTGTTTTGTCGTGATTAAGGCTTAGACCGTGCTCATTACACCATTTCACCATGTGCTCAATCTCCGAAGCTAGCAACTCATTTATCAGTAAACCTGAGCGATAACAACATTTACAAATTTGACCATGCATGTGTCTTCACTCAGCGGTGCAGGGGATCCCATATGTGAGGCAAAGAGATAAGGGAAATGGTGGAACCTTGCGGAACACGTGAGGTAGCATCAACATCCACATTGCTGATTAAAACAAAAAGTTTCTTGAAACTGTAATTGGAATGGGAATATCAATTTACGAAATTTAGTAGACGATCCAGAATATTTAGATATTGATTACCCTATATGCCGAATAAGCATGTGCAAAGCACGGTAGCACTTTGAATACCAATTTTGAATGCAAACCATGATTAAGGATATGATGGAGGCTCTTTAACATATTATGAAGCCACTATGAACAAGCCTTGAAAATGATATAAGATGATCAAGTGAAGTTGAACAATCATCAAAGCAGCACCCTTAAATCTTAATTAGATCCTCAGATCTTAAATTAAAGAGATTGTGTCAAACGCGTTGATGCAATCTGTCTGGTTTGAAAACTCACACTTAGTGGATTTTAGAACAGCCAAATATGTTTCTTGTGTCAACTGTATAGAAGGAGAAAAAAATGTGACAACGTTCCCGTGTGTGCTCTATCATGTTTCTGCAACAAGCGCGGTAAGTTACTGAAAACTTTAAAACTATATCTCATAGTCAAACTAATCGATTTGCATGTAGATTACAAAAGTGCGCAAATATCAATGTCTTTTTGCGTACAGAAGGGTACTAGAAATATGCGCATAGTATATGAGTAGAGAAATCTAAAAGTTACAATAACTGTCAAGTCAATGTAAGATCTCTAAAATGTTCGCAAATCGCAAATGTGATTTTCAAAACTTAGCCCTTCATTCTCACTGCAATGTGACAGAGTCCAATAAACTGCTTCATCAGAATGAGTCCACTTTCGCCAGGGAGCGAATTTTGTCCCTTTATTTGACACGTCGCGGCTGTAGCAACATGTCCCAATGGCATTTGTATTGGAAAAATCACCCTACCGCTCGAATCAATGAATGTTGCGAAATATTGACAGTTGCAATCTGAGGAGTACATCCAAGAGATATCTAAGCTGAATCCGATGCTCCTTATATTAAAATGACAACATAGCCCTTCTCAACTTCGAAAAAATTGTTCCAAATCCCATTAAATTCAATCCTCAACATATCTAAGGTTTTTTGAGTATGAGATTTCTATAATGGTGGTGACCTAATTTGCTCACAAGCTTTGAAATTTCAACGAAATTCGGTTATAAATCGCCTTAATGATGCGATGCCAACCGGTTGAAATCACTGACAAGTTGCTTATAAGTGCAAATAGATATTGATAAGATATCTAAAGTTTGAGAAAGGTATGCGACTAAAATAATCGTGCATGCATGTATTTGTAAAGTGTCAGATTTCCAAAAGCCAACATTGCCATGCATCTGTGTAGTGGTATTCTAAAGCTTTAAGTGACTTCAGGTGTCAACATGCAGAAGAATGAAGACTTGCATGTACCCAAAAACTCAGATGATAAGGAAAATTCCAGAAATTCACTATTTAAATGCGTGGCCAGAAGTTTAAAATAAATAAATTTACGTTGTTTATACTCGGATGCACATTAGGCACGGAGCCTTTCTTCCATGTGGCCGAGATGTTATTTATCCCACTCTCATTCCTTTTGTGCTGAGTGTTAATCAAGAAAGCAGAGTATACCTATTTCAAACGTCTTAGGTTTGACCCGACCAAGGTTTGAACCAATGTCTCCGGACGCAGAGCGAACACTTTCACAAGGCCACAGCGTCGGTCAAAAAGTATTAATTGCATAACATTTGAAAGTCAACAGCTCAGCTCGATGTCTATGATGCAATATTTAATCATGATATGAATCATAGATGCATATTTGCAAAATACGGTGCTCATGTTGACAATCGAGATAATTCGATGAAAGTTATTTAAAAAGCAGCAAACTTTAAATCATTAGAAAATATTTTTCAAACATTTCATCAATTTGACTTTCCAGAGTGCCAAGTTGAACGATTTTTACTGAAAAGTTTGAAAATGTGCAATTGCTCAAAGTCACAAAAAGGTTTATGTTGATCTGTTTAATTTAAAGAGGACCACAGAAGAGATAAGAAAGGTGGTGACTGAATCGGTCCCAGTTAGAGTTGAAGAAAAGTCCATGAGTATATCATGTACGTAATACGCATCAAAAGTAATCAAAAGTGTCTATCATTAGCAAAAACTGTTTTTTGCATTATTTGTTGGTCGGTTTTCACGTGAAAACCTAGAGAAGTAATGGACCCATTGATGATCTGGAAAGCTTCACGAAACAAGTGCTGTGGTCTATCCATGGAACCATTCAAAGAAACATTTTGATTTGATATTTATGTCTTCCATTTAAGTGAAACATCAAACAATACTGAGACACATCTGTTGATCATTTATATCTTTTATGAAGTGCTCATTGGATCTTTTTCATTAGATTCGGTCAGACCGATCAACAGACATGCAGTGTTTGATAGTATGTATTGATTTTGAGACAATGTTGATGCAACACTATATATGCCATGTTAATCCGGATAGCCGTTTGAGAATCCACATGAAAATCTCACGATGAAAGAAGGGAAAGTCGCATGGAAGATGTTGCCAATTAAGATAATAATCACAATTATCATGTGCCATGCGTTTGTAAAGGCCAAAAGGGTGCCCCAAAAGTTTTTGGCTTCTTTATTTTGAATCATAATATGAGTTCTCAAAGTGTTCTTTCAATAGAACACTTGTCATTCGAGAACTTTTATTCTTGTCAAACGTATTAAAAACAAATTATATTCTTATTGCGAAATGTCACGCTGATCATGTTAGACTGTACATCTTTTATTTAATATACGTCAACAATGTCATATTCCACTTCCAGGTAAACTCTACTGTCCACCTACAAGAGATGTCATCAAGTCCATGGGATTCAACAATTTCATGTGTTGGAACTACACTGAGGCCGGAATGGTTGCGAGACTGCCTTGTCCGGCGATTAAAGGTTTCGCTATTGATGGCAAGTATCTTAGTTTTATCGTAGAAGTCAGACCTTTAAATTCGTTTTTAAGTGGGTGGAACTAGAACAGAAATCTGCTGTTTGTTGGTGGTAATTTTAGCAACTCGGCTAGGCACCGATCTTTGTCAATGTTGCTAGATCTTAGGGAGAATCAAATTTGTGAAACTTGCAATTGTTGCAGAGTCGTGCCATAGGGCGATTTCTTGTGCGCTATTTTATCAAAATGCCCTTATGCTTACAGAGAAATCATATTGATTGTCTATTCTCTTATAGCATTCTGTCAATAATAACAGGCCAACAAGCTGTCAATATCACTTGGAGACGACTGCCAAGTGATTTGTACCGTCAGCGTGGCCTAGTTAAGAAGGAGCGAGCTCGTTTACACCGCGGACTGCGGTTCGATTCCTGGGTCGTGCGAGTTCAGTTGGAGAATCAAGCGCGTTGGTGTCTTAAATTAACATGATAGCTGTCATTCTCTTTAGATATTCAATATCCTACGACAGACCTCTGCTGTTTATCTGCTGTACGCACAGAACTAGATTGTCTAAGCGACTCACTTTGCTAGCAGTGAAAACTGATTCAAAATGATGGCACAAGCATGAACTTACTAAGTGGGCAAAAAGAGATATTTAATACCTTGCAGAGATAGGAAAAATAGTCGTGCGCCGCTTTCGGATTGCTGTGTATTCTTTCGAAATTCTCCGATCACCACGATTCCTTCAGATTCGAGGAATTCAGATCATTGGGCAAAAGTTTTTTGATAATGTTGGGCCCTCCGATCATTATTAAAAAAGTTAGCAGGCGCGCGAAAAAGCGTTCACAAACTTCTCTCTAGAACTTGACATCGACTGTGTCTCTTTACTGTATGATATCGTTGATAACAGTCACTGAAACTTGGCGTGATTTGGCGTGTTGAATGTTGAATTGGCTGCTTATTGTTCGATTGCTATGGCATTATGTCAGCAGATTGTGCCATTTCATTAGCGTTACATGTTCCAATGCTTCCTTTCTAGTCAAACAGAAGAAGAGACGGCCGGTCTAATTCTGTTACTGTGCGTAGTCCAATGGTATGTTCACAGAATTAGACAGGTCGTCTCTTCTTCCGTTTGACTTGGAACATGCAACGTAAATGAAATGCCACAATCTGCTGATTAAATGCCATAGCAATCGAACAATGAGCAGTCAGTTCAACATTAAACACGCCAAATTGTGCAAAGTTTCAGTGACTGTTATCAACCGGATCACACAGCAAAGAGACACAGTCGATGTCAAGTTCTACAGAGAAGTTAGTGAACGTTTTTTCATGCGCCTGCTAACTTTTTTTAAAATGATTAGAGGACCCAACATTATCAAAAAACTTTTGCCCAATGATCTGAATTCTTCGAATGTGAAGGAATCGTGGTAATCGGAGAATTTCGAAAGAATACACAGCAATCCGCAAGCGGCGCATGACTATTTATTTTTCCTATCTCTGTAATGCATTAAAAATTTCTTTTTGCCAACTCAGTAAGTTCCTGCATGTGCCATCATTTTGAATCAGTTTGGACTTCTAGCAAAGTGATACGATTAAACAATCTAACTCTGTTGGTATGTTGATATACTGCCCCGTTACAACATAAATGTTGGTTCCATTCTGTCAAAAATAATGGGACAATAAGCTGTCAATATCACTTGGAGATGACTACTGCCTTTACTCGCCTTCCCATTGTACCTTCAATGTGACTGAGTGAAGAAGGTGGGAGGTCGTCTCCACCACTGCTACGGCTTGATTCCTGGAAGCCGCCATCGTATAGGTGCCGTTGTCATGACAATGACGGACAACGACGCAATACTGTATTCAATCTGCAGTATACATAGAAATTGATAACAATAAGACCTCGAGAATGGAAGTAAGGCTTCAAACAATGCACAATAGTGGTACAAAAATCGCAAGCATTTTCACTTGGATACACTTGTCAATGGCCGAATTATTGGGTCAGAATCAGTGACATGTGTAATTCTAAGCTTTTCATTGGTTCTCCTTGCCCCAACTTAGTTCCCTCGGATGTGCCGCGACCTTGAGTCAATTTCCATTCTATTTCTATGGCAATCTATTCAGATAAACAATCTATTTCTATGGCAGTATATCTCCGTTCACAAGAGGGTAGGATTTCCATGGTTTCTATCACATGATTTTAAAACATGATATCTAAAACTGTGGGAATCCGGGAGAAGAAGAAAGACTAAGTGAAGCAAGTGTCCTTATAGAAAATCCTAGAAGAAATGAGCTTAACGAAAATGCCAAAATGCCAGGATGAGGGAAAATTGAAACCGGCAAAGCCAATTTTTATTTGCTTGCATTAGTGAATCTTACATCACATGTCAGTCCAAATAGAATAATTAATTATTGAGTTGCATCCTCTGTTGAAATATGGGAACAGACCTGAATAGCTGCCATTTCATCCAATATCAGTGATCTTCAGCAGGCCTAGTTAACATCTCTCAACATCGAAACAACTCCCTCTTTAAAGTTGCAGCCATGCCCGGGTAAGTTAGTGAAATTGCGACTGGGATTCATTAAATATCACTATAAATACACTACTAGCAAAAAGTATTGCAGACACACTAGCACACTAACATATACGATTTGACATAGACAAATCTCACATGTTAGTGTTTGAAAAACATAAATTGCATAATATAATATAATAGCCTAAGTGATTTTTATCCAGCAACTTTATCACTTGGCACTTCCAGCCAACTAAGAAGCTTAAACTTCTGATGACGGTGACCATCCTCATAATTTCGGATATCATCTATTTTGAAACGCCTACATCAACTATTGCGTTTACAATGAATCTACAAGGTCATTCATCATTGGAAAATGTTCTCTACGAACCAAGCTTGACAAAAAAGTTTAAGTTGATTCCATAAAAATCCATTAAAATTTCAAAGAATACTTTCGCTTCAGTTGATAGTTCGAAAATTTGAGACTTCCTAAAGAGAAGGTAAATTGTCATCTTTTCTCTCATTCAACATGCATTTCAGATATCTGATTGACTTGAATTATCAAAAGAAATAATGAATCGTGTGGATCGTTCTTTCACTATCAGTCAGCGCATATTAACTCACCATCACATAAATATCGTTTGAAAAGCAGCCGAGCACTTGTTAGTTGACATATCAAAGTTTTAGAGTAAAAATTTCAGTAATGCAAATATTATCTTAGTCACGCATATCTCAATTCAGCTCAATCATCGGAACTCTAAAACATTGAAATTCTGTGAATAGATATTGCGTTCATCAAAAGTTGGATTTTAAGTTGAAATTTATCGAGAAATATCAAACTAAATCACATCTTGACAGAGTTGAAGAGGGTAGAGTTCATTTTGAATTTTCAGAATATTTTCTGATTGATGCACTATAGAGGAGAAATCACTGAAATCCTGTTCATTAAATGCATTTCTGATACTTTGTTCTCATGCTTGCTTTTATGTCTATGAAATTATAAATCGTTTACTTATGATATTATTATCATTACTATTGATTGAAGATGTCTTGGCTAGTCATATATTATCTTTAATGGTTGAGGAAGAGCCAAGGTTTTAATGATGTTGTAATTTAATTAAGATATAATTAATTTCGCTTGCTATTCGGCAACCATCATCAGATAGAAGGAATCAAACATAGACGCAAAAGTCATGGATTTTAATCTCACATAAACATAGGAAATAAGGGAGTAGACAAGAAATCTAGTAAAAGTAAAAACTATGCTAACAAATTTCAGTAGGGAAAAGGAGGAATAGAAGTATGCGACAGATAGTATTGGACTACATCTTACCAACAGCAATAGTACATGTAGTTGATCTGACTAGAAATATCACTATCAAAATATACAAAATACATAATATGCATGCAAAAATAGGGAAGGAAGATAATGTGAAAAATGACTTAATGATTTATGCTGAGATTTGGAAAAGATCCAGTCACTAAATGAAGAGGAAGTCTTTGTAGCACTATAATTCCGCTTTGTTGTTAATCATTGGTTTTAGTTTGTGAATGAGCATTGCTTCTCGTAGGCGTAAATTGGCTTCATCTCGGTCATAGGCAAGAATGGTAGTTGAAAAGTTGTAAGTTTTACATAATCGAAGATGTTTGCTTAGTGACGAGTTAGTTTTGTTCCTATGTTTTCTGCATCTGATGTGTAGTTCTCTGATGGTGCTTCCGATGTAAAATCCATTGCATTTCTCACATGTAAGTTGGTAGATCACATTCTTGCGACAGCAGATTTTGTTATCATTTATTGTACAATATTATTTTGTATGTTGTGTGTTTTCATTGTTCTATTGTTAGATAAGGCGCTTCGTAGTGCGTAATTTTTTCTTGTAAATTTTCATGACTTTTGCGTCTATGTTTAATTCCTTCTATCTGATGAGGGTTGCCGAAAAGCAACCGAAATTAATTATATCTTAATTAAATTACAACATCATTAAAATCTTGGCTCTTCCTCAACCATTAAAGATAACCATTCCTATTGCTAGCAAAACTTCAATAACTATTGACAGCGACCAATTAAATTGATTGACCGATAGAGCATTTTTCATTATAATTACCAGCAGAATCTTATGGTAATTACGATTTCATTGGAGCTATGTATATTTCCTCTCGAAGTTTAAATGTCATCATGGTTTGTGAATGACAAAAAGACTGTTGTTTTCCATCACCGATGGTGTGATGGTGACAACTGACGTGTGATGTTGATGCCTTTACTTTGTCAATGACATCAGCAAATGTCGTAGATCAGTTGTTGAAGCGACCGGTCTAGGTAACCTGAGGTTGTTAGTTCGAGTCCTACCAGTCATTCCACCTATCTTTTCCATGGAAATTTGAGCTGTCATTTGTATGTTTCCATTCGTTGCTATCTCTAAAGATTTCTAGATCAACAGCGACATTGGTTTTAGTCCAGGATGACACCTTCATCCAACCAAAACATTCTTCTGACGAGGTCAGCCAAAAAGTATTGCTGGCTGCTTGTATCCAAGTTTTCAGATATTAATGCTCTGAAATGACCTTATTAGTTATAAATATTATTCGGGGCCATTCTTATACTCATGCAGGAGAAGTAACAATCAAAAATTTATTAAATTTTGTAATTTGGCTGTTCATTTAATCAACAACTTTTATTTTTTATGTCTTCATCGTAATTTATGTTGCCTTATCATAATTTATTGGGTCCTAATTATACTATGTACCAATTTTTGTTGTGAAGTTGCTTTTGAGCATCAAAGCAGTGAGCATGTTCTACAGCGTTTTGATCAAAAACTAAAACATGACTCTAATAACCGAGAGGGGTAGCGCGTTGCCCCAAATTTGAAGTCGTGTCATCAAGTTTTGTATGCAGAGCAGACGTAATCATGTTCCGTTATTGATCAAACGGAGAGAGATGTCAGTATTTTTTCACAAATGTTCCAATGCAGAGCAAAATATCAAGATGCACGTAGGCCTGTCTCTCGAATTTTTATTTTTCGTTTTTCAGGGTCGAATTCACCAAAATCAATGAAAATATCCAGATAAACAAAATATTTTTGAAAAATTGTTTACCAGTGGATCAAAAAGTCATGCTTTATTGAAACCATAACATATAATCATTTTGATCATCTAATATAATCACAATCTGTTTTATATGACATTTTTACGCGCATTGGAATTGACTATAACTAATTTAGGAGTGTGCCTTCATGTTCACTTTTCATGAAAATAGATCATTGATGTAATTTTTGAATTGTACATTCAGTATTCTCAATATCAAAGATTATTGTGCTATAGTATTTTCCATTGGAAATCCTTTTCAGGCACCGTATTTTATCTATTAAGCGTGGCGGAGTATATTTACAATCGTATACTTTTAAGTTTGGATGTTGTTTATTAAATTTTACAATTTTCCATATGACATTTTTCAAATTGAATAACGATGACAATTACATGTATAAAGCCTTTACTGAAAATTATCAATAAGAGCTGAAAACTCATCTACCAGGTTTCCATTACCGATTTATTCATTGTCGACAAGATGTGGTATCAACAATGATTGAACACAGCATGAAACTAATTTCTTAGACTTACCGATATCTTTTTTTGAGCCCGAAGGTAGAGCTCACATTCACACGAAACTTGAGCATGATCAGTTGTATGACATAACGGCGGTACGGTATGGCAGAAGCCAGAGACAGCAGCCCCTCTCCTGACTACTCTAACAACCACGATTAGGCAACAACTTGCAGGCTAGGCGAATTTTTTAGAAATGTTGAGGGTAGGGCACCTACCGGATCAACGGCTCATTCGGCTCATGAGCCGATAACTGTTATCGGATCGGCCCATATTCACGACTTTTTTTATCGGATCGGCCCCGGCTCATGCCCCATGAGCAGAGCCGATGAGCCGGCAGATGATCCGATAACTTTAAAGAAAATTTTCCTCTCGTGAACTAGTAATCTGTGATTAGTTTAATGTATGGAACTAGAATATGGAGTCAAATGGATTTAAGTGTTATTTCTAAGTTAAGATATGTCCCTTCTATGAATACCTTACATACAGCTGACTGTTTCTCAATTTCTTGTTTCGACTTCTGTTTTTATGTGATGTTTTATATGTTCGTGTGATATTAATGAGAGCAGTGCAAGTTCGTTGTTGATTATTGTTTGAGGGATACACTTTCGATGACTGTTCACTAAACCATGGACAACTAGAGAGGGAGAAGGACTTATCACTGTATCATTCAGAACGTCAGATCTGCCATAACAGTAGGTCAGGCGAACGAATTACCTTACACTATCAGATTATGTAGTGTATCTGAAATCCTTCTTACTAAAGAATTAGAACATTTCTTTAGACTGGGGACACTAATTAGGCCTCCTGCGCATGTTGCCTAAATTACTTAATTGTGTATATTTCTCAGAAACTTTCGGTCGTCAAAGAGAATGTGGGGATAAAATAGAAAGAATTTAAAACGGTTTTCACTCGTTTGCTGCGTTTTTGACGTATTAAATTGAATGTAGGCTTTGTATGTATTCATTTTGAACCTAAGCCCACACACAAAGCTACAAAAACTTTCAAATATTCACTTTACATGAAGCATTCATTTTTCATTAATAGTTTAACCCTATTTCTAACAATTTGACTTTGACAGCGTACTCTGTATGGATTCTGATGATGGAAATGCGTTATGCGTACCGGTAGCGACTGATATATGCATATATTCGTATAGATACATTCTATCTAAAACGGATTACTCATTTTTACTGTAGGTTCAAGATTGCAACTAAAAATCAGTCTTCTTTAATGATTGCTAGTTTTGCTGAATGACATAAAATATTACAATGAAGTATTTCTATTTAAGTGGAAGATTGATACATTGCAAATTTTAGCTGCAAAGTATAAACATATTGAGAGCACTTAATTATGATAATTAAACAGTCGCAAGCATTAATTTCATTACCGGCGCACACCGGCTCTCGGCTCATTTACCGGATCATGACCCTTCGGCCCTCGGATCACGCATGAAGTTATCGGATCGTCCCTCGGCTCATGCCCATGGGCCGAGCCGGTATGAGCCGGTAGGAGCCCTAGTTGAGAGTGACTTATTATCATGTGATTTATTCTATCATAATATACACTGCACCACCAGACAATATCACTATGCATTACAGAGCTGTTTGACAACTAAGTCTTTGATTTTTGGTTCAATAGATGATATATGCACTGCAGCTACAAGTCACTATTTCCTAGCTTTCGTGATATTAGAAGTGTGGCGCTTATTAGAGGGCATCTTTTATTATGAAGTTAATCCCACAACGGCGGTGCTTAATGGAGAAAATGCGGTATTTAATAATTTAACAATAATAGCCTTTATTGTCTCAAATAACATTTCAGTGAGAGCATTACAACAGTTGACGATGACAATACATAATTAAGAAGGAAGTGACAATAGCAAAAGGAACTAAAAAAACAACTTAATTTACAGAACCGATTAAAAGATTGGCAAAAACGTCGCGTCCTTGATAAGGGAGGCAGCAATGCTGTTGTTGAATGACAGGTATTTGCAGAAGCCGTTCTAGGAACAAATAGTTTGAGAATTGGATAGGACGTTGATTTAACAGTTTTACAAAGCGTTTCGAACAACTTCTGTCCGCAGTGGCCAAAAGACAGCTCTCACGGTTAGGTGGGTTGCCGATAACTCGGACAATTTTCACCAACTCATTAAGCAAATAATCTGGAGAGTTGCAAATAAATGTGTATGCATAGATTAGCAGAAGTCGAATGTTTGCAACGTAGGCCTCAAACAGTAATCAAATACATATTTTTTAAACTTTGTTACAAAACACAAATAATTAATAATTAATTCAATCGTCAAACTATCATAAGTAAACAATATGTAAAAAATAAAAATAAAAACAAAAATGTAATGTTGAAAATATTCATATGGTAATGTTGGGGGGGAAAAAAGTACTGTGTAAATATAAGCCATCTTATCAATATAAGCCTGTGTAAATCTTAAGCCATTTTCACAACCTACTCTATACGTAGCTTTCGGAGAATATACATCCTCCTGGAGGCCTTTTTTACAACACAACTAGTATGTTCATTCCATTTAAAATTGTTGCAAAAAGTTACACGAAAGAGAAAGACTGTGCACGACTTAGCAATGAGGTGGTGACAAAAAGATATCTTTCATTACGAGGTTACGTTTTGTAATAATATCCATTACAAGACATTTGTTGTTGTTAGTTAGCAAAGATATAGAAGAAGACCACTCCAATAAATTCTCCCATTCTTTCTGTAATTTATCATCCGAAGTACTCATCATTCTGTAAATTCATCGGCATACTTTATGATAGAAGAGTTCTCACACACAGGAGACAGGTCATCAACGGCCAGGGTGAATAGAATGGGCCCAAGAACACTTCCCTGAGGCACCCCACTTGGGCAATTTATTCAATCAGAAGTAGAACCATTGAGGGAAACACGTTGCATGCGATCCTCCAAAAAACTAGTAATCCAGTGGATGATATGAGGCTGAAGGTAGAATTTTCGGCATGTTTCAATGATACGTGAGTGCAGAAGGTTATCGAACGCCTTCCTTAGATCTACAGAGAGTAGTGTAACAGCTCCAGATTTAGAGTCCTAGAACTACACAATCTGATGCTGTGCCAGTACCAAAGCACTAGTTGTGCCGGATCCTGGTCAAGGTATATAGGCGAATTGACACTGACTCACAGAATCGGAAACGATAGGAAATATAAATTGATCCGAAACGAGTCGGTTGAGAACTTTAGAAAGAGTTGTCACTGGTGATATAGGACGATAATCGGAAACTGACACAGGATTTTGACACTTTAGGATGGGAGTTATATTGGCAATCTAGAAGCATTGAGGGACAAAACACTTAGTCAAACTCCAATTAAAGAGGAAGGCAATAGGAGGAGTTAGTAATGTTGCGTGTTGTCGAAAAACCCATGGAGTAATATTGTCACAGCCACATGCTGTACTCTTAACTTATGATATTTGATCATAAACATCATCATTAGAGAAAACGAAGTGATGTCCGAATCATCACTATCCGTAGGATTGCTCAACGATGCGGGAGTATCATTGAAGTTAGAAGCAAAGAAATCGGCGAATTCTTGAGTGGAGAACTGATTGCAAATTGCTGATTTCTTAAAATTTCCAACCCTCTCGCAAAGAATTCCAAATACATTTAGAATCATTCGACAACACAGTCTCTGCAATGTAGTCCTTCTACAGGAACGAGATATGACTTATGACTTCCTACCTCAGTCGAGTGTATTTACACCAATGTCTTCTGGTAAAAGCATTGTCGCAATCATCTATGATTAACCCCTCACCTGCGGTACTTGATGGAAGAAATGCGGTATTCAATATTCCATATCATATTCTGCTTTCCACAGAATTAAATATTTTGTTTATCTGATTCGGTTTGTTAGAAGTGTGATCAATACAAAATTGACGACACATCGAGGAACCTATTAAGTGGGCAAAAAGGAATAATTCCTTATACCTTACAGAGATAGGAAAAAAGTCGTGCATCGCTTGCGGATTATTGCGAATTCCTGAAAAGTGCTTCGATTGCCAAAATTCCTTCAGATTCGAAGAATTCAGATCATTGCGCGCAAGTTTTCTGCATAATATTGGCCCTTCCGATCATTATTAAAGAAAGTAGCAGGCATACGAAAATTAGTTCACTTGATGATTTCACATCCTCTCCTCGGCATTGCTCACTGTATAGTCCATACATTGAATCGAAGCCACAGGCATCGATGTGTGCGAAGTGATGTCACAGCACGCACGCATCTCTCACTGGCTTTGGTGTCCTCCAGACAGCTTATTGTTTGTCATTTTTAATAGCAAGCGATGCACGAATTATCCATTCGAGAAGGAGCAAGTTGTCTAATTCTGTGATGTGCCATTTCGATATTGAGGTTGCATATTTATAACCCTTCCTTTCTAGGAAACCGATTGCTTTGTTGTTCATTTTCTTCATTTCCGTTTTATTGTCATTCGCCCTCATACACCACTACTCTGCTTCCGTATTGCTTTTCAATAAAAGTTCATCATTCTTGATAAATGATGTAAATCGCTAGAGAAATAGTTTCCATAGCATAAGCTACTTTTAACTTATGAGGCCGCTTAGCACATGTATGAAGCCGAAATTCGTTCACTAAATGATTGACAAGCTCGAACTGAGGCAAAATTTTGATAATTGTGTAACATTTTTATTATTCAATCACCATGCATGAAATTCATAAATTTTGCCGACACAGAGCTTAATTCCTTTCATGTTGCATTTAAAGAGATTCACGTCTGACTACATTTCTGAGGTAATGCATTCTTTCAAGGGATTTTTATAGGAAGTTCATGTAATGAAAAATAAATCACTGCCAACTATATCGTGTTTTGAGTGAATGCCAACACATTTTGAATCAGCTTTGGTGCAGGTTTGAGATTTCTCCATTATAACAAATATTCCACTATATGCTTCGTGCTACAAAACATGTAATGACAATTATGACATTCTTAAATTCAATTTCAATTTTGCATTCCATATTCTGAAGGTGCATACAAGTTCATTATTCTCTTTAGGTAAGAGGATTAGAAAAGCGTTCCAATATACTTGGTGGAATGTGTATTACCGATCCAAGTTTTGTACTTTTTGTTGGTGAAATCGTCATACAATCACTCAACATTGCTATTTGGAAATACTTGCAACATCAACAGAGTGCTAACTCGACCGGATTTATCGGACGGGTCTGTTTTATTTACAGTTGGTTATTATTTAACTACTGATTTGTCCGATGATTGCATTTCAAGATTCACTCAAGATGTACATGTAATTTGTTCAGAATAAGGGAAATTAAGGAACAAATATGAGCATTCATGAGCTGTTGCATATAGACACGACGAACAAAGTGCCTTTTTATGAATATATTAAATGTATGTATTTATATTCGGAAATACGTGCGCACTCATAATTCCTTCATGTTTTTCAAACCTTTAGATGACTAGCGCTCGCAAAGGAAATTGCTGTGTTATAAACAAATCATACCACGATTATCATGCGTATGTATGTCATCTCGTAGAAATCGTTTTTCATTGTTTTCTTGTCTATAGAATGCGATGGTCTTTGAATGTATTGAGAGAATCATTCCCAGAAAGACGATTATTATGCCAGAGAAGCTCACATCGTAGCCATCAATGTCTTGCGATATCTCCATTCGTCATGACAGACATGAGTGCAATCTCAACAAATTAAATTTCATTGCGAATTAACGCAACATATTAGAAATATCAAGTTTAAGAGGACGTCAGTGTAGGCACGCGAAACGTAGCGTCTAAGTCTGCTAGGGGATTTAATGCTAAAATTGCTCACGTTGCTGAATTTTCCATCACATTTATTAATACTCTTAGTTATTATACGCGCAGGGCATTGAATCGGGTATTAAGCGGCTGTAGCAAAATCTAGGATAAACAAGCTCTCTGGATGCCGAGCAAATCTTCCAACGGAAAGCGCTCTATTGCAGTTTTTGGACTCCTTGATTCTTCACGGAAAACTCAATTTCAAAACTTCGTCGATTCAAATATGCGTCTTATTAGACATCTTCGTCTTTTCTTTTCAAATCAGCATGATGCATAGTAGAAATTCGAGATTTCAAAGTTATATTTGTTCGAAGTTGTCAGCGAATCTGATGTAGAAACAGAAATAGATGCAAATTTACGATACTCAATTTTTTAAGTGTTTCATATTCCTTAAAGAGTCTGTGACACTTGGAAATAAAAGTTCTCTCGAAACTCTTTCAGAGAGTTTGGCAATTCTTCTCCAAGAAACTTTCCTTTTTTTGTTTGTTAATGTCAATGCGTTAAACATTCATTATGATATAGCTTTAGTGCTAGCAAACAATAACTCTAGTTTGAACAAACAAAACATAACTTGGTAGCAATTGTAGCTATTGCAAAAAATCTCAAGTTCAGTTAAAGCTTGAGTAATTGATGCAAGATTCCATTACGAATTGAGTTAGAGTCGATATACTAGATTCTTTTGCATTTACATTGCAAATATTCCCATAGTTAAGTGGAATGTTGCTTACTGAACTTCGCGATTTTCTCACCGAATGGAGAAATAGGTATATTTTTTGAGCTAGACATGTCCATCGATGATTTATGTTGAATTGATTCTTCAATTATTCATAATTATGAATATTTAAAATTGATGAACAATAGTAACAGTAATTAATATTGCTTCATCCAACAAAATAGAATGGTTTTACATTAAAACCGCCCATCTGGTTTAACCTGTCTCCTACAACTGATAATCAATTGGTCTCAATTAATTTATGGTTGCCATCAAAATAAAATATCACAATTAATTGATTGCGGTCACCGAATAATTAAAATTAATTGATTGATGTCAGTCAATAATTTCAATAAATTGATTGATTGATTTGTAATGGCAAACGTATTTCATTGACTGCTTAACCTGCAATGCCGCCATCATTCAATCTTAGATATAAGTTTCACTAGACATACACGTAGCTTTGCTTTCAGGATTCTAGGAGCGATTTGGTGCATAACCTGTTTAACATCTCTATGTTGCAATGCCTCAGTGATACCTTTTAAAGCTCTAGGACGTGTGAGATTGTTTATTCATTTGCTTTAAAAATTGATGAGTATCACTGTAATTATGATCCATGAACTTAAGTCTGAACTTAAATTTATCATTATTTATATCCAAGGAAGAAAATAGCACGTGTACTCCATGTAATGGGTCTATCCAAGCCACTATCCAAAATTGATAATAAGTTATTATATGGCTTTTAAAGTATGCAGGTGTGCAACCTAATTCGTTTAAAATATCAAAGCAAAAATTCAAAATCAGGAATTTGTCTATTCAAATGGTGATGATAAATGACTCAATTAATTGATTGCTTCCTGCTGCAGTTCAGATCAATTAACTGCTTATCCAAAATTAATTGCATTAAATGTTCGATAACTCCTGACATAGATAGTAGGATTATTAACTGGAATATTAATCGTCATTATTTGCAAGATGTAAATGTGACGATTTTCCTTCTCTCTTCTCACTGTGTAAAAATCGCTAAATTGATTAATTCAAAAAATTGAAAATTCAGCAAACATCCCTTCAAGGCTTTGTACCGTCTCGCATGCCTCGATGTGGTCATTTTTGTCTACCTTGTATTAACTGTGTCCGTAGATTGCATTCTTTCTCCTCTCGGATCTCACTTGTGAGTGCTGAGGTAGCTCAACAATTTTCATAAAAATGAAGCAAAATATAGTCAAAACAAGTGGAAGAATCAATTTCAGCCTTTTAACATAAGTGAGGAAACAACTTTTCTCAATTGTGTGCTCATCAGGATTCATCATTGCCGGGTATGTTCGATAAACCTTATATTTGTTTATGACAAATGAAGTTTGGATTCGATCAAAGATTGCATTGTAACAAATCGTTGCATCCCTGAACTCAAAGCTCTTTCTATGAGACGCTATGAATCGCAGCATGCGTCGGGTGGTTTTACACACACTGATCAGTGATCATGTTGGGATTAGTGATGAGAACCTGATTTTTCTCTCACATCTCGTGCTGTTATGAGATGAAAAGAAAGTGGAGAGGAAAGATAAAGTTAAAAAAAGGTGGATAAAGGATCGTTTCAATAGAATGTCCGCAGGGAGGATTGAAGAATTTTCTTCAAAACTGAGAGATCCGGCGTGGAAGTTTGCTGAACTGCTTATAGCATTCGTCGCTTAACCAAAAAAACCTAACAGGGGAAAGTCTAATCGGTTTCGGTTTATAACTCGCCTCTCTTTGATTCGGTTATCATGTTCGTAACGGAATGTTATCATCATTAAATCAATCACCGTAACGGAAATGCAGCAATGTATTCTCTGATACCCTGCTTCAATAGTCAATCACTGCTAAAAGCAATTATTAGAAGAAGGCAATCAGGAGAAGACTTTCCATCACATTACAAGATGACCTGTAATTGAGAAAATCTGAATCTTAAATAGCTTTTTTGCATCGATTGAGATTGTCTCTTCCTTCGCTGTACGGATGTATTCTTCTATATAGTCGTTTGTTTCATCGCAAGAAAGCCTGATCAGGTCAGGTCCTTATCCACACCGAGTTCTGAATCTCAGTATCGAGATTCCAGAGGGAACGATTCATCTCCTTGTTTTTCCTTGGTCGACTGCCATCTGCAGGGCATGAGGCCGAAAATGAGACTTTTTCAGAATGTTGTACACCTTTTACACATATGCTTGTCTGCCGAGCTCTACCTAGTTCCTCTTCTTATCAGACAGGATAACAGATAAAAGTACTGGAAAACTCAATGGGAACCAGTTTGAATTTTTCAGCAGAAATGAGATTTTCTGTGTTTTCTCTGAACTAGTAATTAGTGCTGAGTCCATAGCCATAATTTTCTGCATTTAATGTGTTCAAGTCACTTCCTATGACTTAAACGTGTTATTATCATGCTCCTGATCGGTTATGTATGCGAGAATGAGGTCAGATGTCGCTGAAATTTACCGAAATGTTGTGTCTACCGATGTTATGAGGCTTGCTAATTCTGAGAATATGCTTGGCCTATTGGACAACGTTGCATGAACACAACAAGAAATGACTTGAAGACATTTCAGGTCAAAAAGATACAAAATTATGACTCTAGACTTATTACTTTTCACTCAATCAGAGAAAACATGAATTACCTCATTTTTACCAAAAGCTTCCATCTGTTCCCCATTCGATTTAGTGTTTTTTTTATCCTGTCTGACAATAAGAGGAGCCGGGTAGAACTCGGCAGACGCGCAGATTGAAAGCTGCCATAGGGTGTATATGCTCATGTTAACTACTAAGTAAATAAAGCACCGGAAACTATGAGAGATGCAAGTAAAGGAAGGTGTTTCATATTTCCTCATTAAACTGTGAAATGAAAAGGAACGAAGCAAATGGCTCAAAATTTATGTAGGTGGTATTTATAAATTTCAATTGTTATTGAAGCATATTCAAACACGCTATGCTGTTCAACACACCGCATAACGTTGAGCAGATAAGAGAGAATTCATACTTCAACCTCAAACATGTGTTTCGATGCTCCTTTTTGAGTTCTATTAAGCATAGAAAATGCTTACACTGTCTGGCTCAACACTTATTCTATTCACCAGCATTGACAATCAATTCTATTTATGGAATTTCAAGAACTGGCAAGACAATGAAAGCAATTTCACTTCAACTTATTTTTCACCCGATGTAATGACTTCCAAAAGGAAAGAGAATACATGTGAACATAGCTAAGTCTTCCTTGAGATGAACTTCTTTTTCTAAAAGAAAGGTGGTGAGGAATTTTAGTTGTGTTTAAAGAAAACCAATGTCAATTTGCGCTGCTCAATGATTACAACTGACCTTATAATTACTGTGGTCAAACTAGTATAGATAATGTTATAGATCGGCAAGCGCTCATCAACTGCCAAAAATATTCCATAGGTCAGTTTCATTCACGCTTAACTCAGTGTGACTTGACAAAAGTCATATATTATTTAATTGAGTCAAAGAAAATCAATGTCATTCACAAAGGACGAAATTAGCTGAAACTTATCACTTGAGAGCGAAATAACCTTGCACAGAAAATCGGCGCAATTATGTCAGCTTTTATTCTCATACCGATTTCAGAACGTCACACGCATCATCTGCCAGCAAAAACAAAGCCTTCAAAATATTGCCACGAAAACGACATACAACATTTCTGAACCTCTTCAAATTATTTCAGTCCTTGACACTAGTTTCCATTGATAGTTCAAAAAATCTAGTGAACAGTGTATTTGAGTCAGAAGAACAGCCTTTATTGTAGTTACTGTTATTTTGTTTCTTTGTATCATTCTGCTTCATTATGTTGCTGCAACTCATTCTAGTAGGCTATTTAATTCAGGCTCTTTTTCCTTGGTTTTGCTGCTGATGGTAATACTCACCGAGGCGCTTTTTGTATTAAAATCCGGAAATGAAATCTAGCATTGGATTCCTTTTGACTTTATTCTGTATGCCCATTTGTCTTGCTCGTCGTCGCTATGACTATACAGCAAAAATGCAAGATAAGAATACAGCGGCACATAAGAAAATAGCATTGCTTGATTGACTCTTGTAGTACCATTTATCGATTATTGACAGCAAATCATTGAATGTGTCACACGGTGCGTCTGAGATATGATTTAGTTCAAAGTTCTTTCCACGCACTAGTCTTTCTAAAACTTGATTTCATATCTAATTCAAGCATTTTGAGACATTTTTAGAAAAATCGTGGGAGCTGTTTATAAATGGAAGATTTTTCAAAATGGTCGCCAAAAAATACCTGGCAAATTATGTGAAAAAAGCGATGACACTATACAATTTCTGTCACTAAGAGCTACTTCTGGTGCATGGCTTCCCAGGATATATATTTGAAAGAATTTCAAGAGGTAGAATTTGTCTATTGTCATCGATTTCTTCAAATTATAACTTTTGGTGTTTTTGCGGCCATTTTGAAAAAGCTGTCATTTACTAACTACTTCAACGATTTTTTTCAAAGGCGTATAAAAATACTTGAGTGAGATATGGGTAGATGAGCATCAATCAGTTCACACAACGAAGCGATCGCAAGCGAAATTATGAAAAGGCATGCTCCATCACGACTAAGTCAATGGAACGGAACACTTAATCTTTGCGACTGCACACAATAAAAGGAACAATGCACTATATAACAATAGGACTGCATAAGTGTAGTAGTTGTAAGCATTCTTTCAAGTGCCGTATCAATTACGCGCACTGTCGGTCATTTCCAATAACGTTTTTTTCTTTTTATGACATTTGCTCTATTGTCAAGTTTACTTACAGTGTAATTCGTGGCACTCTTTCATTTGTCTGTACACACCGTTATACTAAAATTTAATTTAATTTCTTTGCCTTCTTTTGTTGCACTGTGCTTGACTTGAAAATCTTTATTTATCAATGATCATTTGATTATTTTTATAGAGTTTGTTACTTGTTTAAATTCCTATTTTTGTGCTATTGCTGTAAATAGAATAATTAAACATTGAGTCGCATCCTCAGTTGAAAAATGGGAACAAACCTGATACTTATTGCTGCCCTTTTTTACTATTTACTTATTTGCTTCATTAATTTATTGCCTGCTACTTGCATTAAGTATGTCAATCATTTACGTTTTTTGAAACCGTGATTTCAGATTCATTTATTGCAGCAGTATTGCCAAGGAGACAAATTGCTTTGTTTGCGTATTTGAGTCTAGAGATGACGTTCCTCAATAGTGATGGTCAAGGCCAGAGCTAGTCTCGAGGGGGTAAGAAGATCAATTTTCCCTTGAACGTGATGCAAATTCAAGCCTGAATTTTGACTAGCTAGGCTAGAAGATTGACACTTCATCAAACGTACACAGTCCGCAAATTTACATCGCAAAGAGTCGAACGATGTGTTGGCATTCAGAGAGCCTGGGCGAAACGTCTGCCACACGTCATGTAATACAATTTACAGTATACACTAAAATGCTCTTGATGATATCGGACATGTGGAGAAACAAAGCGTGTATTCTGTATTATGAATGAATACGGAACTATTCTCATTTCTACACTTCCATGCATCGTGAATTCTTGCGGTTCATTTAACAGAACACTTATTTCGACTTCCTCAGTTTGAAAATGCCTGAAATCGGTCCAGTCGAAGTTTTATTTCCATTAGTCAAAACTGCCTCAGTGATAGCTGCATTAAAGGATGGAATCAGGTGAAAGAGAGCTACCTGAGAAATTTCTTGTCTCAGGGTGCATTTATTTGCAAACTATCTTCATTACCTGATCTTCATCAATCTGTGAAATGAGTCTGGAGCGAACGTCTTGTCTCATCAAGATTATTTGCCACTTTCATGAAGCAGAATTTCCTCTGGATAGTCCTTTGGGAGATGAGTTTGAGTAGCAGTGGATACAATACTCACTGAGGGAAATGGAAGATTAGTGAAATATGTTTAATTTCATCGTTATCCTGAAAACAGCTTTACATCAAAAATAATCCTCTAAACCTTTACCGAAGCTGATTAATTATGCTAAGTCAATTGAATTATGGGAAGCGAAAACTGCATCTTAATCATGTTCATTATCAATAAATAAAACTCTAATTGAGCTGGTGTCCTAGTGCAATTCTTGTTTTGTACTGAGAACATTGTTGGATGCAAATCCTCATTTCTAATTGTAAATTAAATCTCCGCTTTAGATAGGTTTATTTTATTTTTGTAGAAAAACTTAGTCAGGCGCTTAGACAAGTGAAGGAAACACTCAATGGCCGGCAGCATAGCTATATGACCAACACTATTTACTGTGCTTTAACCATTTCATCGGTAAAACGGCAGGGTCCTGAAAATATATCAAATCTAAACATTTTTTGACTATTTTATCCTTTTTTGTTGCATTTTTTGTTGCACTGCATGGTTAACAATTAAGGTCTGTTGCAGTATATTGAATATCTAAAGAGAATAACAACGGATAGTCAGTAGTCAATAAAAGACACCAACACTCTTGACTCTCCGACCACGCTGGCCTGACCTAGGAATCGAACCGAAGTCCTCAGTGGAGACGGGCTCTCACCTTCTTCACCGAGCCACGCTGACGGCACAAAAGGAATGCGAGTGAAGGCAGAGGTCATCTCTAAGTGACATCGAAATCTTATTTTCCTATTATTATTGACAGAATGCTACTAGCATTCATATTGTAGCGAGACAGTATATCAGCATGTCATTCGACTGCGTCACATTGTAGATTGACAACAAACGTGTGTCGCAGCACACTGAATGTCTAAAAAAGAATAATAACGGATAGTCAATAGTCAATAAAAGACACCAACACTCTTGATTCCCCGACCACATTGTTCCGACCCAGGAATCGAACCGAAGTCCTCGGTGGAGATGAGATTGCATTCCTTACGTAGCGTCAGCGTGGCTTAGTGAAGAAGGTGCGATCTCGTCTCCATCGCGGACTTCGGTTCGATTCCTGGGTCGGACAAGCGCATTCGCGGAATCAATGGTGTTGGTGTCACTTATTGACTTAATCGTTGGCATTCTCTTTAGATACTGCATGGTCGATCAAGATTGTTGGCCTAGGAGGAAGCAGATATGTCAACTGTGTGCGCGATCAATTAGATTTGAGAGATATTATCAATGAAACTTGTTCGGGAATATATTAATTAATAACCGCCTACGTCTGTCTTTTTGCGCTTTCATATTTTTCTCAGTGCCTTACATTATTCCAGGATGATCTGTATTTGAGGTGTACAGTCAAGTCCTGAACCCGAGTCCGAGTGAGTTCAGATTAAAATATCTCAGTTTAGGATTTGATTAAAAAATGCGACATTTTGAGAGCATTATTGTATCCAGCTAAGTTATCAAGTGAAACGAATAAAATCGAAGCTGTTGACCCACAGCATCCTTTAATACTTGATGGATAGTTGTTCTCTAAGTTAAATTAATATTGATTGTTCATTCAAGCTCTGTATGAATGATGTATTGTGTGTTGATTTCAATTATCGGCATTTAAAAATTTGACTCCCATTTTTGATCATTTATTTTTGAAACATATTGGTTTGATATTATCGACACAGCAAAAAATCGTGCTTTCTCAAAATGACCTTTATGGTGATTATCGCGTCTTGTCGACACACTCTTTATATACTTTTAGAAATCAAATAGCTTCCAATCCACTTGATGAATCATTTATTTTCAAATAAATTCATTATGGTGGACTTGTGACCTCAATCATTGTAGAAATCTTCGTCTTTCAGAATACGCTCAGAAGAAATGCATGTCAGATGGCTCGTGGTACGTTTCGTCGAAATCAAATGGATCATGGATGAACCTGCAGCCATGTCTCAAGCAAACGACGGTAACTGCCTCATTTTGGAATATTTAATCATGAGGGGGAAGTTTATAACATCTAAAAGATAAAAAGAATTGCGTTGTAATGAAGCCACCTCAATAATTTCTGTCGCATTTTTTAGGTCAAATGCTAGTTTCCTAGGAACTAGGCCTATAAAATCATGATTTGTTTCTATTCAAGTTTGTTTTCATCTGTCGACACGAAGTTAACGAATTGGTGGGAAAAAGCATTTTGCCAATCTCAATTCTATTCATTCCGGGCTCTGACGGACATCGGGATCTGTGAAGGAAGCTATTCGCCCCTTCTTGACTCATTGCGAATAAATATACAAAACATTCTCAGTGCAACATGTTTACCGAGTTAACTGTTCATCGGCGGTATTTATCTGATTAGACTTCATATGAATAACAATTCAAAATTCAAAATCCTCAATCTCCTAAACCAATCAAGTCAAAGCAGGTTTTCCTGTTTAACTATAGAGGACGTAATACCGGAATTAACAGTGCATATAGTGAATATTTATGCCTTTCGACACCATTTCTTCAACAATGTCGGCATTCGGCCATTCAGGATTATACCATTTGACGATTTATGCGGCCATCCGGCTTCGACTTCTTCTGAGATCTTCCGTCGTGATATCGACAAACAATTTTATGGCAGTGGCTTTGACGACTTCGCTTTGAACAACCGTTTTAAAGATCTTCAAAATACCTACATAATTGTGCATTTTTTGATTTTCCACCACATTTCTTGTAAGCAATGATTTATGCACGTAACTCTTGTGATGGGGTCTTGATCTGGCACGATCCATGAAGATGGAATTTCGTGCGCTACTTATTATGGTACTGATTAAAATTATGCTAACTTTTGATAGGTATTGCTAGATGAAGATTTAAATTACAAATAAATATATAATTAACGACTAAAAATTGTCAAGTGTCGTGTTAGCTATGTATAAGAAATAAATCAACATCAGTTGCTGCTTGAGTAATGAACGGTCAGGTAGATTTGAAGTGGATAATGATATGTTTTATGGTTTTGAGGTGGCAATGGCATCAATAGAAAGGGCCGGCCGCGTAGCGGCCCCGACAATTTGCCATTGACAGTCCGAAAAATGTAGATGTCATAATCATTGTATGCCATGTTGCGAAATATTTCTATGGTTTCATTTCCAGGCCATGAATTTTCCGGGCCGTTAATGAATTTCTGGGCATTATCAAAGATATCAGTCTTATATACATGGTATACAATGTGAATTTCTCTATCCTCCGATGAAAAGTTTGGTCTTAAACTTTAGTTAGGGATTGTAATACCAGTGCGTTAATCCATAGCATCTACAATAACTTGAGAATGGCGTCTTCTAGTGTCTGCAGTGTTGTTTTTCGCAGTGCCTTATCTTGTCTCGAACGTTTTAAAGTCAGGTATGGTCACCTTGTCATAGTGTATATTGTAAACGAATCGTAAGTATTTCTCTTTAATAGAAAAATGTCCTCAGACTGAAACAATTCATGCACAAAAATTTCTTGGCATCCGTACACTATAAAGACTCGTCATCAAAGTCAGGTAGACAAATGCAGAGCAGCCTACTGTGAAGTCTTTTAGCTTGGTCAGCCATTCTAGATATTTTAAGCTAGTTTCGGCCATTCCAAGCCAAACAGTCCAGCCCTTGCAGAGAGAAACGCAACGTCTACGGCTGCCAAGGAAATTTTGCGCTTAAATTGTTCCATTATTTTCTCTCTATTCTGTGCCCAGGCAAACTGGCGCTCTACAGTCTCTATGATGTTTCTCTTTAAATTTGCTTCATTTTGATAAAAAAAATTACTTGAAGTATAACACCTTATGGCGCGAATCTGTGAATGTTGCATGTTTCACTATCTTGAGTACAGTAGTAAGCATCTCCATGACACAAGTAACAAAAACTCTCCTCAACATAGAATCATCAGAACACAGAATTAGATTCATCTGCGCGCGCTTCGGTTTCCTAGAAAGGAAGAATTGTATGTAACCTCAATATCGAAATGGCACATCACAGAATTAGACAACTTGCTCCTTCTCGAATGGATAATTCGTGCATCGCTTGCTATTAAAAATGACAAACAATAAGCTGTCTGGAGGACACCAAAGCCAGTGAGAGATGCGTGCGTGCTGTGACATCACTTCGCACACATCAAAACACACATCGATGCCTGTGGCTTCGATTCAATGTATGCACTATACAGTGAGCAATGCCGAGGAGAGGACGTGAAATCATCAAGTGAACTAATTTTCGTACGCCTGCTACTTTCTTTAATAATGATCGGAAGGGCCAATATTATGCAGAAAACTTGCGCGCAATGATCTGAATTCTTCGAATCTGAAGGAATTTTGGCAATCGAAGCACTTTTCTGGAACTTACATTAATCCGCAATCGATGCACGACTATTTTTCCTATCTCTGTAAGGTATAAGGAATTATTCCTTTTTGCCCACTTAATAGGTTCCTCGATTTGTCGTCAATTTTGTATTGATCACACTTCTAGCAAACCGAATCAGATAAACAAAATATTTTTCTGTGCATCAGACAGTTGAACAAAGATACACGCATGTCTGAAATGTAAATTCAGACTATACTGTACGCAGATTTGACTTGCCTGGCCACCACTGTAATTGAATAAATAAATGCAGAAGATCAAACTCAAATCTCTATTTTTGAATTTCTGAATCTTCATTTCAAAGTGAATGAGAAGCAATATACATGCATCTGCACAATGACTTACAATTTTTGGCGACATTGAAGACATGGTTATCATAATAAAATGCGCTCTGCTCTAACCTTGGATGTGAAAAATGTATTTATCAAAGAGTAAAAATGTACATGGAACCTAGCTAGCAGTGGAAAATCGATTCTCTGAGGAACATCATTTATTTGTATCTGTTTAGGCTTTTCACATTGTTGCATTCCTTGATATAACTGGCGCAGTATGGCTTGAGAAAGCAAATTTGTCAAGGAAATGTCAAATTTGTAGATGATATATAATTTGTAAACATCGACCGTTTATTCAAAATCCAAGCGCAAAATTCTATTTGAGATAAAGTATGGGAATGTTCTTTTGAATTAAATGTAGAATAAATGCCTTATAGATAGACTTGTACACTCTAAACCAGCACCTCCTAAATCACATACTAAAGCGGGACACTATTCGTAACTAACAAAAAATCCTAAAGCAAAGCGTTTTAGGGGGCTAGCGCACTAATGTTATTGTTCTCTTTAGTATGTCAGCATTCTATTTCACCTATTTAACCTCCTAAAAGTCTAGTGTTTCGCGCTTTAGGATGAAGAATTCTTCGATTTTAGGAGGTGACAGTTTACAGTGTAGTCAATATTTATCCAACTAGAAATTCTACTTCAGGATGTTCAAATACTCAACGCTTGAGCAAATTTGAATTACTTATTCATTGAGACGAGCTTCCTAGTTATTGATCTTTTCAATCTTACATGCTACATCTCTTTAGGTAAGATATAGCAATCATAGTAAACAGGTGCAACAGCTCTAAAGCAGGAATCAAATTAACTAAGCGGAGTTTCGTTCACATCAACATTTTCTAAAGCACTATTAAAATGTAAAGAGCATCTTGCATGACTTCATCCTGGTGCATAATGCCTATATTCGCTCTGTCATCGAATTTAATTCTCATGTATTTATCGGCATCAACTGAAAGAATGGCTTTCTGCTTGCGAAATTACAACGATTGTGTCATCGCATCATCTGTGGCAATGACTGCCCAAATGATTGTCTCGGTGATTTGGAAAATCATCGAGTCTGTAGAGCTTTAAATGTGTTTCAGGACGTGCTCAATCCACATAGCGATTTTCACCAGCTCGCACCTCGAAGATTGTCATTCTCACGTCATCCTGAGATTCCTATCAACAGAACTCACCGGCGTGCGATAACATTCATTCCGTTATGTATCAAGCTGTACAATTCATATCTACATGTATGATGATTTTATGCTGTCTTTTTGCATAATCACTGTTTTATTTTCTTTATTTATTTATTTAATAATCTGTATTGCTTCTAATTGACAATTTTCTATCTCTATTGTGCTTATGTCATCAACGCGTGGTCATGTCATTTCTCTGTTATTGTGTGATTATAATGTTCAATAAAGACACTATTATTATTATCTTGTGCACTTTGCGAGTTCCAGCCCTTAAACAACGCTTTCGTTTAGACTGTCTGATTGATGCTATTTTCAATCAAAGACAACTACTCTGCCTTGCATCCCCTTAAAAAAGAAATGTGATGAAACGTGATGGCTACCTCTTCGACGGCTGATGTCTTCGTATTCGAGTACTGTCATGTAGGGTCAGAAAAGTAAAAAAGCGGAAAAGCATGCATTTTTCGAATATCTATGCGTTTTCTTTTTGAAAATAATATCCAAGCAAGAAAACTGCTATGAAATCCCTGAAAAGTTCTCTCAGAGAGTTACAAAACCAACACAGTTAATACTATCTCCGACCATGACTAGCATCAAATGTAGGTAAAAGGTCATTTGCACTTCTCCGTTTCCTTCAATGTCGCAGTCTAAAGGACCGATGTCTTATTGCAGCCGTTCGCGTCTCCATTCATTCCAGTTTAGGGATCTTCTTTCAACTTCCGTTACACTTCCTCCTGTTCATTTAACGACATCGTCCGCCCAAGTGGATCGCTGTTTTCCTCTACCTCTTATGCCGACTGCTCTTCCTTGGATGATTATGTGTGCGACGTCAAGATCGGTAGCGTGCCGATGCATGTATGCAAACCACTGTACTTTGCCTCTTATCGCCGCTTCTACATATTTTATTTGCTCTCCGGCAGCTCTTTTAATTTCTTCCAAGTCCGAGATGCTTGTTCTGTGTTCCTGGTAACTGATTTTAAGTAGTCTGCAATAACATCTCAACTCGAAGGCACTATCTTGCACATTTTCTCAAAGAAGAAATTAAGAACTGTGTATTACGTTCTATGTAGCCTTCGAGTCAATTGCCAATTGATGGTCTATATAAGGAGACTGAATATTTCAAAATGGCATCTTTGATAAAATCAGCGAACCCACAGCACGCCCCTGCTATTCAGCAGACTATTCGGGACAGAGCAACTTGGAGAAATGCCATCAAGTTGGACCACAGAAATAGTTTCTACTTCTATGAGTTGAACTATGCGTTGGACCAAGTTGGACCATGAGTTGGCAATGATTGGACCAACAATCGACGGCGTCCAAAGCAGCAATACTATGAAAAGAAGATGTCAAGCGTAGGTGATTGCATGTCCGCAACTGAAATGATTCTGGCCTCAAGCCTGGTGATTTGCTCGCACCGTATTCAACTCCGATGACAGTGAAATAACAAATCTTTACAGTAAAAAGCATGTTCATTCATATTTTATACAATATTATCTGAAATAGTAATAACAACAGCGATATTTCTTATTAAAAATCTAGGAATTCTTTTGGATTAGCAATTAGATAGGAAGCATCATGTTGTCCCGTCCACTTGGCTGAAATATTTCTGACTGCGACATTTATTTGATAATCATTAATTTTCGAAATAAGAAACAAGGCTGGCTATACATCTATTGAACATGTTATCACGTTTTAAAGAAAATCCGTTTGCCGTTACAAAATTTATTCAATGCACTGGATGTCAATACTAACATCCGACATGTATCAGGAGTATTTGCAGAATGCTATCTTGATGAGAGAATAATTAGTGTTTATTATCCCAGTGGGTGTCGTCATGATCACAGTAATAATGGCAACACAGGAGATTAATATATTTGATGTTATTCGATTTCTTGAGCACCTAACACGATTTTGATATAGCACGTGTACAGCAGAAATGCTAATGACAAATAATTTTACCTACGATTCGATAACAGGATAACAGCCCAATTACAGCGTCGTGAATTTAGCTTTAAAAACTTAGTACTGAATACTAAGTTAACTTAAGTTAACTTAAATTATGCAAATTTTGCATTATGCAGTGCACAAGATAATAAGCACATGATAAGCTATGAGAAATTCATTAACATGCATTCATCCTAAAACATCATCACAATCACTTTGATCGGACTACTGGCTTGCGAAAGTTGGTGAACAAAATGTCGTCGGCATCACATATGGAACATCACCTGTTTCTATGTCTCGAAAGATGTTTGCTAATCGATTGAAAGAAGCTGATAAAGCAAACTTCATCACAAAAAGATAATGAAATGATGCTTTAACGTCACTACTTTCGCATGCTGGAGGCTTTGACGATGCTTACAGAAGACTCTAATCTGGAGCGTTGTGATATTCCAATGTCATTGTGACGACTTCCAATGACACATTCAGGGCTCGCCCTCTGGCCCGAAAGATCGCTTAGCAAAACACCAAACCACTGTGCCACTGAGACACACCAATGATAAAATAAAATAATGAAGATGAACAAATATCTACCAAACATACATGCACTATTCTAGAAAACATCATCGAAGATCTGCTTCACAGGGATTGTCAAAAATTAGTGTTCTCGTGGGTAGTCATTCAATAGAAATTCAATTTTATGATGATCCCTACGAAATTCTTGTTATTGGCTGAAGAATCTTTCACAGTAATGGGCAGCTGAACAGACAATCAATAAACAGTCCTGCGGCGGGTGGGGCACTGCCTGGTTCAGGTTCAATGCCGTAGCCGTTCACCGAATGATGTACACCTTTTGCCTACTACGAACCTGTACGTCTGCCGAGTTCTAGTGAGTTCCTCTTCTTGTCAGACAGGATCAAAGAAAAACACAATCCAATGGGACAAAGCAAAAATCCAATGGGACGAAGATTGCAGTTTTTGGTTAAAATGAAATTTTCTATTTTTTCTCTGATTAAACAGGTGACGTGTGGGTTCAGATAAGATCTTGTTTAAACCAAACTGAAGGGTGAAGTTAAATCCGAATATACTTGGAGATCGATCCGATGGATAAGGAATCCATTGAGGATTATGCATTCATAGAATACCCATCATCAATGGACATGGTAACTTTATAAACGTCCTACTCGTAGATCATTACCATTTAACCCTGTGATTTTAGGTCGTTTTCCTTTTTACTACTGTTATCATATTTAAAAGGTTTATATATTTTTTCATAAAACGACTTTCAGAACAGGTTTACAACATATTCATGATCATGTTTGATTGTGAGATCGACTTTATTGGATTTGAGATTTACATAGTAGACAATGCTACAGAATGTTAAATTCCTTTAAATATGCCAACGTGCATGCATGACGTCAAATGTTTTTTATCAATGAGAAAGATCAATCTTGTAAGCCTTCAACCGCAAACAATAAGATTTAAATCAATTATACTCCTCATTATCAACAGAACTTCCTGACTAACACCGCAGAACGCGCCAAATCTCATTAAATCTCATAAAAACCATCATTATCCATGAATCATTAATAAAATTATTCCATTACTCTCAATACGTTCCTTTTTTACTTACTTTTGCTTGATAATATTGAATTTAATTTAATTTAAGAAAAAAATTCTCATATTAGTAATTTATTAGACAAAAATATATATCTGTCCGATATTGAAGCTAACTAAGGAGACTATGTCTCCTTAGCTAACTGTCTACATGTTAGTAGCTATCGAAATTTGACAAGATCAAATTAGTAGTAAGACAATTGTGACAAAGATTGATGACACAGAATTGGATTTGCAAATGAATGACGTTATATGCATGCATGATAAATCTACATAGGCCTACATAGTAATCTATAGTCCAAGATAGTGTGTCATCTAGCTATAAAAACAGTTATTTCTTGACTGGTTGACTAAGCTATGCATGTATGAAGCATCTGATGTGAACTGTTGTGAAGACAAAGATATGCACACGCTGTATACCCGCACATATTCAATTACATTTATGGAGCCCTATTCACGGATTCCATTTGTATTTTTCACTTATACCAGCTCCATCAAAGGGAGGAAGCAAACTAGCAAATTAAGGTTGGAGCAACCATCTCAAACTGGTGTATTTCATCGTTCATGCTCAACTCACATCCCTAACAATGCTACTGTCAAAACTGTTTTTGATAATCGGAATCCTCATATTCAATTTTTTTAGGTCATCCAATAAAAAGTGATTTCACAAATTTGCACGAAAGCACCTGCGTGAACAAATAGTATGACAAATTTTATGAAATTATGTTCAATGCTTTGAGTGTTATTCCGCAACGTGCTGTTGTAATGAAGAATATTGATAAACTGTGGATCACACCATTGGTAAAGATGTTAATAGAAGATCTTGGATGGCGTTTCGATCTAAAAATTGGCCGCTCTATGAACACCTGAGGGATGAATTCCAAGTCGAGATTGTGAAAGCTAAACAGCTTTGAAGCAACCGTGTGGTTGGGAATGGCAATTTTTGGAATATAGTGCAAGAAGTACAAGGAAAGAGGAGCTGGATGAATGACAATCTATTAAATATTGAATTCATTGAGCAGCTAACATCACTGACGCATAAATTTCGTCAGTCGTTCAACTCTAATCCTGATGTTGCGCTTTGTGACCTGAACGATCAGGATTGGTCAATATCTGTTGATTACCAATCTGTTCTAAGACACCTGAAAAGTACTTCGTTTAAGCAGTCCGAAGGACGTGATCGGTTACCAGTAAGGCTGATCAATGAAAGCTCTGAGATAATTTGCGGGACAATCGTTGACATTTTTCGAACTTCTATTGAAACAAAAGCCATTCCCGCATTTGGAAAATGCGTTTTGCCAGACCATTAGAGAAGAAGCGAAATCTTGCCATAAATGGCTAAAGGCAAATACTGTATCTCTGACTCTGGTTTTATCGAGAATTTTTGATAGCGTGGTCTTGAATTCTATGAAATACAACTTTAGTTATCTCTATGATAGGATTCAGCACGCTCTTTGCCCACCATGGCTCGACTGATAGCTTCCTTATGGCTATACATGATGCTATGACACGTTTTATGGACTCAAAAGGACTCATGTGATACTCTTTCATGGGACCATCATTTTGACAATGTGATTCGAACGACATCTAGACGACTACATGTGTTGCGAGTGTTAAATTAACGAGTGGTAAATTGCCTTGTCATATAATGACGCGTTTAGTAAGAGTTGTAAAGTGAGCGCATGGATATATTTTTTGATGAAGATTGTACGTGCCAGATTATACTTGACGTAGAGAAACGACGCATCAATTGTATTTGTTCGTTTTTGTACAAATGTGAAAATATGTCATCTCACCCATTGCATCATCTGGTGTCACCGAGACTTACGTATTCCAAACACTTCTGTTTGCGCAGTCACGCACTTGCAAACAATTAATTTCTTTCTTTTCGTATGCATGCAAGTTAGCAAAATTTCAAGATGTAAAAATGATTGGCATAACTTTCTGTATTTTGTCAACTATTTGAAGAATGATTTAAGTAATAATTTTATACATGTGATTTTCACTGTGATTTCAATAAACACTTCATTATTACTATTATTATTTCACCCGCGGAAAAAGAGAAGCAAGTGCAAGCTTAATAAAGTCTCCTAGAAGCCATAAGCCTCGATATCTCAGTATTGTGACTTCATTTCAAAGAGGGGAAAGGTGAATAACACGGAAACCAAGAGTGTACATGCTTCCAAGGATTGCAACTTCTTTTCTCCCGCAATTTCTAAGCTACATTACACTTTCCACTCGGAAACTGAGAGCAGGAGAAAGCAAGAAGAGCAACACCGGATCAATCGCTTTCGTGATCTAAAACAATGCGATAAAGGCAGTGCAACTCTTTAAACATGAATCACATAATGCTCATTGCTTCAGTATTTCTCGTATTAGAATGTATACCAAAAGTAGAGCTCATAATTCGAAAAGGTTGAGGATGCATTCTATTGATGTTATCGACTGATTACTTTTTAAGAATTTTATCTTAACTTTCTATTTGATTTTACTTAAAGATTCACTATTCACAACCAAACATTCAGAGTACTGTCTATGTGAAAATGAGTTTGGCACACTGCCCAAATTCATTGAATTTTCCATTCATATTGTAGGCCAAAAATATCTACCATGACGGTATGAGTTTACAGAACATCTTATCCATCGCAGCACCACGTACAGCGGGCCGGGCCTACGATAGAAAATTCCGAATAATGCACTCCGAGTCAGTTCGGGCTCCGCGCCTAATGTGCTTCCACGTATATTATTCATATACAAACAAGGTTTATTTATTTAGTCTTTTCAACAAAATGTCTTCCGGACTACACCTCGTCTACAGCTCGCGGCCAGATTGGGGCACTCTTACTGAAGGTCGATAATACTGGAAATCATTCAAAATTTTCACAAACATTACTTCAGTTAGGAGCATTTATATTTTCTCTCATTTGTGTGTTGATGCACACCCCGCACATCTACCTCCAACACAAATGAATTGATGTATGATATTCCAATTAATTCTGATATATGAGAAAGATATTTGAAAATGATCACAATCGCTTAAGCCTATGTCATAATTGATGTAATTGGGAATCGTTGTATATATCAGATAACTACCTCTATGGCGGATCTTATGCGCATAGACAATCGACTCGTGTCCGCTTCTCAACGACTCGTCGATTCTCAGCGCATATCTCCTACATAAAGGTAGCTAATAATACAACATAATAATAAATATGAGAAGTATGGATTAAAGTTGAGTTTTAAACTCATAGCATTTTATAAATTATCAATTATCGATCTCCATAATTGGTTATATTTTCAATTTGATGTAGACATACGCAGTATGCAGCATGATGCAGAAAAGCCGATCATTTTTCTCATTTTCGGTGCTTTATCTGCTGTAATACATATTTCTATATTGCATCACATTGTATGAAACGATCCAATTGGAGGAGTTCAATGTCAGATTTTGATGATTTGTAGGCATTCAGAATGAAGAAAGAACATGAATTTATGGCATAAATCAATTCGGCAAAAAGGAACCCTACCGCATCAGTTGCGTTATTTTTTTCACCGCACCAGTTAAGGGTTAATACATTTTGTAGACATTAGAATCGCAAGTGTGACAAACCATGATGCTTTCATACAATCTCTTTTATAGGCCTCATAAACGATGAAGCTCCATTGGCACTTCTTTTGTTGAATAAAGAACATAGGATCCCTTGTGTACAATGCATTTCTATGGTGACTATAAAGTGAATTACTAGAGAATAAGATGATTTCCACTGACACGAATATTACGAAATTTGCACATTGATAATAAGACAATCTTCGGTGATACTAAATGTATGGATGCATATTTTATTCGATAGTCTCATGATTTAGAGCAGGATTATATTTTGAACTGACGACGTTTTGTAATTTGAAAATGAATCAGGAGTGAGCTGTGCTAAAATATCTAAAGACTTTATTAAGCGCGTGATAGCCTGAAAGTAGTAAAGAAGATCCCAACTTTTGATAGAGTCACGGAATCATCTGAAGTTAATGCATGTGCGTACAAACGGACAACACAATTGATAACTTTTTACTAAAATTCAAGCTACAAGTTGCTGAATCAACTTTTCTGACTTTAAACCTATTTCACTCCTTTTTCAAAGGTGTTTTAGCAAAATCTCACTCCTCTCTCATTTTCAAGTTGGAATCAAGTCAACACACCAAATTGTTACTAGAGAGCAGACATGCAGCCATCAAGCAACTGTCCTTGAACTTACGTGCTATCAAGAGGAAGTTCGTAATGCAGTCATTTCCCCTTCTGTTGTAGAAGAATTAAATAAGATAGAACCTTTAATCCTCATGGATGCAAATTTCAACATATTTTTACAATTTACTGATGCTTGCACGTTATGCCAATCTTTTAATCTTTGAAGTGATGACCATGCTCATCAGCACGAGCGTCTCAGTCGCTCAAAAGAATGCTTGAGTGTCATCAGAACTTGAAATTATAAATGTGTCATGATGGCATGTTGCGTCTTGTGTGAAATGCAGTGAACTATGTGCCATCATTTTTCCTACCCCGTGATAGACGATTTTAAGACAATGTCTGAGGAAATTCACTTATTCCTTGCCGCACACGTTCACTCGTGACCTCAGAGTTCAATAAGATAAAGCTAATATCAGAGATTAATACCTCAAAACATGTCTTCACATACTATCAGCTTTCTAGATAGAATTTTCGTCGCCACCAAATAGAAATCAAATGAGAAATCCTTTCTATCTAACATCATATTAATTAAGAAATGTCTTCTTTCTGCGGTCAGCAAAGTTCTCCCTGAATGAACATCTTTCTACTCTGCTACAAGTCACGTATGTACGAGATCTAAGAAAACATTGTTACAAATACAATAACGCAAAAAATTCATATTTCAATAACAGTTCTTTATATCAGTGTCAGAAGTGTGACCGGTGTTCGAACATGACTGAGCTCGGAGAAGACGACGAAACTGAGCTATGCCCATTCGACTTTCAACCGTCTCGACAAGTAAGGGGAAATCAATAAATATTCATTGTGCAGAATATGCGATAATGTCAAAGTCTTGCGCATGACCGCATGGCGTCAAAAATTCTCCCATCTCCAAACATTAAAATAACAAGAGCTTATGTTTTATCAGCGTACTGCATGATGCGAGATTTAGCGACGCCAGTGTATGTTTTCTAAGATAGAATAATATTCAATTTCGTAAGTATAAATATATCGAAAGGAAATGTCTCCCATTTGACAATATTTGATTTTTTGGGTAGGGAAACAGACTAGCACTTACGACCCGCTACACTGGCCATCGTTAGGCGCTCCTATTGGTAGATATATATATCATTGCACAAGCTTGTCACTCCTTCACAAATGATATTAACTTCTGTGAGCTTTTCGTTTATTAACGCAATTCAAATCACAACCCATCGGCATCAATTTTAAGCTTTGGCATTAACTACAAGATATAGCACAAAATCATTGTCTCTGGATCTAAAAATGCAATTTTTGGTGGGTAAGCGCCTAAGAGATTTTATATTAAAAGAAGAAACACTTTTTGAAGAATCTATATTTAAAATCGCTCAGAATCAGATATGTGAATGGAAAATATAGTTGATTAATCAAATCATCACTAAATTGTTTCTCACTAACTGATTAGTCCAAAAGGATTTATCACCATGATAATTGACCGTAAATTATACTGCCCTTTTCACTGATCTGATTTTCTGCCTCAAAATAATTTTCATTTGATGTCAAGTCTTTCATTTCATCCTTCTATTATTTTCTCATTTCTCTGCATAGACGTCTTTGGGTCCGCTGTGTCGCTTCAACTAATGGTTTATAATAGTGATGTAGCAAAAATTGTAGGCAATGAAAATCGTGTAGGCAATAAAGTAGGAAAGGATTTATTGAGTGCTAGTTATCAGAAGTAAATAATATTTTAAAGATAGTTCTGGGCTTATCTTAGCATTGATTATATGTGGGACAAAACTTTTTAGTTGTAGGTTTGCTTGCTTTTGTCTATTAGTGAGATAATAAAGTTTTGAATGAATATTTAAATTTGCCATGTCTTACAAGAAAATTAATCAATATCCTCATCAGCACAAGCGCCAGAAATACTGGGATAGAGAGACTGCGAGAAGAGAGAGTGAGAAAAGAGAGGATCAAGAACTATGAGTTTTATGTTGTAACCTCTATTACAGGATTAACTAATACAAATGTTCCCATAGGAAGGCCAAGAAAACTTACAATTATTTAAATTCTATACATTAAAATGCGAATAAAAAGGATTATAACGCAAGCTTAGAGTAAAGCTCTAATGTACAGAATATGTGATGTAGCGAAATATATACAAAACATGGTGGATTCCATTAGCAAGGGTTAAAATGTTGCTACTTCTGTTTACAAATGATCGCTGGAAAGTTGGAATTTTAGTCTTTGATTTGATATTAGAAAATCCGCGTCTTGTGACTATAGGCTTTTCTATTGATTAAGGATGTCTTGGATTGCGTAGAGTTATTAGAGAGAGAAAGAAGTTTTTGATATCCGAAAATACCGAAATGTCGAAGGATGTAGAGAATGGATGAAGCACTGTCTCATTCCTCAATTATTAGTTACTTTCTTTTTCCTCATTTAGAGATGTAGAACTGCAAATATATCACACCTAAAAGTCATGAGTCAATTGCAGAAAAATGAAGCACATTTTATCAACCGTAGATAAGGTTGCATCAGTAAGATATTCGAACATTAGTTCTACGCAAAAGTGTCAGCTCTTCTTTCAAGAGCGTAAGGAAATGTTGAGATATGTAACTCAATTCGCCTTTCATGCTGATTATATAAAAGACAAAACACAGGAGATCTTTCATAACAGGTCAACGAGCAAACTATATTATGATTGCGAGAGCAGAAGATCCTGCAATGAAATCTGAGCTCATCGTAAATGCATTCACGCTCATCATGCAGAAATTGACGGAAATTGCTGCGATAAGATACGGATTTGTCAGGTGCGTATGTAAGACATTGTGAGGCTTAAAAATGTAAGCAAAATAAATACTCGTCATTGTTGACTGCTTCAATCCTGACTTCCTGCATTGTGATGTCAAAAAAAAGATTTCAAACTGTTTCCCGATCTTTGGCAGACTGCTATGATCTTAAATGACAGCATTTCTAAAGCTGGCCTATGTTGCATTTCTGAAGGTGCATTTTGTAATTAAGTGAATGAATCCGAAAAGAATGATCATTATTTTCTTCCGCATACTTCTAGGGAATTAATTTTCAGGATCTGATTTATATGACCTAATAACAGAGGGTGTCATTATGGTCTTCAAACGTGCATACCCACTTTTAATTTATAATAGTCCAATGTAATGCACATTATAAATGCATGTGATCTAATAAAATGTGCATTGAATGTGATGTCTGAAAATTACCACGGTATGCTTCTACGCTGCCTTCTTTTCTATACCATCTTTAGAAACTTATTTTTTTTGTAAATTTAGTTTAAGGAAATTGTAAATTTTTAGTTTACATGCAAGTGGTCAGGAAGTGCAGATAGAGCAGAAATTTCATAACAAGAAATGCTTGATGAGCATTGTATTGATTAATGAAAAAATAATAAAAAATTAGAATGGTTGCAATGTACCGGAAAATTTGCAACAGACCGTCCGCCTGCAATAACGCCCCTTTCTGTATTTCAGCAGCATAAGTAGTGAGTACCGAGCTCTTTCTGATATGTGGCGTGTTATTTGCACTTCTTCATGTGACTTTGTGTCGTCTGAATGCGTGCTTCACTTCTTGATTATTGATAATTGCTTTAAATTAATCATCAAGTGCCTTTGAACTCAAGTGATGAATATACTTTTCTGTAGGATAAATGAAAAGTTCTTGCCATTCTTTTAATCGAATATCGAACGATAAAATTTGGTTGTATCATGCCTTTACTATGGGTGAGATGGACAGTCACTGCATAGCTCTCGGGATCATCTAACTGGTATTCAGCCGCATGCATCATAGAGCACCATAGAGTATCAATACGGGTTGTTTGCCCTGTAAATGTCACTCAATTAAATGAAATGAATATTTGCTTTATTCAGATATTTGGTGCATGACAGCACAGTCCTAGAGAAGACGTTAGCCTAACTTTGAGGCTCGGTCCAGTTTTTCCGTAATACCAACACGAAATGACAATTTGGGTCCCTTTTGCGCAAAGTGGACTAAACCTACCGCTAGACTGATGTCAAACGTTTTGAACGATTCATAAGGGAGCGTTCCATCATACCCTATTTGGCAATAATAGCTGAATTGCATATCGTAGATGTTCGGATGTTGCATCAAAATAAAAAATAAGATTGTACTCGTCAGATCCGAAAAGAAAGTACTAGAATAAAAAGAATCAAAATTTAGCCGTTCTTTGATAAATGAGCAGTCGCAACCGGCAGATATCCCTTGATCAAGATTTAGACATGATTTCCAGGTGATGTAAACATCTGCGATTTTCTGTTGAAGGTTGTTCTTAGAAAAAATGATAAATGCTGCTCTAAAGCAATTGAGAATATTATCAAATAGCTTCATCCGATAATGCTATTAAAAAAATTCCGCAATTTTTAAGCAAGTGTGATTCTTTAGATCAAAAATTTGGTTTCGAAAATGGAAGAAGTTATGTAAATGGTTATTAATACCTTCAAATCATTAGCGTGTTAATGGCCTTACACAGGATGTTCTTTTGCATGCACACGTTACCCCAAAACCTATATAATATAATAAAGGCACCACACTGAACTACATGTAGAAGTTCTGAATTGAAAAATTCAAAAAATGAAGTTTAAGTCACGACGTATCGCTTTTTGATAAACAACCATTTTCAAGTGTAAAGTGGTATGGACAGAGGGTGGACAGAATACAAAGCTACAACAGTCATCGGCACGAACGCTATTAACAACCGTGTGAGAACGTCGACACACATTGAAGAATGATGACCGACCATCATTAGATATGGTACTTGTACAATGTAGATAGTGTCTCATAAGTCTAGGTAATTTGTGAGTCTAAGGGAGCACAATGCCTACATTTTCGGTTCTTCGTTTCCGTTCTGGTTCCTGCTTTGATAAGAAAGGCAATTAACAAAGAGAAATCATGTGTTCATTGTAGGGTCGGCTACATGAAATAAGTGACTCCTTTCGTGCATCAGATAGTGATCATAGCTGAGCTGTTACAGACAAGCGTAAGAATAATACCCTCCGGATACAATTTTAAAATTCAACGTAAAAGTACATGTTAATTGGTATAATGAAATTGTATCATGAAAATTATTTTAAGGATAAGCTAATTCAAATTGTCACAATTTTCGGATACTATTTATGTCTGGCAAACCCAAGCGTGGAGCCTTGGCGTGTGTCATCAATTTAAACCCACAATGCTTCATCAATAAAAATCATAGATGAATGAAATGTGAAATAAGATGTATTCTTTATCTTCTTATATGATTTTTCACTTTCATGCTTAAAATGCTAGGGGCGGTCGTGTTTTGAAAATCAAATATTTTAATTGACCAGGGTTTGATCTCATGCTTCGTGGACGTACAGGGAACACTCAGCACAGAGCCGTCGGAGGTGTGTGAATTTGATGCCAGAAGGGCGCTTTAGATTAATGGGAAAAAAGTGCGTTGAGGTTAAAGGTTGCAATGAGAACCTATGAAATGTGACTTGTTGTTTCATTATTCATTCTCAAATACTGATTGTGATTCTGAATCAATAATGTCAGAAATATCGAAACCAGTTTGATTTGAGCATTATTTGTTCTCTGCCTACGACATACTCGTAGTTTGTTTCTACAGTAGTTGGCCGTGCTTCTCAAGCGTTTTGATCGATTTTTCTTATGCTTCCTTTCTGCCTATATATATTACTGACGTGCACATCATTTGCTCGTGAAGGAATGTAAGCATTAAAATGCGCTTCGTTTGAATCATCTATCCAATTATAATTCAGAAAAAAGTTATATACTGTGTTTTTCTCTCAGATTAGATTTTCTATGAAAACAAGCCGATTTTCCAACTCAACAATGAAGCAACATTTTCCAGGCTTCCTTGTCTTTGTCGCCAACTTTGATAATTATCCGACAACGTATTTGTGCAGAGCATTAGTAGAGATCTCAGCCTCCCCATTAGTATTGAAAATGCATTTACTGATTTCGATCCTCTTAGCATATATCCAAGTCGTGGATCAGTTACAATACCCGCTTAATCTCTTCGTCAATTAATGACTGATGATTATAGGAGAGACGATTTCAAATGCGTTTTAAAGTCGTTAGATTTGATCCTTCTAAAATTACATGTAATAGAAGTGATTGCATGATAATTCAAAGTCAAGATATCCAATTATATTAATTAAGGAAAATATTGTGGTTGGTTAGGAATGCTGTTGTTCAAAGCGAGTGCAATCCGAAGAGCTTGCACGGCAAAGACCAGTCCATCGTCGGAAGAAATCATGAAAACAATATCCATTAAAATACGATTACTCATCTTTGTCCACAACGATGACGATCGAGTGAGGTTGTGAGCAGGGATTGTCAACAATTGATTGCAATTTAATTGGACAAAGAAATTAATAAATTGAAATTGGAATCCAAAATTCGAACAGTTTCTGCAACTTAATAGCACTCACTATTAATTTACTTCATCTAAGATTTGTTTAGCTATACACGTTGCACAGCAATAAGCAACGTATACGTATGGTCTTAGAAATTTCCTGGGTATGAAAGTACGGTATATCGCCAACATGACAACTAAGCATACCATTTTTTATGTTTTGATACTGCGATTACTCAGACCAATCATACAAACGGATAATTTCCATAGAATTCTCTATCACAGACGCACAGGCGTTCTCTCAATGATTTCATCAGTGACGATTGAGTGGAGAAGTTTCGCCTGCATTTTAGGGCTGCGTGGTTTACACAGGTTGAAACAAACATGAATTTGTGACTACTTATGAATCTTAACGTTGTTACTGCATGCCAAGCTGATATGCAAGACTGAAATGATCACTATAATTGTGAATCGTGAGAAGTAAAAGACCACAGAGGTGAAATTAGATAAACAATCTAGGCTACTAACAGATAATAATTAATTGATTGGAATAGGAAAATGCAGAGATTAATTAATTGGTTCCAATTGATTGAAATTTACTTGAATTCAAGGAATTTTTGACAATCCCTGGTTGTGATGGACCATACAGAGAGAACGTCGTGACCATTCAGTTCGGAGGAAATCGATGCTAAAAGAATTGAGTGAATGATTGACTGAGGATTTGTGAAGATATGGAAATCCATGGGCCAGCAAGGAAAGCACGATCGACTAATACCATCGACACTGAGAATGGCGATGATGCCGATGATCCGTCCATTGTGATATTTCTTTTTAACGTAAATTAATAATCTTGGACTTAAACTGTAGCGGATTTTTTCTTCGCTTTCCTACTTAAAAAGTGATCTCCCGACAACTGGTCAATTGTGTGTGAAGTTTAATCTTGTCGGACTCTGAAGCGGAGGAGATTCACCCCCCTCGTTTTCCTCTGCATTTCATGAAATTTGTGGTGCAACATAATTAGTGTGTTAACTTTCGAATGGCATGCATTTGCTTCAACTCGCTCATCATCAAACTATAAGCAGTAATTCAAATACAGGGTGAGTCAAAAAAAAACGTTATTTACCTTTTGTGGGATATCTATTATAAGTTACAATAAAATGCAACAACAGGCGGTTATGAACATTGAAAAAGCTGCTCCTCACAAGCTGTGGATTTTTACGTTTAAAGTGTTTGAAATTTCATCGATCTTTGGCTGTAAATATCCTTTATAATTGTTTACGATGCCAAATTGGTTGAATGCTAGTGAAAAGTCATTGATGAGTACAGAAAAAGATTGATAAGATTGATTTATACATCGAATAAGCTCAAACATATGCATATGAGATATGGAAGATTTTCCATCATAGACAGACATTCTCATATTTCTTGGAAATAGTATTTCATTTCTGTGTAACTTCAAATGTGATAATTGAATTGCTTAATTGATTAATTAAAGATTTCAAATAATTAGGAAAATACACAAGAATATGCACATTGACTAAATGTGCCATGGATTCTCAAAAAATTCGATAAGTAGTACCGGGTATCTACATACGAATTTCCAATGTTCTATTCGATGTCTATCGTACAATGGCTAGATGATAATTGTATGATTCATAGACTCATACTTTTTTTAGCACCGTGATTATATTGAAAATCGATGTTTTCGTTGAAGGTTGTCATATATAATGTTTGCAAAAAGCGGCAAACATTCAGAATTTCGGAGAAAGTGCTTTCCAAACTTAAAATTTGACCCTCCAATTCCAATGATGTTTGACAGTAGAAATTCGCAAAAGCGTAGGTTGGCTGGTTGGACAGCAACAAAAACGCGACGGGGACCAGGTCTGACCGAAGCTTATCTGTACAATTGAACAGCAGTGGTTCGTCAGCCAGTGCGAGTTTCTGCCTAGAAGAAATGAGAATCTCACAGAATGATGTGCCCCCTATGTCTACCACGACTCTGCTCGTCTGCCGAGTTCTACTTGGTTCCTCTTCTTGTCAGACAATCAAAGAAAAACACATGGAATGGCACACAGATTGCAGCTTTTGAAAAAAACGACATTTTCTAAGTTTTTTTCTGGTTAAATGAAACGTCCTAAGCCCAGAGTCATAAATTTTGACACGGAATGGCTTCAAGTGATTTCCTAGTTCATGCACTCTGTTATGCAGTTACACACATTCAGATTTGGCCAGTCTCTTTTTGTTAGCAAAAACAAGAATCTTGAGCAATTAAATCCACATTGAACCACATTCTTGAAAAGATTGCTGATCAGAAACATGATAATAACATATAAACATGATATTAAATGACCTGAAGACATTCCACGTCAAAAATTATACCTCTAGACTTTGTGCTATTCAACTAACAAGCGAAAACATGGAAAACTTCTTTTTTCCAAAAAAGTAAATTTCTGTCCCATTGGATTTCCATTTGATTTTCTCTAATTCTATCTGACAAGAAGAGAACCAAGCAGAACTCGGCAGACGCGCAGATTCGCAGTAGGCATGGAGTCTACATTAATCTGTGAAAGTCTCATTTTCGGCCTCGTTCCTTACAGTAACTCGTAACTGGCCATTCAATTAGTGATCGCCATCCAATCAAATGGTATTAGTGAAAGATAAGATCATAGAAATCCGATGTTTCGCTTTGTTTCAGTTAGTGAGAATAGAATGGACAATGACGGTTTGTTGATGGTGGTTTTAGTCGCACATTTAGACACCGATCTGGGACAATGTCATCTTAAGAAGAATCGAATGACTGAAACAAACCGCGCCTGTGGAGGCGATTTATCGAAAGTCAATATACTTTTATATAAAGAGCAATGATAATAACCGTAATAACCGTGATTATTGACAAGATGCACTGACACGCTGCCAGTACCCTCCCACTGTCCATGTCCACTCTATTTTTTATCATTATTGTTATAGACCAACAGATTTTCATGGATAAGTGCGGATGGTAATGAATGCTTTTGCTCAAAAATAGAAACATTTGTTGGTGAAGCGAATTAATGCTGTCATTCTGTGTTCAAGGTCAATGATATCTCCTCGAACTGAAATCTATGTCTGAGAAAGGTTCACAAAAAAGATTCCGCAAATGAATAAACGCAAGTAATAAAACTTGGAGATGGAATGCACAAGTACACATGCTCGAATATTCGTACAAAAGAAGCGATTTTCATTACCAGATCAGCAAGCTGTTAGATATACAAATAAAGAAATCGCTTGAAGTTCCTGGCTAAAGGGAATATTTAAATTCAGCTACGTAAATAAATTGAATAGAAGTATTGTAGCTAAGAGTTCAGTAGACGGAAGGAATGTTTTGAGTACTCGAAGCTCAGTCCGCATACTCGCAGATCTAAAGAAATATAAGTTCAGTGGCATGACTCAAATCATTTGATTAACCTTTGAAAAAGAATTTTATATCTGTAAGATGAACAGAAAATCGCATACTTAACTACATCAATAAAATTGGAATTTTACGAGCTAAACTTTCAAAATATGCAGAAAATTAAAAATTTTGATCAGTCACTGAATACCTCGACGGCATGATGATTTGACATTCAATAAGAGTTTAGCAGTAACATTAACGACATCTAGAAACTATTTTGTCGTAAAACGATGTTAAGGGTATGAAAAACCGAAGATCGAATAAATTCGTCAATTTACTGCAACTTTATTCGTTTCATGACTTTTTGACTGCCATACATCGTTTTATGTTATTTTCAACGACACGCCGTTGTCAACATTTGAATTTTGTGGTAAATGATCATTGTTCATGGTTCAGAAAGAAAAGAATGATACTTGCAGTTTATTAGATTACTGCCTGTGTCAAGCAAGACTTTGAAAAACGCATGCACTAAGGAGAGGATGGGGCTCATTGAACCACCAGCCTTATCTCCATCGCTATAAATACATGTAGTTAAAGCTTTTCGCCTTAAGACATTGTTTATTCTAACAAATATAAAACATTATTCCTCTGATATTTTCAACTGCTTTTGCTCTTTATCATTATTTTCACAATGTTTCCAAAAATTCAATGAAAAAGTAACTTTCAGAAAATCGGAACTTTTGTTTCAATATTGCTAAGAGCATAGAGTAAGTATATAGGTAGTATATAGCAGTGTATAGTAGTATATAGATCGACTCAAACAAGGATCTGTATACAGTGAAAATTTTTATATGAGAAGACTCAGTCTTTTGCAGCGATAACGTTCCTGCGGTCCAAAAAATTGTTTGAGTATTTTTTTTAAATGCTTATTATTTTCAAATTATTCTTTCATTTATATACTACCGAGATGACGACCCGTTATAAGTAGTATGAAACAAGTTGCATATCAAAGGGGATGAACTCATAAAAACGTCGACATCTTATTCTGCTTTCTTGGCTGAAATTTCAAGTATTTAATTCCATTTTAGTCGGTAGAATTAATCTTATGATTCACGCAAATCTGAATATAGCAATGCGGACCCATTTGCACCTTTTAATTTAATTGTGATCATTGTCAGTGATTATTTTATTTTGCTCTACCACTGACAGGTTACAGTTTGTGATATAATCACTCTCATGAAAATCTCTTGTTGATAAGGCATTCAAGTGATGGTAACCCATCGGATTGCTAATTTAACAAACTATATTACCTCTCCACACAGGTTGACATGGCACGGAGGATTTGCAAAATGCGATTATTCCGTCTGTTTTTCTATCACGATAAGTCAAATCCAAAATTTCTCCAAAAGTGTAAAAATTTGCATATCTCACATGTGATGCTGGGTCTCATTCGAGTTCATTTAATAAAATCGAAACTGTATAAACAAAGTGGATTTTATTATTGATGAGTTGCTACTCTACCTAATATGCTTACTCTATGGCTAAAAGCTTGCGTATATTTTCATTGGACAGCATTTATCTCATTTAATCTTTATCAATTTCATCATTGTAGTAGTTAAAAACTTTTTGAGTGCAGATTTGATAGTTAACCAAATGCAAAATCATGATTTATGGAAAATAGTATACAGCTCAGTGAATCAAGGATGCATTTATGAAATTGCAAAATGTGGATTCAAATAGCCATGCGTCAGTCACCTATCCATATCACCTATCCGATATTCCATCCATTCAAAAAAGAGCACTTCGAGTAAAATTACATAAAAATCAGATTTGATCTTGCCATGCGCTAGAAAACAGGCCATTCTTCAGGCTTCTAAACAATCCTTGCAGAGCGTGCGAGCAATTTTAATAAATAGATGAGAAACACAAAGCAAATATGCATCACACATACTTCATAGATTTATATGGCATCTTCTGGTTATTTGCAACTTCTTTCGTGTCCAAAGCTGTCAATGGTTGAATGCAATTTTCATGGTGGTTTTCATAAATTTAGTAATTGATATTTCAATATGAAATGCTTTCCTTGCTTTCACATACACAGGAAGCATATAATTTGAATTATGGAGCTTAACTCCTGCTAATTTGAATAATTAAATGTTGAGTTGCATCTTCAGTTGAAAATGGGAACAGACCTGAATAGCTGCAATTCATCCAATATCAGGAATTATCAGCAGGCCTAGTTCACATCTCTCAAGATCGACATAGCTTAAGTTGCGTCACTGCAAAACTGCACAATTTTAAGTTTGCAGCCATACCTGGATACATTTGAGATTTGTAATTAGCAAATTAGTGAAATTTCGACGGGTATTCATTAAACATCACTTCAAACATACTACTGAGATTTCGCCTAAGTTAGATATCATGTCAGTAGTCTGTAAAGAGGCATTTTAAGGTGTAGTTTAGTCTAATTTTCAACCTCGTCTCAATGGCATCTTCATTGTGTGACTGGTCAATCTTGCTAACTTCGACGCACTTCTCATTCCACAGTTAACCGCGAACATCAACTTCAGGAGACGAGATGACGTCACATCTGCCAATAATCTGATGCGTCGCTGTCAGCGTGCTTCGTGACGAATCAGCTATGCGTAAGAGGATCAACGCACAGGGAGAAAATGAACATGAAGCAATATGGCCTACTTCATTCACAAGAAATCACTTGTTTGTGCTCTATGACCACATACAAAATCTCCAAAATAGCACATTGCTGCGCATACAAACAAGTATACTATCAAAACGGAACATTCTAAGGACTTTGCCTTCTACAGCTTTCCGAAAGACAAAAGAAAAATACTGATATGCAACAGCATTGGACGAACTAAAAATCGGCGAGGCGCACAGCGTTGTATGCTCTGAACATTAAAAAATGATAAAATGAAGTATGTAAGATATACACGTATGATGTTGAAGGAATAATGTGAAATCAGACAGCCGTTATTCCACTTGAGTAAGGAGGAACCATTCTCGAGAATGTGACGCAAATTGGCTACAATTTTCTCTCTCAAAAAGACGAATGTTCTAGAAAACTGAATGAAAGTCGCACCAAATTAGAGATGGAGATATCAACTAATTCACGAGTCGAACTTGAGATTTTCTCCTATGAAATGGATATGGATTTTGATAGTTTTTGCGTGATGCGCGACTCATCAGAAAATGAAGAGAGCCAAGTTGCTCGAGTTCGTCTAGCCTAACGTTTAATTTTTATGATGATTAAACATTTTTTGTGTTAAATTGCAGTACCGGCATATCTCTTACAGTTATCGTATATTTTTTATACTTATAGAAGGTTAAATATGCATTTTAGAATCTGACAGCTAAAAAACAGTGAATAATCAGTTGTTGCACTTTGCCTTTCGTAGGCGTGAGTGTGTTGCTTCGTGATCAGCTGCGTACGTATTTCATTTTGTTATCTTTCGATAAATCTCAATCAAGAATAATCTAGTTACTTTATGTCTATTCACAGAGATTTCTTTGCTTGCATACTACTGGGTCCGATACTTCTATTCTTTCCCCCACCTCCACATTTTTCAAGTTATCCAAAATCATCAAATTTCGCCAAAGTTTTTCACATTGGGCTTACAATAGACTTGATCTGTCACTGAGTGATACTACAACACCAATGAGAAATCCTACTTGAACCCTGGGATGAAGGATTGGTCCATTGGATACTCAGTTAGAATGCAAGGTACGGCCGTGATCATGAACTTCGTGGAATTGTTGTCTACAGACAATAACGAGCAGTTGTCTAGTTCTGAAGCTGTAAATGTTCTGAAAGCTCATTTTTACACACTCAATGCTTTTGCGACAGTAGTGAGACTGCCCTTAGGAGTAACAAAAGATCGTATATCGAGAGACGATGCAGTACTCTCGGGTGTCAACCACAAAAATGTGGGAGGAAGAACAAAAGTACCCATGGTCCCTCCATCAGCCAACCACAGCAAACTTCCTGTTCTCCTGTCTAGTGTACGGCGCCCTGCTTCTCAGTAAGCATAAATTGGCAGCTGTGACGTCATCATGAATCTTTGACATGAATTCACAGGTAAACTTGCGAACAGATAGGTGGGAAAGTGACAGGAAATCGTCAGTGATTCAATGCTTAAACATTCAGAGAAAAAAATCATTTCTGAAATTGACCGAACTGCACCTGAATATCTGTCGAAATTTCACTAACTGCTTTCTAACTTACTAATTGCAAATCCTGCCATATCACATAATATGGGTTAGGTCCCTAAAATTTGGAAAATAGGGTAAATCTTCTTTTACGTGTATAAGTGCTAATGTTTCGAATCAAATTATTCTTAAATAGAGTGCCAGGAAAGCTGGAGGAGAACGCATTCTACTAGAGGTGAAGTCTGGGTAACTGACCTGCCTCTGTTTTATAGCCATCATCATACAATGAATCACGGTGCAATGCCTTATGATGTCGTAACAGAAAATTCATACTCTGAATTAGAAATTCGCCATGAGATTCCGAAACTCTGAGTTCGCGGGGATTGAGATTATTTGAATTGATTTATCACGAGGGTTAATTATGCCATTTTCGTCATTGAAAGATCTATTCTATCCTCATTTTCTTCTCAACATTAGGAAATGCGTCGGTTATTGTGATATATCCTCGATTTTCATGAAATTTCATTGTCATTAGAAATTAGATGACCGGAAATAGCTGGCATTCAACAGAATTGGAGATGCTCTTAGATTGTTGCATGCTTAAAATTCTTTTCTCTCGATATTCGCTAAGACGAAAACAAATAGCAGCGTGAATTAATTGCATTCAAAATAACGCAATAAAATGTCAAAATGGTCGAAATTCACATTTTCGGTGCATCGGTGCTATGCATTACCTAATGCAGAGATTTCATTAATAATCAGTTTGCCAGAAATCTTCATTGTAAACTTAGTTCCTAATTTTACAATGTTCATTATTTTTACTTACCGCATTAAAATGTTCGATTGATTGCAAATACAAATACATATTGATGCCTGTGGGCATTCGACTGTCCGCAATAAATGATGCGTGTCAGTTTTCTCCAGGCATTTAATCCGACATTTGCCTACCTCCCTGGTCATGTGACGTTACACTGATCTCTTCCCTTCTGCAGATAGCATTTGTCTTACGGTCAGCTTCCGACGCTGTTCACGCGCTTACAGCAACAATGAGGAAGAAGAGAACCCATCTAGACCATGCGTCCACCAGAGACGAGGCCGGTGTTGTATCTGTACCCCTTCCGGTTAAAGCATTAGGTGATTAGAGCGAAGAGCCATGCAGAAACTTAGCCTCCTTAGTCCGCTTCGAATCCCTGAGATCTGCAGGTCCGCCCAGCGACTCCTGCAAAACAGCCTCTCATTGTCAGCTAAATAACTCTATATCTACTAGTCGGCCGAGTGCCCATCCGGCCATCGAACCTGGATAGATTTCTTAAGCATCTTCCCTTCCTGTGCGGAGTTCTAGACCTTGCTTTTCTTTATTGATCGTTAATCTTCGTTTGATTACAAATGAAGTTGTCAGAGTCACAAAAAACGCATTTAGATAGATTTAATTCTCTCCTACAATATTTAAAGGCAAATTGCGGTTGACTGTCCCGTATCATATACATAGTAAATTAAAGCCTAAAAATTAATAATTGATCAAAAAATATACAGACATCCCTAGAATTCAATGGCCTATAGATTACAGCAGCATATGTATACAACCCCATCGCAGTAAGAAGTTCATGTAATAGCAATAGATAACAAAGAAAGTGGAACGGATTCGCTAAAACTGAAGACGCAAAATTCTTCTATCATTTTTCCACAGTTGCTTTGAAGCGGTCGCTAGCAAATGTATCATAGGAAAATGATAAGTATATAAAATACTATGATGATTAACTGTTTCTTGATTTATCCGTCTAAATTTATCTTATTTGATGCCTTTTCGCGTAACTTCTCACATACCGATATGTAATAGAAAGAAATTCTTTGGATTGACTGCCGCAAATTATTTCAGGCGAATCATGATTTGAATGCACAATATGATTGAAGCTGAACAAACATAATTGGTTCATTTCCATTCTGATCACGATAGCGAAATCAGACTTTGTTTGCAGAATTTTGGTTAGAGGAACGTTTTTAGAGTCAAACAATTGAAGCTTTGGGCTTTGGTTTCATGAACAAATTCTTCAACATTCTCAAAACAGATGGAAATTCTGTTGCAGTGTGTTTCTGTCATGAAGATGTTTAATGAACTAATAAATTGATGTCGAAAGTTTGAGTTAAATCCAATGGTTTACGTCAATATTTGCATCCTGACATGAGAAGCAGGGCAGTAACACGTGGGTGCTTGAACTTCCATTAAATATTCGTAGGGTAGTTGAATTATAAGAAAAAGGTTGTCAGTCCAAGTTCAAATGTCAAATCCAGGAGTCAAATGGCCCTCTAGATTTACGTGTTTCTGTGTCCATCATTATTTTGCAACTTTGTGTACATCAGATGGGTGTAGCAAATTATTAGGAACAATTTCTATAACTTACATCATTTTGAAAAAGATTTATCTTGGTTTATATCCATTATCCGTATACAGTGGATATGGGTTGAATATTTTCGTTACCTATGAACGTTGGATTCAGAACACTGGAAGATCAAATTTATGACCTACATGTATTTTGAAATGTTGTCCATAAAGATTTGAATTTTGTCACTTTTTGTGTATAATTTGCATGATAACTTTCAAAGAAGCACATATTTCACTTCAAATCGAACATACAAATAGAACAAGCATGTAGACATGGGTATTTGAATGATGTCGTGATCATCGATTTTTCCGTAGACATCGAATACGGTCAGAACTTTGAATGTTTTGTGCTAATACTGCTCCTTACCTAAATATTAAATATTTTAGTGATGACACATTTTTGTTATATTTTGTGTCATTTCCTGATTATTTGAAGGTTTTATCTATCTTCTCTATCTTCTTTATCAGGTTTTACATTGCTTCTCTTTCTTGTAATCTCATTTGAAGCCTTGAAGGACTTCTTAGATTTCATTTCAAATATACATTGGAGCGGTCACTTTGGGAAGAAGGTCCAAGACAATGTATGCCATACGTTGTATATTAGTTTCATTCTATGCACAATTCAATCTCATCAAAACATTATAATCAAAAATGATTTTGTATTATAATTTATGACCGAGTCTCATTAACGGCTATTGAAGCTTTCTGAACATTCGGGATTAAAAGTTTCGTGTACACTTGACTAACAATGCATTTTTACAATGGGAACTATCAATATATTTTACACTAAAGTACTGGAACATCAGCTTCACCTTGACAAACTTTCAGCGGTTGATGATCTCACAAACTGTTGTAGAGAAGTTGCGACACCAATTTTGAGATTTCTTATCCTTTCTTAAATATATTGTTTCTGATCTTTATTTTTCAGGATTATGACGTCTATATTTATTTCATTGGTTACGCCGTCTCCATCCTGGCCCTAGTGATATCTTTACTCATCTTCAGTTCCTTCAGGTGAGTTTTGTTCTAATCACTTGATAGAAGAATGTGTAATTTATACTTGAATGTCACTATCACAGATGTGAACATTAGTTTTCGGTCTTTGGATGAAGTTGATATAAAATTATTGGGTATTCAATTTTTCTTCCTTTACGTAGTGATCGCAAGAAGCAGAGAGGTTTCGGAAAAGCTATGGTTAATTTATCTTTTAAAGATGATCTAAATGCCTATTTTATTATTCAAAAAGACAACGTAAGTTTCAGGACTAGTTCATTTCAAAGGAACGAGGGATAGGTGCAAAAAGGAAAAAAATGAGTCACTAGCGGTCTCGTCAGCCAGACAGATACTGAGGGCGCTTCCATGAAATATGGCTATCGCAATCATCTGTTGGAGTTGCGAAGTCCCTCGTGTGACGCCCATGAACTGTGACAGGTGGTGTCCAATTACCATGGCAGAAGATTTTCTGACTTTTCCCTAAACACCGGTGGTGTCAAACGTGACCGTTGCCCATTGATGATGGATTTGGGTCCGCATTGTATTCTCGGCATTGAAAGCAGAGAAGCCGTCTTCAAATGCCGGAGTCGATCCTGTGCAAATACGAAATAATGCCGATGCATGCTAATTCCCACACCAATGACTTTCCATTGTGACGAAAAGGGAAAGAGGACAGATGGTTCGGTCGTTTGTCATCATCGTGACTATGATCTATCGGCTTGAGGACTGATGGAGCTTCTGCCGCCTTAAAGCAGGGCTTCGGAGCCGTAGTCCAGCTACCAAGCCTCCGGCTCCAACTTTCTACCAAGGCTCCGGCTCCGACCCAAAATCATTCGACATTGTTGGGCCCCAACACGAAACCGAACAAGAGACTTTCACAGAATGATGTATACCCGACGACTACTGCGAAACTGCACATCTGTCGAGGTCTACCTACACGCAGTACCTCTTCTTGTCAGACAAGATCACAGATAGCACATATACAAATATATCCAATGGGACCAGGCTGTGGTTTTCGGTAAAGTGACATTTGTCTGTGTTTTCTGTGATTAAGTGAGAAGCACTACAGCGTTTAGAACCATCTCTAGGTCATGTGGTCATACTGTTTAAGAATCTAAACACATTTAGATATACAAGTATCAAATCGTCATTTTGTCTTTCAATGCATTTTCGTACGTATCACTGATCGGAGGCATAAACACATGACAACCATGCTAAAATTGATGACAAATATGACTTAGCTAGTGGTTCCCGCTGAAACTTTTTATGAAGCATGAGTCGTACAGCGAGGCATGAAAATCTGCTCTATTTTATGGGACTGATGGAAGTCTCTTATTTAGTCCCTACCACTGCCGCTCTTACCGCTTAATCAGAGGCGATAACAAATATTTCATTCTTCCAGAGTGATGCATCATTGATTAAAAAGAGGTATGTTAGTCAGTGAAAGGGTTTTCAAAAGCCTCAATCCGCACGCTGTTGGACATACATGTGCATTGTGCACTTTTTTGATCGTGTCTGATAAGAACAGGAACCGGGTAGAACTCGGCAGACACGCAGATTCGTAGCAGCGATGGATAGGGTGTACCTCATTCTCTGAAGGTCCATTTCCGGTCTCGTTCACTGCAGAAACAGGTGCTGCCGGTCAGACGAGATGATTTAACCACTCAGATGTCGAGGCTTTAATATTCATCAATAAGTGAAACATATTTCGACATTGAACTAAAATTATTTTTGTATCAAAAGTACTTCTTCAGTAGTATGCTTTAACACTTTATCCGGCATTGTACTGAGAATGAGACAGCCATAAAATAGTCATACATTTTTAAGGGAATAGTAATAGAGAATCAATGTGCTTTAATAATAAGTACATGTACATACATTAAATTTGAGGCGAGAATGCATGTGCATGGACATACATGTGTTTTTCGACAAGAGTCTTTTACCAGACAGTTGCGTTTTCGGCTGGAACACAATCTTAAGGAAGTTCGCGATCTCCTCTTAAATCCAAATAAATAATTCACAGTAGGCCATGTAGTGAGGAGATGAAGACCAGCAGGTTTCGGGAGGTCTGCAACGATAACCTACAATGATGACATATTTACATTCGCTTCAGCTACCCTGTCAAATGTCACTTTAGCTCGCAAAGTGAGTGAATTCTTAATACGTGTAGAACTTCAAGCCGGAGTCAGAGCCGTGATAATTCCTGTCGGCTCCGACCTGCCACCACGGCTCCGAGCGGCTCCGGTTTACGGCTCTGAAACCCTGCTGCAAGTTCGTATGATGATGTCATTCATCTCAGAATAACACTGGGTTCTACAGGAACTGCAGCGACAAGACAAGGGATGATAGCGTAGCATGTCGATCAAACCGCCACATAGTTATGTGAGGTATACAAATGTCTGCTTCAGCTTTTTGTCTGATAGTGATCTGGAAAACACTGTCATCCAAATGGGTACCCAGGGATGAAGCGGGGTGAGTATTCAACCAAGAACTGCTTCCTGATCTTCTGTCTTCAAGTAGACGCGCACGATCCAATAAGTGGGCACGGATGAGCAGAATGTCCAAACAGTGCTGGTCAAATATGCCGTTTGTTTTACTTTCCCTGATTTGAATTTTTTGAGATGTTATCTAAGAGCAAATTCAAATAGATTGAACAATTGGTTGAAATGGTGAAAGTCACAAAAGTCTCGCAAATAATAAGTTTCAACACCCTGCTTCATGTGAGTGTAATTTGACCTTACCTTTGGAATCGTCAATATAATCGGCGTTCCTACAAAAGCGCTCATTTAAAGAAATATAATTGTAATTGAAGCAACTCGTTCTTATCATGAATTATTTGCTGCTGACGAAAGCGGGAAATTGAAATGACAGCAGGTAAATAAGACATTGGACATTAATATTTGATATTTGATGCACTCAAGAAAATATATATAGAAAAATCGAAAATTTCTTGCGAAAGTGATGAAGACAAGGCGCTAATGAAATTTCTCAAGGTCGCAAAATAAAGTCTCACCAAGGTTACATATTTTCATCGGAAAATGAAGTGTACAGAAACAAGTACTTTGGCACCGAACCTAGATTTTCCTAAACATAACCAAGCCGGGTCATGTCAAGTAGAAGTTGCTCGGTTTACAATCGTAAGTCGTTAATGACGAAAGCTAGACAATGATTGTTAGGATATGAGCTAACCTGGTACAATCACATAATCTTCTCTCTAAAAAATATTCTAGCAATACATTGAAAGAAGAGCCTGTTCTGCACAGAATAAGTCATGAAAGCAATAATTATTCTGCAAGATATTACACAAGCTTCAGGCAATAATATGGGCGGATAAGTCATTGATAGCAAGATGAGTTGTAATTACGGTTAGATAAAATGTAATAAAGCAAACACGCGCTTGTATATTTCAAACTATGAGTACGACATACAGCTACCTCATTGAACCAAAATTGCATTTAACTAGTGGCTATGTATTTGAACTGATAATTACTCATTACTTTAATTCTGAACAAGAAAATATCTTGATTGAATCTTGAAATGTGATACTTCAGTCACAATTTGCACAACTTGTTGCCAACTTAGCTCTTTTACCTGGGGTGGGGGTTTCCTGGATTCTTAACACAGTTTTTGATGTTGCTTAAAAGCTATTATTGAGACGACTCCCCTTTTTGTGACTTTTACTTTCTACGCACTTCTCATAAGCAGTCCGAATTAGGGCCCATGGGAACATTAAACACTTGATCTTTAAAAAGTGCTTTTGAGTGTTGAAAATTTCTGGTCTTTTCTGATAAAATCAATTCGCTTGCGGAACGGTTTTTATTTCATGGAAAGTTTAGAAAAAAATTTTTTTGGAAATTTTGGAGTTAAATGTCTTCACAAGTTTTCTCAACTGGTATAAGCCACATTGAATAAAGTTCAGTTTTTCTCATCAGTCTTTATTCGAAAGAAGCCCATTTCTTTAATTCTCAAAACAAGCAATTTTAATATCCGATGTCTTGCAATCAATAATTCTTGATATGCCAATGAATGTGGAATATTGAAGGGTTTTACTTTTGTAGGTACTGTCGTCGAAGTATGAGTAATGTGATTATTTGTGCGTTCAATGCGAAAATATTGTCTTCCATCTCGCAATGATAGATTTCGATCAATTAGACATTAATGAACCAAATGCGAGACAATTAGATTACCTTTGACAGAAGCAGTCTAGAATGCAGCAGTCCACTATTTACTTGCCTGCCATGAAGCAGTTGCCATACTGACTAATTCAGCCTTCCTCCTCCTCAATGTCGATATCGAACTCTGCCACGACTCATGAGGCCCAATAAACCGAACCACCGAACCATGGTGGCTAAATCTGTGGAGAAATCAATCTATCAACAGCCAGGGCGACCTCACAGAGACACTGTTAGGCTAACCTCTAACAGCAGCACTTACTCATCGGGGTGCGCACAGAAGGACTGCTAAATTAGAATTCTCGGTTGAGGTCCTGGTTAGTTTTCGCTAACTTTATGACAGCCTATCTGTGATTGGTTTCTGTAAATATGAGGAGATTACTATAGTGAATAGTACGTAGTTGACCAAACGAATTCATAATAGTGAATTCACTGTAGATGACGTTTGCTTCGTCAACAGACTGATCCGAGATAAGAAATCGTGCGCTTTCATGCATTGATGCTAGAAGATAAAGCACGCGCACTTAACTTGCGCAAAACTTTCGTGACCACTACATGGAAAAAAGAATGGCAATAGCTCTTATTGTGTGCCAATTGTGTTTCTTATATGTGGTTGTTGACATAGCGGGCACGAGTGATAAGGGAACCAGTTATATCTGTCAGTATGCTATTTATAAATGTATGCTTTCATGCCTCAATTCTCTTTGACTTGCTTATTAGAAACACAGAATTAGATTATTTATGCGTATCACTTTGTTAGAAGTCCAAACTGATTCAAATAATGGCACATGCAAGAACTTAATAAATGGGCAAAAAGAAATTTTTAATACCTTGCAGAGATAGAAAAATCATCGTGCATCGCTTGCGGATTGCTCTTAATTCCTTTAAAATGCTCCGATTACCACGATTCCTTCAGATTCGAAGAATTCAGATGATTGCGCAAAAGTTTCCTCGATAATGTTGGGCCCTCCGATCATTATTAAAAAAGTTAGCAGGCGCACGAAAAAATGTTCACAAACTTCTCTGTAGAACTTGACACTGACTGTGTCTCTTTGCTGTGTGATCCGGTTGATAACAGTCACCGAAACTTCACACAATTTGGCGTGTTTAATGTTGAACTGGCAGCCCATTGTTCGATTGCTATGGTATTATGTCAGCAGATTGTACCATTTCATTAGTGCTACATGTTCCAATGTTTCCTTTCTAGTCAAACAGAAGAAGAGACGACCTGTCTAATTCTGTGATTAGAAAGCTTCACTATCTGGCACACTGATTTATTACGTAAACAGTCAGCACATAAACGACTAATCGTCACCCCGTTGTCATGTAACATGTCAACGGCGCTCTATTATTTTCAATGTCCATGGCCGTTCTAGGTTTTTATTATTATATTGTCGGATTTCTATGATGTCATGCATTGACTATGATTGGTGACCACAATCGTTATTGCTACACGCTTTGTCAACATCAGTGATGTGCTTTCAGAATTTCAAATTATCACATGACAAGTCATCATAGAAATTGATAACAAGAAAGCCTCTAGAATGGAAGTAAAGCTTCAAACAATGCACAATAGTGGCACATAAATCGCACGCATGTTCACTTGGATACATTTGTCAACGGCCAAATCACTGGGTTAGAATCAATCACATGTGCAATTCTAAGCTTTTCATTGGTTCTGCATGCCCCAACTTAGTTTCCTCGGATGTGCCGCGACCTTGAGTCAATTTCCATTCTAGCTAAATTCAGATAAACAATCTATTTCTATGCAATTCATAATGAAAACTGAATTCCTCTCAATACAAACTGTCACACATAGGGGTTGTCATGCATAGATTGAAACAAAACTCTAACAACTCTTCTGTGTGCACCATGCGGATAGGGACTTAAAAATCTCGAACAATTGATAATTAAATAGATTTGTCAGACACTATCAACTCACCACCTAACACTGTCTCTGTGCGGTCTCCCTAGATTACATGTACTTATGATTCTCAGCTGAGCAGAAGTGCGTTATAAATGCATGTCGAGACTGATTGTTCTCATGTCAACTTCAGGATAAAGGTGCGCTCACATTAGACAAATGTAGAGTGATTGCTCTTCAATTTGTCGTTATTATTATCGTTATCGCTATCGGTCTAACGAGAACGCGCCTCTGTCCACTTTCTGAAATAACTTTGCATGTTTTAATCTTTCAGGCAGCTACAATGTGAACGAGTTACACTCCACAAAAATCTTTTCGCCTGTTATCTTTTGAACGCCATTGTTTGGATTATCTATTACGGAGTTCTTGGTGGAACACGAGCTATATTAGAAAATTGGGTAAGAAAAATTGATTTATCTTCATACATACCGGTCAGAAACAACTAATAATTCATCATTTGTAGTGAATGAGCAACCTGATGCAACTGCTTGCTGCAAATTTTGCCGAACAGTGGGTGTTTGCTAAGACCGCAGATAATCTGTAAATGCCAAAAATTGATTTAGTCTGTATTCATCACATTGCCTTTCCGATTCAATATCCGCAGAATTTGAGTGGTGTCAAGTAAAAATGGTCTCCAAAATGGTCTTGATAAAACTGGCCAAGGGAGCTAGCCACAAAATAAAATTGGAATGACAGAAACGTTTTCAGCAGATATTAGCCGAAAATTCAATAGCCTCGACAGTTTGAAAGTAGGACTATTTAGGTCTGCTACCACGAACTGTCAGATACTATTGAGTTTCTGGCTAAAACTTTAACAGAATCCTAAGTTATATATGTTGCTGAAAACGTTTCTGATACATCAATTCCAGTTTTGTGGCTTTCTGTTGGACAGTTTTATCAAAACGTAGTTTCAGGACCATTTTGTAAAAAGACTGTTTTGACCTGAAACCATTTCGGCAGACACTAAAATAATTGCACATGATAATGAGTGGTCAAATAGCTAACCAAAAACCAGGACAGTCCTAAGACATTTTGAAAATTGATGATATGTGCAGAGTCAATAGGTTCAGTACGCTTGGTCCTACTAAGTGGATTTTTCTTGTAAAAAATTATTATTGTGGTTTCAACCACTTAATTGTCATAAAAATTCGTAGAATTCCATGCACTTGGTGATCGTCCAACAAATTTGGAATCACCTAACCGGCGTCTTGTGTCTCCTCACAGTAACCGATCGGTGCCAAACTGGTGGTCTGCGTGTCTATGAATGATCTTCGTCTGGACAGGTTCAGCGGCCAACCATGATCCAGTCGGGATCGATCGGTTTCTGTCTGGTTGGTCACTGAAAAATGACCTGCAACTGGTAATCAGGACAGTTTGAAATCAAAATGACGGAGCTCTCGCAAAAGTGGGATGATTAATTCTAATCTAATTTCAACTTCTATCACATCATTAATACACGTGCTTTTATACATGTTCTTGTGCGAAAAGTAGCACTGATGTGAACATTGCGAGAACGCATAGACAACGCTAGTCGACGAAGTGGCAAAATATTGAAGTGTTTTCAAAACGTTTTCTCTGAGTATGTCTTGCAGCGAACTGCCTGATCACATTGCACTTCACCCTCAGGGAAATAAGCTTTTGCAAATCTTCCAGTGAACCGCTTTTAAGAATTCATAGTCAAGATGAGTTCTTGTTGCAATTCTCATCAAAACCTTAGGAAAGTAAAACAAATGGTTGACACAAAAAACAGAAAGGTTAACGATACTTCTGATCCTTTTTAAGAGTCGTTCAGCCTCCTAAGTCAACATATGTGAAAACACATTGAGAACAATGCTTTATTAGGAGGCGGTTTAGCGGTTGGGTACTGATATGGCAAAACTTCTGATCGCTCATTAGTAAAATTAGATTGATTTTTGCAGATACAGGTCATTTGCTCAAAGTTTTATGTTCATGGAATAGTTTTATCCATTCCTCTCTGACTCGAGTCATAGCAATTGCACCCTGGATATTGACTCAGTTAAATCAGCAGTGAATGTACCAAATTCATCAATAACTGCAGTGAAGACTTGTACAAAAGTCTGTCTTTGGTGTCGAACCATGAACTTTCAGCTTGAGCATTGATTTATGTCGAGTTTTTCACATTGACTCAAGCACAAATGCAACGGGTTTGCATTTACGGTCTTCTAGCACAATTCACATGCACAAGTGACGACCATGACGTGGAAAATAAACAGGCATGTCGCATATGCATAGACATGCACAAAGTCATTTGCCAAATATTAAAAAATGAAAATAATTGGATATCAAAGAATGACAATTTATTAACGGCATCTTAATTAAACGGAAATTAAGCAAATTATCAAAGAAATTTCATGAAACACATCATAATTCAGGTCTTCATAGAATAGTTAAAATATTTTGTGCTTCTTGGCAGAAATTTCAGGTTTTAAATTCAATTTTCATTTCTTGAATCTGAAAGATAATGTGGACCAACTTACATCTTTTAAAGTTTATTATGTTCAATAATTTTTGATTATGATAATTTGCTCTTTCAGTGGCAAGCAGTTTGTGATATGATCACGCTAACGAATATACTCCTATTAATAAGGCTGCATTAAGGTAATAGTAACCCATCGAATTGCTAATTTATGCGAAACAAGCATTACCTCTCCAATGTTGTCATGACACGGAGGATCGGTCGATTCCGTGGTAATTTCTTCAAAACTGCAAAAATTTACATAAGTTGCATTTCGTGTTGGATCTCAACTCGAATTCATTTGAAAATTCATCTCATTTCAAAATCGAGACTGCATGCACATTGGGGATTTAATAATTCTGCGTTGCTACTCTACCATGCCTAACATACTCTATGCTCCAGACTCTAGATCTATCATGCTTTTGTATAATTCACATGAAATGAAATGTCACATGATGTTATAGAAATGATGATTTTACATGGAAATCACCCGTTTATATATCATTAGCCACAAAACACACCTGCAGGGTCTATTGCATCCCCTTACTGCTACCAAATAACGCCGTCTTACAAATCCAACTCCATGTTGAATCATTCTGGGTGTATTGTAACATCATAAGACCTTCATTGTGATAAAATTCATTAAAAAATACACTTCGGCCGCGCAAACCAATTGACGGTGATGCTGTAAACTCAGAAAAACGACTTTCTGCTTTACTTAAGTTAGTGGGACTAGAGCGGACAACAGCTGTCTGTTAATGGTCATTTCAGCTGCTCTGCTTTGCACCGATTCTTGTCAATGTATTTAAATCTTCAAATTACTGAAGCATGCAATTGCTGCAGATTCTTGCTTGGAGGTGATGTCTTCTACTGGTAACCATTGACAAGCACTGGAGATCACTTTCACTTAGGTACCGTTGTCATGACGACGCGCGTCTACCACGTAGCATTGATTTCAATTTACATGTCCGTTCTAGTTCTTTAATATCATAGAATGTCGGATTTCTACTGTTGTTAAAGACGGGCCGAGCCGATGTTCGGCTTCACTTCAATAACCCCTGATGCTCAACAGAGACGAAGAGGGCGAAGAGCAACTTCGACAAATTTTTCAATTTTGGTAGCAAATTGTATTAAAAGTAATTGTGAAGTAGCATTCAAAAGTGCACCGACGGTATCAAAGCTTTAAATAATCATGTTTTTATATGGACCTTATCAGTGTGTCCTGAACTTTATCACAGTAGACAATTTCAAAATGAAATTATGGATATTTTAATTGATTTAGAGTAACAACTAATATAATTCGAGGCAAAGTTCTATTTAAATCAAAGAGGTTGTGCAAATACGCAAACATTTCAACGTTAAGTAAATATCGACTTCCAAAAAAGATTGAAGTTTCTGATAATCTTTGAAAAGTACCATAATCTGAAATGATGAATAGTGTACACAAAAGTAATTCAAAAGTTAAATTTGAAGTTAATGCGAGTGCAAACAGCTATCTTTCCACTATCAAGCGAGTGAGTTTATCGGCTAGCATACAGACACATACTTATCAATTTATCGTGAAAGTCAACACTCTTGAACCGGTAGATCGATATCCAGCTGCGAATATGAAATATGTTAGGCTAATTCTCAGGATGCATAATATGTGTACTGTCCAGCACATGACAAGTAAATTATTACTAAATGCTGGAAGAATTTGAAACAAAGGTAAATAATTACAGAAGACAAAAGACATTCGATCAGTACAATATTTCTTTCAAATGTTCAAGGTTACTCACGTCAATAGCCATTTGACCAAAGAGGTAAGATCATTACTCAGCGGAATCTTTCCTCGTTGTTGGATGGACCTCGCATCAAATTCTCTGCCGTGGCCATCCAGAAGTCATGTGTAACAATCAAGAGTGGGGTTTATGAAGCAGGGTCTCATGTAATGAATGATTGGAAGGATAAAATCAAGGAGGCATTCTTGTTCTAGAGAACTATGAGAAAAGACTCCGTATGTGTGTGAGTGCTCATGGAGCCCATGTTTAAAATGCTCATATTCATAAATGCTCTTTCTTTCTGTAATAATGACGATTGGTTTGGCAAAGATTAATCCTTTAGTAAAAGCATGAGATGAATGTAAAATCCGACTATCATCGTGAGTCACCCGAAATGCAAATTGCAATCTGCGCGTCGGTCTAGTTCTACCTGGTTGCTGTTCTTGTCATATAGGATAAAGAAAGACACATGTAAATCCAAAGTGATGCAGATTGAATTTTTCTACAAAATGAGATTTTTCTATATTTCTCTGTTTAACTGAAATTTAGTAAGTCTACAACCATAATGTTAGGCATAGAATGCCTTCAGTTTATAACATTTATCTACTTTTGCCAACGAATCTAAACACATTCAGATTTAGCAAGACCTTATTCGGCCTCCAAACAAACCTTAATCAAGGTAAGTTCAATGAAAAGATTTTTTCAACTCTAACATTAACGACAAGCTATTGTATTATAAAACGCTAGTGACAAGTGATAGTTATCGCACGCTAGGATTCGTCGAGACCGAAGGTGCCTTATTGCTTGACAGCGCGGCGGAGACAAATTGAACGGTTTCAGCACGCTGTCATACATGAGGGTAGTTAGCGCAATCCTTCATGAAATGACGCTGGGTAAATTAGACTGAGAACTTTTTTTGGACAATAACGGTAGACAAATACCGCTGATACTAATTCGATTTCTATGGCTTAAAACATGATTATGATAATGGCATGAAATGACGATGTGTTGGCTAACCTATTTCTCTATTATAGAAAGCTCGAAGTGAACGCTACCTGAAGGCCTCAGCCACACTGAAAGCAAAGCAAACACGAGCGTCCCGAGCGTCTCGAGCAAATGTATCTCCGGAAGCTATCAATCGTTCTGATTTGCTTTGCTCGCAGTGTGGTAGTCTACAACTGCTGCAATGATGACTTTATATTTGCTGCAAAGCGCATTGCTCGGAAACGCTTGGAAAAGCTCGCAGTGTGGCTGAGGCCTAACGTTATCACAGTATTGTTTATCAAAATATTTTAAAGTGTTTCAGAACCATTGTAAATATCAATTGCTTTGTTTCCATGTCCTGAAATATGCGTCTGGATACAACGAATACATTGCATGCAAAAACCACAGTGCGATAAGAAATTTTAACAACCATGTAGCGATGAATTCTTCGATTATATTTATTGAACGATGAGGGTCATTTATCGTCCGTCGAGCAATAACTGATAATATCTCACCAGAGGTACAGCACAGCCAGATAAATCCTAAGTATGAGAAACTGATAATAAGTCACTAATCATAGACCAATGAAACATGGTTTATTGTCTGTAGGAAAAGTAACTTGATGGTTCTCGGCTGCATTTCATTTGAAATTAGTAGGTAGTCTTGTCAATTCATTAACCAATCAGGAGAGAACATGCGCATTTACTTATGGAAGAGCAAGGCTATATTAAGACACTGTACCTCACTTAGTCACTGCGTCGTAAAATAGATCCATGTAACCTTGTTAAATTGACAAGCATGTTGATAGGTAATTAAAGATAGCTGTTAAACTAAATGTGGCTGCTAATATGTTAGCTGAACATTTCTCATAGCCTGAACTTAGCATTTCGTACTTTTGCATGATGAATCATGAATTACCAACTTCATCAATTTGTCTCTTATAAAGTTCAAAGCCGTTGCGGAAGACATCATAAATTCACTAGAAGTTAAGCGAATGTGACAAGTAGCTAGAGACAAAGATTTTATCCGCGTCTTCAATCTAGCTTTAATATGAAGAACATCCTTTTCAAAGGGAATTTATCATTTGCAAACAACTTTTTCAAATCTTGAGAGTTGTGAATAATTGCTTAAAGACAAAAGTTCCGCAGAAAGTCGACTGAGCGTCTAAAATCATTCTGTTTAGATGGTGGAATGGTAGCTAAAGGTTCAATAAATTTAACGGAGCGTTGAGTGCGATCTTGTGAAATTAATGAGAGCGAATCCACGCAGGGATGATATTATAACATTTCTATCAAGTAAATAATTTGATGTATGAGATTTGAATATTGGTGTCATGTTTCCTGTTTTTCCAAAGCCGCAGATGTTTACGTCATACCATGAAGTCTGACCTTTGATTTCCTTAGATCATTCTATTTCGTAAATTAATTGCAGAATGACATTAAATTCTATGAAAATAGTTTCCTTGATAACAACGTTAAAAGGCTATTTTTTCTGTTATAACAAGCCGACGAAACTACCTGGTTGGATACGCGTGTTACCTAGTAACTGCGGATCATTGTACTTCATAATAAGGATTTGATTTGAAATAATAATGATGGGTTGGACATTTTTGTTTGTGGGCGCCAAAATGGTGTTTTCAGTCCGAATACTTTCGCGATGCATCGCATGTCACGCCCTTGCGATGTCTAAATATTCATATTGACCTTAAGATCAGTACTTGCATGGGTTCCCACACAGGAACATTACAACAAGACTTTGATACACTGAAATTCTTTGAAGAAGAGTCGCCCGTGAAGTTTCCTAGAGTGTAGACGCTCAATGTTGAAAAAAATATCATGAGAGACGCACATCAAAACGAAAGTCTATGCAATATTACATATGGTACTTTTACAATTTACCATACCTATCGAATGTACATATTTTGAATTAATGCATGATTTAGAGCATCATATTGAAATACTTTTACCTCTGTTATCACGTTTTGTTCAAAAGATATTTTGTTATAGCGAAAATTAATCATGTTTTCTTTGATGGCATCATATTACCAGATTTCAAAGGGTCTTTTACCTGGCGCAATATTACCAGATTCTGAGTTACTAGGAAACAGTATTGCATTGCAAGTAACAGTATTGCATTAACAACACAATACAATTCCCCTGCTGAATAATATCTAGACAATGCAAAAATGACAACAAAACAAAGGCAGTCATGATAATACTTGCTGCTGACGAACACAGAAAGAACAACAAATACGAAGATACTTGAGGCTATCCTGCATCAAGTACGAGTGCAATAGCATCAAAAGCAGTCAGAAAGAATAATGACCCGTCGTTCACATGCTCGAATTTGTTTACTGACCGACTATCCTCGTCGCTCATTGACTGCTAGAATCAAGCTTTATGTCAAATTATTTTCCCATAACCGTCCCATTTGAGAATGAGTCAAAACACAGTTTCATTCCCATTGCAGTAGGAAGATTGATAAAAATGTTAAGATATCAAAATGGGACATATAATTAAAACAATTGTAGATGATCCCAATGTAATCAATAACATGTTTCACTCTTTTCAGACATTTTGCAAAGTATTACATTTATTGGCCAATTACTTCAGTTGTGCAACATACATGTGGATGTTCAGCGAAGGTTTATATCTCGTAGTTATCCTGATGGCAACATTTATGAAAGAGGGATCCAGGCTTCTGATAATCTGCAACATTATAGGCTGGGGTGAGTTGATTTTCTATATTCATTTCACAGATTAGAGAGGGTGATGGACAAATCCGGATTTTTCCCCACGTTTCGACGAAAACATGCCTTTGTCAAAAAATAGAAGATGATTCATTCTGAGTCTTTAATTTTTATAATGGGTGAAGTGCACGAAGCGGTGCATAAAGATCACTGAATTCGTCTGAAAATTTGCACAGATCTATTAATTCTTAAGAATTGCATATTCCAAGCAGAAGTGCCACAAATTTAATCGAAGCTCTACTATGTGATATCAAAGCGAATATAATATATACTCACTTGCTGACAAGTGAGAACAGCTTGAATTTAGATGAAGACAAGACTGCTCATCTTCTTATTAAAAAGTCAAGCCGAAGCATCATCCCTGATGATGATTTACATTCGAAAGACTCCATTAATGTAATAATCATTCATTTTGATAAAGCAATGAACTGGTCTACTAATATTAAAGAAAGGCTAAAGAAATCAAGCAAACTTCTGTATCTTCTACGAACATTGAAATGCTTCTTGACAAAGACAGAATTTATTCAAATGTATACTTCCATTGTCATCCCTACTTTAAATTATGGCTGTGAAATGTATGTTGGAAGTATTCTGAAGAGAGACAGGCTTCTGATAGACAAATTTGCTCGGCGGTGTCATCGCATTATATGTGGCATATCCTGCAGCTCAACTAGCCTACCTGACTTCTTCGAAATTCAGTAGAGACAGTGCCTCCGACTCTTCCGACGTGACAAGAATCACAAGCAGCATCCCCTTCATCACCTTATTCCAGAGTGTTTACCCAGCGGCCGCATAAGATTGCCGAAGTGTTATACAGTACGTAAACAAAAATCGGTTGTGCCACGCATGTCTAAAGTTTCTAACTTGTATCGACAATGACAATATTCTTTTTTGAGTAAATGTGCATTTGTGACTTTTTGTGCTGCTGACTGTACAGTTAAATGAGTTTTGATTACTATTTTGATGAAAATATGCACTTTTATTATCATTGTATATGGCCACATGGTCAGCCTACTCAATTTCATTCGCATGCAGTATAAAAACACACAAACACATTGTGGGGGAGTGCGTTGAAGACCTTCGTAGCAGTTGGATCGAGGAATGAATAATCTAGAACAAACACGAGTAGTAGGATTAACAGTTTCCACTTTTGCTCTTGAACTCTCTATCATGAAATCAAATTTCACATTAAAAGCGTCAATTCTTGCTTCGCGAGAAAGCTAAAGTAACCGTTTTGGTAATGTCATCATTAAATTGCGCTGTCTTTAACGCACTGCAACCTTTTAACACATCTGCTTTTGTCTCTTTCAGCATTGATCTTCCATGTGATTTTTATCTTTAAAATAATATTTTAATGGCTTGTAGGATTATTAATTTCTTTGTGACAAAACTATCACCTTTGGAAACACAAATCATCACACAGGTTCAATTACTGCTGAAATGGTTTTGCATTATTCATAAACTGAAAATAACCCAAATTTGACTCGAATACAGGGATATTTCCGTCGCCAAAAGTAATTTATTTGAAAAAGGAAACTTGATAGCTTCACACCTCAGTGTTCACACTTTCTCTTATCACTTTAAGCTGCGTGGATTTGCAGACCCTCTAAAAATAATATTTCATCAGCTATTTCAATTCACATGGTTTTGTGAACTTCGCAATAATTGTTCATCATATTATCAAATAGTGAATTAATTTACTTGAAACTCGCCATGATTATCAGCATTTGTAGTGATAATTGGCCATGATTATTGCTTCAATAGCTTCAATAAGTTGAGTTAAAAGGAAATGCTTTCTTCATGTGATCAGCTTCGCTTAAGGAAATTGCTGATGCAATTTCAGATATGTTAATCACTTGGTGATCTTTCAATAAGGAAATTGAATTTGTCATCTTCAAGTTTTGTTGACATTTATGTAAATCAATTGTAAATTGATTATCAGATACCCATGAGACGACACAATTGCAACCTTGGGTACTTTCTCGGCTGTAAGTTATTTATCTAAGATTTCACTATCAAAAATTCTAAGCATTCGGATTAACAAGAATTGGCTATCACGAAAAGTAAACTTATATCTGCTGAAGCATCTGCTAAGAATTTGCTAATGCTACTTGCAAGTCTTATCCACAAATCTATCTATCAGAGCTTTGTTTTTGACTGATTCAATATGCTAATGATCTATTATGCTCACCTTCATTCTAAAAATGGCATTATGTGCTATTGCCTATTATAAATTGAATGTAAACGTGTGATGATAAACGTGTTTGAGACTCTGTTCCTGCTTCTCAAATTCTGATGCAGCTTAAATCCGCTGCATATAGCTTCTCCTCTAGAAAAAGTGCATGTTTTGTTTCAAATACTTCCTTCGTTTTTATTTTTTGTTTGACTGGAGGGCTTCTTTGTATGCATTCTCAATGACGGTCCCCATAGTGACCATAGAAATTACTTCGTGGCACAGCCGGAGCCGAATTGGGGCTAATTTTGGGAAGGAATGGCTAATTAAAAGCCTAGAATTTCACGTGACTGATTCTAAGCCAAAAATGCAGTAGTCTACAAACCTGTCTACGTGAAAACCCGTGATATTTTTGTGCCACTATTATGCATAACAAGCTGAGTTGGAAGCGGGTTGGGCCGAAATACAGGACCTGGCATATGGTGAACCGGTTGAACAGTGTCTGGGCCTAATTATGTAGCAGAATTATGATTAAGCAATTCAAAGAAACAGAACACGGTTACCGGCAGGGAACAGGTACAGAATTTGTCTATGAGCAAGGATTCATTGGAAAACCAACTCCATCAAATTTGATTTGAGAGCATGTGTATATAGATGTTTCGATAGAATTTCATTCCTGGAGCGAAATACTTGCATTGCATATTCCAATCCGAAGTTGTTTCTCCGCTGTCATAGTTTAAATAACCAAAGTACAATTAAAAATGTATTTTCGTTATTCGCTGTTTATGTATATGCTGCATATTATGGCTTTTACCTAATCAAAAATAACATATCAAAATTAATTTATGTAACCACAGCAATGCAACAAAAGCTGGCAAAAGCTGGTAAAAACTGGGTAAAACTAAAATTCCGAAAAATCAGTCTATTTCTTCACGAAATGATCGACAGCAAGTTAGGGTTTGAGTACTATGATGCATGCGGGTTTGCAATTTGCAACTCTTATATTATATGGAAGAACAAATAATAATTAAATAACATAGTTCACAGCAGCAATCTTGATAAAGTGAGAGTGCATGTCTGAACAGCTCCAGTTATAATCTCACCAAAAGAACATTTCCAGTAAGCTGCAAAATTGACCTTGTTAATACAGATTGTTTCATAAAAAATGGATCACCCTTAAACATCGCCTTAACTTCAACTTTGTCTAACTCCGCCAAACTTGAACGAATTTCTCTGAAATTTGGAAGATATGTCAGTTGTGCTTACTAATATCATTGTTGGAAATTTCAAGCATGAATATTGAGTTGTTTTCCTGTTGCAGATAAAAAAGTAGTAGATAATTTGATCTTCATTTAGCAATGTTACACAAAATCATACCTCACTCTTATAAAATTACATTTGTTTCCTTTGTTATGTAATATGTTGTTCTACAAGCCAAAAGCTATCAAGCAAAACAAAAATAAAGAAAATCGGTCAATCAGAGCCAGTATAGCACCATTATTCATCAACAATAATGTCACTGCTACATGTGATTAACTGGACTTCATGTTCCATAGCTTCCTGACTTCGTTGCGGTGGTGTTGGCAGCACTCCTGATTGCTTTCAGCTAGAAATCTATCTCTTACCGGTTGTAACAATACAAAGCACAAATGAACAATAACAAGATCGCATTCACAAAAGGCAAAGTGTCAGCCTTGCCAGAACTAGGGTTTTCTTTGCGAGCTACAAGCAAGCGACTAAATGTCCCTTACACAAATGTGCATCGATGGCATAATGATGATTTTCGACTCTGTCGTAAAGAGGGCTCTGGCCGTCCACGCAAAACATCCAAACGTAGAGACCGCCTAATTTTGAGATTTGTTAAAGTTGATCCAAGTCTCTCGTTAACTGAGATGGCTGCACTAGTCTCGTCTATTTCTAAGTCCACTATTCGTAGAAGACTTATTGAGTCGAATTTCAAGAGCTGTAAGAGGCCCTCTCAGATCGAATTATCAGATGAGCATACAAAAAGACGTCTCAGATGGGCAATGAGTCATTGTCACTGGCGAAATCAATGGGATCGGGTTGTCTGGTCTGATGAGGCATCAGTCCGTCTGAAGGATAGTGATGGTCGATTGAGATTATGGATAAAATCTGATCAGGAAATTCCGAGACATTTACATCGTCCCCGAGTGCAAGGTGGTGCGACTCTACTGATTTGGGCTGGCATTTGGACCAATGGCCGCTCTGAACTTCACATACAGCAAGAAACCATGAATTCTGAACGCTATGTGAATGTTTTGCGAATGAACATTGGCCAAATGACAGATCAACTTGGTGATCCATCGACTTGGTTATTTATGGATGATAATGCTACGTGTCACAAGAGTAGTAGAGTCAACTTATGCAAGTCTCAATTAGGGCTTAGGACATTATCTTGGCCAGCTCGTTCTCCTGATCTGAATCCCATAGAAAATGTATGGAGTATTCTAAAACGTAACGTTCGTCGTTCACTGCTACCTACAGATGGCGTATCACAACTTACGTCACTGTTAAAAAGAGAGTGGAGAAAGTTAGATCAGTCAAAAATCAACGATATCATCGAATCAATGCCTAGACGAATTGGTAATGTCATTGACAATAAGGGTGGGCCACAAAATATTAGCTTCTTAAGAACCGTTACAGTATCATAGCTTATCAGATTATATAAGGACATTTAAATATATTAGTGACATGAAATAACATGAAAAATGCTTTCTGTATCATACTCTCTGTATCATTTATTTAGTCAAATTTTAGGATGATCCACTTTTTATGAAACGGACTGTATAATGCAAAATATCTTATGATAAACTGCATTTTTTGTATTAAATTAAATGAGCATTCATAATGAAACCCTAAATAATCGCAAATTACACGGTGTCTCTTGTCACATAGTTGAGGTAATCTGGACGGACCGGATACTGGTGAACGGACGGAGTCTGGCCCAGTATATAGACAGGATGAAAACGGTCCGGGCCTGTAAAATTGGTCAGCTTCCAACTCAGATTTCACGAGTCTATGTTTCCACTGTGCAGGTTTTGGTTGTTAACCTTGTTAGCAACCTTTCATCACTGGTTTTGTCCTTAGATTCCGCTGAAAATTGAGAAAAAACAACGCAAATTTGAAAAATATTCTTTACTGAAAGAGAGTTCCATCTTTGAACCATTTGTCGCATGAAACAACACGAGTTATGTGACTACGGACACTTAAGACAAAAGTTGGTTTTGGAGAGATTGAATAGTGCGCATTAAGAGCGATCTCAGAGTAATAGTCCGGGAGCCAGCGTGAAGTTGTGCAGGGAACGAGGTAGTACATAAAACTTTCACATAGCATAGTACACCTCTAACCTACTGCAAAACTTCGCGTCTGCCGGATCAGATCATTTGCTTTTCAGAAATAGAGATGACAACAAAATCCTATGTATTTCCAATGGTAAAATTGTGACATTTAAGGTGTTGACTCCATTTTTTTCGAATTTTTGCTCATAAAAGTTACACAAATTGGTATTTTGTTGAACTCGTTATTATGGAAATCATCTACAGATCATGATCTTTCAAATGAGTTATCATTCAGTGACAGAGGATGAAGTAAAGTGTACAAACAGACACTTTTCGTTGGTGTAACTGCAAATTTTAACATAGAAATTTCAGGAAAATTGTTGATATACTTTAACGAAAAGTGTCTGTTTGTGCACTTTACTTCATCCTCTCTCACTGAATGATAACTCATTTGAAAGATCATGATCTGTAGATGATTTCTATAATAACGAGTTCAACAAAATACCAATTTGTGTAACTTTTATGAGCAAAAAATCGAAAAAAATGGAGTCAACACCTTAAATGTCACAATTTTACCATTGGAAATACATAGGATTTTGTTATCATCTCTATTTCTGAAAAGCAAATGATCTGATCCGGCAGACGCGAAGTTTTGCAGTAGGTTAGAGGTGTACTATGCTATGTGAAAGTTTTATGTACTACCTCGTTCCCTGCACAACTTCACGCTGGCTCCCGGACTATAAATGCGAAAGATCCTAGGTAAATTCACATTCCATTATTTGCACATTATTTGATATTTGCCCTCTTATTTCTTCAATTTTTACTTGCAATTGATGGTAGTTTTTATTGCTATATGAATTAACTTGTCATTCAAAAAATTTTCTAATTAGCACGCAAATCTAGCATAATATGGCATCGGTTTTTCTTTTACATTGTTTGAAGCACGGCACATAGTTTTAAACAATTTTCATCATGACTCCAATCAATATTGATTAAAGGAAACTGCAATATTTTCTGATTATAAATGAGACCATTCCTCGATGCAAAACATATTTCTGCGGTCATACACACAGAAATGGATAATTTTGTTAAAATTTCCAGGTTTAGTTGTCAAGCACACTTTAATAGTTGAAACGCGAGATCCAAAATTGTGTTTTAGATCCATTTCTGTTGTCCAGCCTTCTCAATCGCAATGCGATCGGTATCAAGCGAAAAACAGCCGACAAAAATCAGTTAGTTTCTAGCTACCATTACATCACTTTGAAATGAATACAAAATTCATTTTTCAAGATAGAATGAAGAATGTATTATACTTATCAGTGTGCATCTGGTCGAAAATGAGAAAGCTGCTCAAGCAGAAGTACTAAATTACGCAACCGATTTTTCATTAAGAAATCATTGTATATGTCTATTTAGGGAGGCTCATTAGAACCCGAATTCCAAGATCAAAGAAAAATTCTCTGTATATTTCATCAAAGAAAAATCCCCCATGCAAGTATATTTCATCAGTGAAGACGGATAATCATTGTTTCGTGCACTCATGACAAGGTGTCGCTCTTTTGTTGTTATTGTCGGCTATCACTTTGAAAGACAATTCGGAATCAGTTCATTATTGCTGGATGAGGTTAAGTGTGTCACGTTTCGTTGATGCAAACATGTTCATGTTGTTGCATAGGTCATACCGGTATGCATGATATATATGCTATACAACAGCACTGACATTGCTCATCATGTTCTTTAATGACAGCACAACATCCTAAACCAAAGCCTCATGCAATGCACATAAATACCATGCAGTTTCTACGCATGCGACTGTTTTGTGATCCCATCTATAACGCCGAATTACTTCTTAAATGACTTGATTTTCCCTCAGTGAGTGTGGACTATTGTTTGACGTCGTGCTACACCAGAAGATAGCTTTTCAAAGCGCATATATTGGAATAAATGCACCGCTACAGTGATTCTGATATAGCATACTTGTTTCTTGATATTGAAGACAATATTAACACACCTGATTGCGATGAAAAAAAAAGCAATTCTTGTCCAAATAAATCAGTCTTGCACAATTTTAGCCTGTGCTCAATTGGCTACTTTTCCTCTCAATAAATTTTCGCATTGTTTCCTAAAACTTAAAAATCATTTAGAAAATATATGCAATGAATTAGCTTTGAAGACCTATGCGTGATTTGAGACAGTAACCGCAGTCTAATTAAAATTTGATTTGTCAGATCAGCAACTAAATCACAGCCAAAACAACTAAAGCAACCATTGAGAAACGATAGATGAAATTCAGACCATCCATTTCAAATAATAGGTTTAGAAAACAAATTTTTTTCTTTTGAATGATGTGAGATATTACAGAATAACAATAAATTTACTGATTTTGAAGCAGTTGTGATGGCCAATGCATTTGAAGATAAAGATGGTCGCCCAATTCATTTATCCAAAACAATACCCAATAACGGTAAGCACCAAAATCAAAGCAATGTAATATGAAAGTAATGCACGAGCGCTTTCGCGGTCTCTATTCATGTGCAACGACCAAGTGAAATGAAATGCAACAACTAGGGAAAACTGGAAACACAACTCAAAACGGTACCAATGAACTGTAACCACGGTAACAGCAGGGTGTAGACGAACTCCTTCTGGACACAAAGTCTAGGCTTGCGTCCAAGAATGAACAAAGCTTCCAGAATACGCAACTTAAAACTTTGACTGGAGCAACACAAAATCGAAAAATATTCTGAAACGTATTACCAACAAATAAATCATATTGACCTGCGTGTCTACAAATAGATGAGGATGGATTACGAATTGATGAATTGCATGTAAGAAGCCAACGAGGTAAATGTTCTTTAATTATAACACCAAGGTTCCTATCTGTTCGGCCGATGTAACTGCTTCCGCAGTCACAAGTAAAATTTTAGATAATATGTGACCTTTTCAGAAAGGGAACCGGGTCTTTCAAAGAACGCACAGGAATACGCCTAGTTGCACGAAGAGTAAGCCTGTTTCCTGGCTATGAAAATGCGTTTGCAAATCAAACCTGACAACGAATCACCGACAAAAGGCAGACGGATATAAGCATCTTTACAAAATTAGGACCAATCATTGGTTCAACATTAGAAGTACAGCTATACTTATTTATAAAATCCTCAGGATAGCCATTGTCACGTAAAGTCACAAATAGCATGGACTTTTCAGCTGCAAAAGTAGACAATGAACAAATTTTCTGAGCTCGTTTATAAAAACAACGCACAAGGCCTGACTTGTTTTACAAAGGGACATAACTATGAAAGTTGAGATACAAACCAGTCCATGAGGCTACGGTTTCTCCACGGCTACGGTTTGCACTGCTTCCTTGAAGGCGTCCAGAGGATGTAGGCCTATTAGACGGTCACGATACATCCGTTTCATTTGTAGTAAATATTGAGAGATCCAGGCCCGGGGAGATCTTCGGTCCTCTTCTTTTCTTTTCCTGAACTTGACCTCTGTTAGATTGTAGGATCTTCACAAGAGCCTGGTCTAGATTTCTGCCAACTTCGCCACTCGCCAGTAGTGCTGTTTTCGAAATTCGATTTCGATTTCGAAATGCACCAATTTAATTTTCGAAATCGAAATTTTATCAAAATTTTGATTTCGAAAACTCATTCTTTAATTTTTATAATTTCGATTTCGATTTCGAAAATGTTTTTATAATTTTAGAAATTTCGATTTCGATTTCGAAAATGCTTTTATAATTTTAGAAATTTCGATTTCGACTTCGAAAACGTTTTTACAATTTTTTATAATTTCGATTTCGATTTCGAAAACGTTTTTATAATTTTAGAAATTTCGACAATGTTTTTATAGTTTCGATTTCGAAGACGTTTTTATAATTTCTATAATTTCGGAAATGAAATCTAGTGGCGAAATGCGAAAACAGCACTATGACAGTGCATAATGGTGATTCATCAAAGGACAAAAATGCCCTATTCATCCTGCTGTCATTTTACATTTCGATTATTAATGTTCAATATTGAGAAAATTATTTTTACCCATGAAAATGTGATCAGAAGTGATTTTTAATCCGTTATGCCTTGAAGTTATTAATCAACGGTCGTTGGGTTTAGTTACAAGTGGACTATTTAAATAGTTATTCAAATAAATGCAATTATTCAAACACGTCCTTCATATAGGCCTATCCAAAGAAGACTATTTAAGTTCAAATTAGTAAAAAAATTATCTATTTCTACGGTTAATTAGTGAGTATTCATTCATTTTTTGATAAATGCATATAGGTTTTTGATTTAAGGTATAAAGTGAATACGGCTGTTTTTCATTAAAGGAAATTGAAAAATGAAGTGCTTTTCTAACTAAATTCATCATAATCACTACCAAAAGACTCATACAAAAAATAGTAATCTATGATGAAAGTTCACGACGGCATCTATACAAAAATAGTAATCTATGATGAAAGTTCACGATGGCATCTATAGAAAAATGGCATCTAAAGACAAGGAGAATGAATCGTCATCAGTTACATAATTCCCAATGACAGACAGCGCCCAATGTGCAGTGCCGACTGCCGAGCCACAGTCAAGCTGCTGTCACGGTTGAACAAAGTCTCTAGGCTAGCTAATACTTGAATTGACTCAACTGTTGCCTACCTGAGAAGACAATTAAATATTTTGCCTCTCACTTAATGATATCATGAAACCATCAACAACAATTTGTATAAATGTTGAGATCTGAAACTAAAGAATTTGACATGACAATTGATTATCGAGTAGCCCGAAAATAAAGTATATCTTTGCTGAAAATAAGCACTTTCATTTAAGATTTCATATATTTCAAATGCAGGCATATTATGACATGGTGTCGGAAGGGGCCTTAGTCTTTTGTGTACGGTCTAAAATAATTAGGGTCAAATGTCATGTTGTCATGCGCCTGACTGTCATGTTGTTATGACTTACTAAACATGATTCTATAATTTCAGAAATTTCGATTTCAAAAAGTTTTTATACTTTCGATTTCGAAAATGCTTTTACAATTTTAGAAATTTCGATTTCGATTTCGAAAATGTTTTTATAATTTCTATAATTTCGATTTCGAAAACGTTTTTATAATTTTTATAATTTCGATTTCGAAAACGTTTTTATAATTTTTATAATTTCGATTTCGATTTCGAAAATATTTTTATAATTTCGATTTCGATTTCGAAAATGAAATCTAGTTGCGAAAACAGCACTACTCTGTTGTGTTGTTGCAATTGACCGTGGTCGGAGCTGGTTGTGTTTACCTGGCGTGTAGCGTGTTCCGTGCAGTTCTTCGTGGTTCTTGGGTTATACCTCATCGTTCTGCACCGTGTTTTCGCCAATCTCTTCATCTCGTTCTCGTGATCGTCATTTTTTCGTCGGCCTTCGGACATTCACTCTGGATTTTTGCCTACGATCGTCGAAATTCTTGTAGGATCATTTACCGATGAGGACTGTTGATCGGTCTCTTTCTATCAGCATTGTAAAGCGAATTTGACGTCATCTCTCTGCCGGGTATTGCGCACTTGTTTTCGGCTGTTCTTTCGATAACTGCACATAAAGTAACCACATCGGCTGTTGCGTTGATGGTGTATAGATTTACAGGCTGCACAGTGACAGGTTGAGCTCTTCTTCGGGTGGGTTCGAATCCGGGCGACGACATTGTATTTTTCTTTTTACTTGTTCAATTCTAATGGCGACACCAAAACGTACTCGCTCGGGTTCAATTCAACCTAATCTCATGGCCGAGATCAAAAATCTGATCAAAAGCTCAAGTGATGAAATTATTGCGACCTGGCGTGCAGACATGAATGAAATCAAAACCCAAATTTCGGACTTGACAGAACGCTTTACCAAGTTGGAGAATTCAGTCAAGACCATCCAAGAGAATCACAAGACTCTAGAAAATGAGATTTCAAATATCAAATGTTATGTAAATGGTGCAGCAACTGAGTCCACTCAACTTTCATTGCGTGAAAATGACGAAAGAATCTTAAGGATGAATAATATCGTTATCAGGGGTCTGCCCGAATGTACTGGGACTGTCGATGAAAGGGAGTCTTGGGATGAACAGGAAGCGAGAAAGGTTCTTTCTGAAATCCATGTCGTCGTCAACACAATTGACACCTTTAGACTCGGTAGACCTAGCGAGAATGGCTCACGCCTATTACGCGTAACTTTGCCTAACTCAGCTAAAAAGCAAGAAGTTATTCGGAAGGCTAAATCTCAGAGAGGGTCTACCTTTCGGAACATTTTCATCCATCCCGATCTTACACCTCTGCAGCAGCAATTTGAACGCAGTCTGAGAATGGAATTGAAGGAACGGAGACAAAGGGGAGAGGATGTTATAATACATCGTGGAGCTGTTCAACCGAGACTACATGTGCGGGCTTTTCGTCATTGATTTTATCTAAACAATCAGTTTGTCCAAAGGTCCTATTGACCAATGCTCGATCTATTCTTCCTAAGATGGATGAACTTCGACTGTTGGCTTCCACCATCAATCCAGATGTTGTTATCATTGCAGAGACTTGGTTAGGCGATGAAATTCTCGCTTTTGTATCTGAAAAATTGCTCATTTTTTCGGTGTGACCGTCGATTTCACAAAGGTGGAGGCGTTTGAATGTGGGTAAACAATAAATTCAAATCATCTGGTCTTTTGCAAGTTTCCTTACCGCCATCTACTATAGAATTCACCGCAGTTTTGATAACTGGGGATGGTTTGACTGTCATTTGTTGTGCCATATACATTCCTCCTGGCTTAACTCGTGCAGAGCATGAAGGAATTATCGATTTTTTGATTGCCGAAGTTGATCGACTGCTGTCCCTTCACAAGGATGCCAAGATTTTAGTTGCTGGCGATTTCAACAACTTTCCCACTAACTTCCTCAGTGAGGAGTTTTGTCTTACAAACAAGGTAACTCAAAGTGCAAGATGTAATTCAATCCTGGATCAGTTGTGGGTCGACAATCAGTTGTGTGATTTATATGATGACTGTGCGTCCGTTGGTCCCCCGCTAAAAAACTCAGATCATAACTGTGTCCTTCTAAATCCTGTTGCAGCACCGTGTAATTCTGAAAGTCCCCGTTTCACTGTTGTCTGGGATTATCGTCGATCTCATGTTGCAGAATTTATGGCGCGTTTATCTATAACAGATTTCACTGTAATTGATCGAGAGAATACAGTCGATGATATGTGTAATGCGTTCTACAGACTTTTTACTTCTTGCTTTGCTGCGATTCCAAGTGAACTGGTGCCTTTTACCTCAAAAGATAAGCCATGGATGACTCCCGTCTTGAAGTCTCTCATAAATCGGAGATGGGCCGCCTTTAGAGACAACAACTGGCATCTTTATCGGCATTATAAGGAGAAATGCGAGAATAAAATCAGAAAAGCGAAGTCACTATGGGGTCATAAAAACAGTAAAACATCAAAAGGACTTTGGGGTGTTGTCAATGCTACTCGAAACGCTAACTCACGTAATCCATGGAGCAAGCTTCTCCTAGAATTTGGTGAAACTCAAAACCTTTTAAATGGACTTACTCAAGAGTTCATACAAAATTTCAATGCTGGAAATGATATTGAGCTATCACCGTTAGGTGATGAGATTTGGTCTCTTCATATTTCATCAGATGAAGTGTATCATCATCTGATTCGCCTAACAGTTGGAAAAGCTACAGGTTCCGATCAAATCCCACCAAAAATTTTGAATGTTGCCGCGGGTTTCCTATCTGAGCCATTGTCATCTATTTTCAACAAATCTATCGAGACAAAAACTTTTCCATCTCTTTTCAAGCACGCCTATGTAGTTCCAATACCCAAAACATCATCTGCAACTGTAAGTGATTTTCGCCCTGTATCGTTGTTGCCTGCAATTTCGGGAGTGTCTGAGCGTATAATACTGAGTAATATCAAACCCCTTTTGCTCTCCTGTTATGGTTCGCATGAGCATGCCTATCGTCCTATGGGTTCGACTACAACCGCACTCGTTGACATCAACGAATGTATCACGAGATTTTTGGATTTCAATCATATTTCGATGGTCACGTGATTTATCACGTGCTTTCGACAGATTACAACACAATCGACTAATCAATTTTTTAAACGTTCAAGGGTTCAATCATGGTTTCCTGAATTGTCTCCTTTCCTATCTAAATTCGAGGAGGTTTTGTGTGAAAGTTTTGAATGCTCATGGTCCCAAGGTTTCTGCTTGTTCAGGGGTCCCCCAGGGCTCTGTTCTTGCGCCCTTCTTATTTGCGCGTTTATGGGCTCAATTGACTTCTCTGCTAATCACATCGAGTGCGTTAAATACGCCGACGATATCACAATTATAGAAGGTGTGCCTACGAATTGTATCTCATCTATACGGCTGAGCACCTGTGAAAATGTGATCAACAATGCCGGGCTAACTTTGAACATTGATAAATGCAAACTTCTGCGCATTTGCTCTACTCGATCGGATGCACGTCCTGTTTTGGATCACAGCACAGGATTCACAAATGTAGGATCAGTGAAGATACTGGGTGTTACACTAGGCGATCGCATGAAGTGGAACCTTCATGTCTCGAGCATTCTAACAACTGCTTCTCAACGTTTACATATCATAAGGTGCATGAAGTATACGGTGTCGAATGCAGATCTTATTCACATATACCACAGCATCATAACATCTCTATTATTATATGCCACTCCTGCTTTGGGGTGCTTGCCGTCGACTCTACTTCAAAAACTTGAGAAGTTTCAAAGACGCTCCCACAAATTGATTTGCGGTGACTCTTGTGCGTGTCACAAGTTTCCAGATATATCGTACAAGCGCATTATGTATGCAAGTCGGTTACTGGAACAATCAGAAAAGTTCTCCTCTCATCCATTGCATCATATTGTGCCTTCTCGTCTCCCGTTTTCCAGACAACTCAGAATGCCTTTATGTAAGACTGCTCGCAGATCTGCTTCTTTTCTACCTTGGGCAGTATCTCTGTGTAATTCTCAGTGACATTATTTGATTAACTTATATTTATTCTGAAAGTCATGCAACCTTCCTTGACCAGCTCATGCATACTTCGATCTTGTCATTTCTTGTATCTTACTGTAGAAATTCTTTTGTGATTTTCATTTCATAATATAACACGCTACTGCTACTGCTACTACTACTACTACTACTACTACTACTACTACTACTACTACTACTACTACTACTACTACTACTACTACTACTACTACTACTACTACTACTCGCCAGGTCTGTCCCACCTGGAAGGCGTTTTAGAAGTTCTTCTCTGTTAATTGGACTAAGACCAGTGCAACGAAAGCCAGAGATCAGGTTCTTGGCTACATTTTTTATTTTCATCTTTTGCCACAGCTATGACAGCATTATTGCGAAGTGTTCTTTTGGAAAAGGTCCCAGTCTTCTGGTCTCCTTGCGGAAATTGTGAAGAATCTCTCTCCAAATCAATTTCATCGGATGAAATACAGCAACGTCGAGGGGCTGCAGAATATGTGTTGCACTAGGTGGGAGAGCAGTAAAATAGATGTCACGAGTCTTAGCCAGCTGCATAACTTTGGGAGAAAAGTGACATGCCAAATTGTCTCCGACTAGTAGCTTTCTTCCAGGTCTTCTGAGGACAGTCTTGAGAAATACATCGATAAACCAAATTTTGAAAGTTTGCATTTCAAACCAGCCTGATTTGGTTAATTACTGCATAGACTGTGCCTTTTGGGCCTTCTTGAGTCCACCCTTCATATAGATTTTGTGCTTTATAGCATACCATGGGTGAGAGTGGTTCACCTGTGGCCGATCCACAAACCATAATCGATTGACAGACCAAGATGATCAAATAATATATGTTTCTAATATACTGTTCCAAGTTCCCCCGTTTTACGGTATGTATTGCAAAAAATGATATTCAGAGCACAGTCATCTGCAAATATGTCATTTAATGTTGTATACGCAGAGATAAATTGCCCTGTCTGCGTATTTCGATCTAGAGATGACGTTCCTCAGCACTGATGGTCACGGCCAGAACTATTCTCGAGGGGCAAGAAGATCAAATTTTCATTGAACGTAATGCAAATCAAATCTGAATTCTGACGAAACGGAGCATTGACAACACATTAAAGGTATGCAGTCAGTAAATTTAGATCGTGAAGAGCCGAGCGGCTTACTTCTATTCTTCCCCGCCCCACATTTTTGCTGCTGAATCGTGCAAAATTCCTCTGATTTTTAGAAAAGTTTGTACAGCACGTGCTTTGTCACTAACTGTTACAGCCGCCTACAGTAGTCAACAATCTCACGAAGTTCATGATCACAGCTGCATTTTGCATTCTAGCTGAGGGACCAATCTTTCATCACAGGGTTCAAGACTTCTCATTGGTGTTGCACTGTCACTCAGTTACAGATCAAGTCTATTCTAAATCGAATGTGACTAAGTTTGACGAAATTTGATGAATTTGGAGAAATTGGAAAAATGTGGGGGAAAAGAATATAAGTACCTCGAGTGGTGTGAATAATATTTCCATTTGATGAAATTAGCACGGAGGAAATTGAGTAAAAGATATGTAGTTTTCACTTGACAGCTCTGCCTGCAATCTGATCATTGAGGTACGTGGGCTTTCCAATAGGAGATACTTCTGCAATGGGCGCGTGTGGCCAATCACACAAGCCAAAGAGACACGAATATCTATGTCAATCTTCATCGTTTATTGCCATTGCATACAATGGCTGGGAAAGGATTATATGCGCTCTATACTAAAACACACCCAAATAAATCTATCTATGTGGTTGTATAATTTAAGGATCTCCTTGAGGACTCACAAGAAATAAAACTTTCATTACTCAATGTTAATTTCAGTGGACCAGAGTTGGAAAAGTCGGAATTGGAATTAATTCCGATCCGGAATTAATTCCATTTTTCGTCGGAATTGGAATTGGAATTGACGATATTTAAATCTACTGGAATTGGAATTGGAATTGACCTTGATAAACCTCAATTCCACTTTTTCAATAGACCTGTGATAAATCGATTTACAAAAATTGAAATCACAGTACTCGGCCGTTGTGTTGACTGCACGCAGAGATAAGAGAGACAGACAGAGGTAGCTTTATTCTATTGTTGAATAAAGGGTGTTTTTTGTGACTTCGATGGGCCTATAGCCCCGGACAATGTTATTTCAGTGATTAAGCAGACAATGAAAAGACAATCATCTTTGTTCAATCTGTTACTTAGTTATTTATCAAGTAAGATAATTAATCAAAATAAAGCCATTGTTGAATTTAGTTCTTGATAGGTGATAGGATAAGCACAAAAATTGGAGATTAACTTAATTGTTGTACACACGAAAAACAATTGGTTTGGAAATAGGAAAATTAATGCTGCATCAAAGGGGAGCAATCCTGTAAGTTCAAATTATAATATAGACAGTGTCAACAAATTATTCTAATAATTATTCAATCACAATTATTCCAATCACAACAATTAACAATATCAATTTTTAAGACTATAGTTACATAGATACGATGCGCAACGATAAAAGAAAAACTTTACACTTACAGTTCACTTCTTAATATTGAATTCACTTCAATTCGATCGGACCCACTTCTACCAAAATAATATCATAAATATCAGTGGCACTTATACCGTCAATCTTCAATCGCGCTCGCTGATGTTTTGCCGCATACGCTGCTGTGTTGTTGTTCGCTGGCAGGCAGTTGTTGTTGTTACTTCTGTAGTTATATTACACCACGAAATCCCGAAGTTCTTCTAACAGCTTCTAAAGATGTCGTATGTGTTGTTGTTGTGTCAATTTCTCATCGTTTCTAATTTATACAAATTTTTGAGACTTGACGATAAAACCACTTTCTTTTGAATATTGAAAAGTTTCCTTTAATCTTTGCTCGTTAGCTTCCGACCCGACCACATTTCGTTTTTATCACGGAATTTTTAATCTCCTTTTTTAACATGGACCATTAATCAGATTTCATGATATCATTTTTCATCGTCGTTTTTTCTTTCATCAACAATCACGTTATTCGCACACTGAATTTCGTTCTTTTGTCAGTTTATTAATAGATTTATTCGCATCTCATCTCTGACTCACTCACTCACTCACTCTCTCTCTTCGTTTGATTCGTTGCTGACCGTTAACTTTCTTCTCTTTTTTTCACGAGATATTGAATATCTCGTTTACGAAACGAAAATGGCGCAGGCTGACCGGTGACATATATACATGTACACAAGAAATATGAACTGTAAACATGAAAACGCACATAGGAACGACGCAGGGAACAGCACACAGGAACAATGAGGAAAGGATAAGGGCACATGGGTTAGATTGAAACGAGCAAACGTTACATACATTGACATATAAGACACTATACGCGACATGCAATAATCGGAATTGAATCTTATTATGGAATTGGAATTGGAATTGAATTGAACTGTTTCGACTGGAATTGGAATTGGAATTGGATTTGGAATTGAAATTTCTGCTCCGGAATTGGAATTAAAAAATTTCAGTGGAATTTTTCCAGCTCTGCAGTGGACGCAAGCAAACCATACAACTGTACCTCTCATTGACGTTATATCATCGCATCAATGAATGGCAATTGAAATGATATCCTGCGTGGACACTATTTGCACCACAGATTTAGACCTAGCTCGTTGCTCCTTGGCATCCCTAATAGGGGAGAGTCGCATCCTCCTTGCTGTAATGATTATTACATGCATATCCTGTGACTTTCCTCTATTTGTGATTCTCAGTATCTTGAAATATAAAGATTTCTATTCTATTCTATAATGAAATGGCATTCACTATGCTGTCTATACTCTATAGTGCTCTCAAACAATAGTCGTCATTGAATAAGCAGTGGGTTTTGGACAACAGAGCCATTGCGTCCATCACACATCGCTGTCAGAGTACGATTCATTGATGAATCCTGCGAAGTGAACCAATTTTCGTGCGGACCAACATAGACGAGAGAATTTGTGCGCAACGATCTGAATTCTTCGATTCTGAAAGAGTCGAGGCGATCGAAGCATTTTGAAGGAATTTACGGCAATCCGCAAACGACGCACGAATTTATTCCTATTTCTGGAAGGTACCAGGCATTCCTTTTTTTCCATTTACTGCGTTTCTGCATGTGCCATTGCTTTGAATAAGTCTGCCTTTCTAGTCAGCTGAAAGACTTGAACAATCTAATTATGTGACATGCACTCATACTATTGTGGACAATTGGTCATGAAAAGTCTAACGAGTAGAACAGAAAATTCTTGATAGATTAGTAAACAATGTATCTGAGTGTTTCATTACATGATCCTAGTGTCTTCTATGATAAAATAGTTAAATTAATTCATCCACAACGAGCGTCAATCATTGAAAATCAGTGACATGGCCGACCATCAGAAATGAAATCAAAAAATCGTCAGTAGAATCGTTTAGAGGCATGTTGGATATTACTCTGCTCTTGATCGCTTGTAATGGATTACGAGGATCTTAAATCTGTCGTTGCAATATCAATTCTTGTCATTTTCTTTCATGCCGTCTACAGGCTTTATTAACGGGCCAATGCCATTCATATTCAAACAGGTGACATCTCTCATCCCTCTGTGAGTCCGGAGGCTAGCTAATAAAGCGAGAAACGTAATTATTCTGCATACGAGTTTGTTGGGTAGGGCCTATAGATATGCATAAGCAATCTCTAGATGCACCCTAGATCATTCATGACTGATTTATGTTTTATAATTTCCAGGTATTCCATTAGTACTTACTATTGTCTACGGCACCGTTCGTTGGATATATGAAGATCCTCTCGGGTATGTGTTATCTGAACTAAACATCAACTCAAACATGATTGTTTTACGGCATGTAAAATGTATATAATTGCCCTAAAGGCATTAAAAGCAAAGTACGTTAACGCAAAAGCAGACATGTAAATGATGAAATGTAGGGAGTAAGAAGAAACACGCATGTACAGAAGTTGCAAGTGGTTTTGCAATTTTGTTTCCATATGAAATGTAAAGATAATTAATCTTAGACGATGCAGACTACTCCGTAAAGGCTTGGAATTTTATCGGTTGTTTTTATCATCACAACGCGAAATGGTTAGAGAACGAGAAAGAACTAAGATCGGCATGCTAGGAATTATCGCAATTTCAGAAGAAGTGTAATTCTCATAGAAAGCGTCTACCTTAATAGGCAATATGAATTCTTGCTACCTGATCCTTTTTAACCAGTTCTCGCTTGCTTGATCACAACCAGGGTTTAAGCGGCTGGGCCAGGCCAGCTGCCGGTGTAGTCAAAACCGACCGAGGCTTGGCTGGCGCCTCTGCAACAAGACTGCAAAAGTTCTCAATCGTACCGGTACTGCTTTCTATTAATTTCTGTCTAAATTGATCTTCAATCAGGTAGTTAGACAATTATTCGGACTTTGATCATATTTAAAAGTTAAGCAGCATGCGAAATAACTAATTTAAGATATGGAATAACCTTTTGACAGACAGGCTAGGAAATGCACAATTCCTACAAAATTCATTAGGCTAGAATATACGATTCTAGAAACTTTGTTTGAGATTAAGTAGGGCTTGATACTGCATACATGTATAACTGTATAAATAATTGTCCTTGAGTTAGCACCTAATCAATGCTGACGTGCACTCATATAATCATCGAGATGTTGTTCTTGACTATCATTTTCCATTCACTTATAAACAATTAGAAGGTTAGAAATATCTGTTATCCCCAGTTCGCAAAGCCATTACGGACTGCTGATATGTGTAACACTCATTGCTCTTTTTTAAAGTATGCACTTTACGAAGCGATAGTCATAGAGAAGTGACGCCATTGACGAAACAGCAAGACAGGTTAATCATGTTTCAAAGTTGTCCAAGCAGATCAAAGCCTGTGGACTCTCTCGATTAATGTTTAATTGATCGAATCGTAAATTAAGTGTAAGTTTGAAATAATAGGGTTTTCAGCGTTCAGCGCCTTCTATTGGTCGATGTACAGTGGACAATGAATTTAATGGTAAATAGGAAAGTCTATCAAAATCACTTGTATTTGACAGCAAACTAAACGCGCAGAGTCTACTATAGAATAACTCAATGAGAATAATCTCGAGGAAAGAGTGGAATGAAATTTGATATTACACATTGAATAAACCGTACTCTGCGAAACCAGAGCATAAAATGTGAGTAACTAATTGTACGAGACCATGCAGTTTCGATGCAAGACCGTATGACAAGGTTTGGTTGTTTAATATAGTCTCGGTTTGGTTATTACAGTTACGTCCATGGTTCAAGATCCAGAATTTTCTCGATTTCGTAGCATGCGATTATCATTTAGTACGTATATTTATCATATTTATATTGTAGCTATTCATCACAAATTATTAGAGAACAGATTCAAGTGTTGATCGACCATTAACATTCAGATTCACATAAAGAAAGAATTCATCAATTACATCAAAAGCTTTATCATATGAATGAAAACACAGACTTGTCCTGAGTATTTGTCATTCATTACCTTAAAAGGATATTAATGTCATTTATTATCAGTTGTGACTACAACCATCAGTTTATCATAATGTGGATTATTTCTCTTGATTAATTCGCTCATCTTCTTTGACCTGACAAGAAATCTCTAACTTTCGATGCTCATGCTGTACTCCAATTAATTTCACTAATTCACGCTTGATGCTGATGGCCATCGGACGATAAGAAATAATGGAGAAAAAATTCCTTCTTGTCTTCATCTGAGGAGATATTAATGACTTTCGAAAAGCATCCGTGAGATATTTTGTAACACTTCTACCTACATGGAATAATAAGTTCATGTTTAACTATCCTCGCTTTCTTCTCTCTACTGCTTGTCAATGCTAACGCCGAATAAGAAAGTAAAATTCTGCTGTCAAATATAAAACAAAGCTAACTCATTTATTAGTAATTTAATTGATTTGGAAGCCAATATTCTCCCGGCAATAAAGTGATCAGTCAGCAAGCCATTCCAAAATATCATGTGTGAGAAGTTCACTGTCAAAGTCATTGAATCTGACATTCTAGAATGCTAAATGATTAGAACGAATATGAACATTGAAAGCTATGTTGCGTCGTGAACACAGAGTAAGGAAAACCTACGACGTAGGCAGAGTGTCGACTCAAACCTCAAAGAAATATAGGCATACAGTGAAAGTTTTTATATCATGAGATTCAGTCTTTTGCGAAGATCACGTTCCTACGGTTCAAAAATATTTCATGAATTTTTAAAAGGCTACATTTTTGCAACTTAATCTTGTCTTATATACTAACGATTTATGTAGCTATATAGAGGTACCTCTGTAAGAAGTATGAGACCCATCCGTTTTCAAAAAGAATGAAAAGCTGTAGGTATCTTAATTATGCGGAAATTATGCTGATTATCAAGAGAATTTCATGAACCACATTATAATACAGGATTTTTTCATAGAAAAGTTGAGATCTTGTTTTGCATATTCGCTGAAAATTAAAGTTTTCAATTTTCATCGGTATGACTTTATGATTCTCTAAATTAATGTGTCATTTCTTGAATCTGAATAATAATGTAGACCCATTTAATTAGACCCATTTCCAAGTTAATTGTGATCATTGTCTTTGATTATGATATTTTGCTTTTTTAGTGGCATGTGGTGTGATATGATCACGATTAAGAAAATGCTCTTATTAATAAGACTGAGCATTAAAACAGTCACCCATTGAATAGCTAATTTAACAAACATTACCACTCCAAGGTTAAGTAAGTAAGCGTTTATTCATAAGTAAATAGAAATCATCATATCGCATAAATTTACAAATTCCGTTCATTGTCATCATCTACTTACGCACGAATTCCTTAAACGTACGTACCATTCCAAGTAAAAATGTATTCGAAAATTTTTCGGTACGCGTAAAAAGCATTTCATACTTGCTACAATACATCACTTTTCTTGGTAAAATGTCACACAGGATGTGATTCGATGTTAATTCCATTTTCTCATAAATCTTCATAGCTGCTTGGAAACGTCTTTCTTTTAAACAGTCACTCGAACAACTGCACTTCCGGTCTTCCATCAGGTGTCCAATACATATTTCTGCACACGATTTTAAATTCTTTGAATAAATTGACTTTGTTTTTGATTAATGCCAACGGATGCAGGACTTGCATACTCAAACAGGGATCGAATCAATGCTGCATACACTGAATGAAGATCACGTGGAGATAAAAGAGGCTTCAAGCGTCTGATGATGTGAATGCGCTGGCAGGCTTTCGCTTTCAGATGCTTGAGATGTTCTTTGCAGCTAAGGTCCTCTGACTCTGTAACACCAAGGAGCTTCATTTTTTGAACTTGTTGTATTGGAAGCGATCTCTGTAAGCAAACAGAATGCCGAGTAATCAACAGCACCTTAGATTTTGCGGTGTTTAGCTCATCTGATTCTTTCGCAACATATTGCAACCTCGTCTTTTTCTATATATAGGACAGGTATTCGGTCCCCACGAGTTCAAATCCGGTGCGGTTCAGCTATGAGGAAATCCGAAGACAAAAAGGCATTTCAAATAATATGTGCGTGTAACAAGTCATAGATCAAAAATGATATCCTGATATCAAAGTTCAGGAAGGTGTAAATTCTTTTCTTTCGCCGATAAGTGGAAAGTGCACGATAGGGCAGAGGGTACAATATATTCAAATTTGTAGTTTCATTAACGAACAAATCTGTAAGCGCTTTTGGTTCTTCTGACGTTAGGGGAATGATGAGTGTGATGTCATCTGCGTACTTTTATTTCACAACTTCTGTGGATGGTGAAGACTTGCAGAAAGTTCCGACAAAAGCAGCAAATATTATCGGTCCCAAGACGGAGCCCTGGGGTACACCAATCATCATTTGAATGGGTTCAGAATTCAAGTTCATTATTTTGAGACGTGCTGAGCGATCACAAAAAATGACCTGAGCCGAGCCAAATCAGAAAACCGATGGGGAAACACAACTCAGAATCTTTCTAAAGCAAGACCGTGATCAATACAGTCAAATGCATTGCATAAGTCGCAGCTCACGATAGCGCTATAAAAATATTTTCGCTTATCAAAATACTTAGATGCTGTGTGAGTTGTGCGCATCAACGCTGTCGTAGTTGATGCACCGGGTCTGAAACCCTGCTGAGTCTGTTCAAATACATCGAGAAAAATTGATTTCGTTTCTCGCAGGATAAGTTTCTCCATTATCTTTGTTGTTGTTGATAGAATACTTAAGTAGCGCATCTTTTCCGTACTCGGTGGGTAGTTATAGGAATTGAAACAAGTATTGTACATTTCCGTTGTGGCATTACGCGATTTTTGCTTGATTGGTTTAAAATCATTGACAATGGTGTTGAAGGAACTTCATCCAGTTCTTTGGAAATTCTAGTTGGCATGGAATCTCCAGTGGCTTTTCTGGTATCAACGATTTGTAGACTTTCCAAAACTTCCTTTGGTGAAATGAATGCAGTCAGGGATATCAAATGTTGACACAGGATTAGAAATTTCACTGTTATACGAGGACGAAAGTTTTTAAACCAAATGCTCCAACTGATCCATGATCTGCAGTTGGGTTGTCATGACACGGTGGATTTGCAAAATACTATTTTTCCTTCTGTATTACTACTATGATCATTCAATTCCGTGGTAATTTCTTCAAAAACTGCAAAATCTTTGCTTATTTCACACTTGGTAGTGGGTCTGAACTCGAGTTCATTTAATAAAAATCGAAGCGAATTTCAATGATAATCTATTATCTGTGGACGGATTTTCTTTGTTTCATGCCGATGGAACAGATGGAAGGAAAGGTGGAGTATTTGCTTTTACTTTGAATCCCATTTTGATGTGATTTCAATGTTCACTGCCTCTTGCAATCCCGATGTTGAATGCTTTGTTATTCGCTTAAATTTCAAAGACCTTGCATGTCATCCCTCTGGTATCTACAGTCCGTTTCATAAAAAGGGGATCATCATAAAAATTTGACTAAATAAAACATAATTATGATACAGAAAGCATTTTTCATGCTATTTCATGTCCCTAATATATTTAAATGTCCTTATATAATCTGATAAGCTATGATACAGTAACGGTTCTTAATAAGCTAGTATTTTGTGGCCCTACCCTTATTGTCAATGACATCACCAATTCGTCTAGGCATTGATTCGATGATATCGTTGATTTTTGACTGATCTAAGTTTCTCCACTCTCTTTTTAACAGTGACGTAAGTTGTGATACGCCATCTGTAGGTAGCAGTGAACGACGAATGTTACGTTTTAGAATACTCCATACATTTTCTATGGGATTCAGATCAGGAGAACGAGCTGGTCAAGATAATGTCCTAAGCCCTAATTGAGACTTGCATAAGTTGATTCTACTACTCCTGTGACACGTAGCATTATCATCCATAAATAACCAAGTTGATCTGTCATTTGGCCAATGTTCATTCGTAAAACATTCACATAGCGTTCAGTATTCATGGTTCCTTGCTCTATGTGAAGTTCAGAGCGGCCATTGGTCCAAATGCCAGACCAAATCAGTAGAGTCGCACCACCTTGTACTCGGGGACGATGTAAATGTCTCGGAATTTCCTGATCAGATTTTATCCATAATCTCAATCGACCATCACTATCCTTCAGACGGACTGATGCCTCATCAGACCAGACAACCCGATCCCATTGATTTCGCCAGTGACAATGACTCATTGCCCATCTGAGACGTCTTTTTGTATGCTCATCTGATAATTCGATCTGAGAGGGCCTCTTACAGCTCTTGAAATTCGACTCAATAAGTCTTCTACGAATAGTGGACTTAGAAATAGACGAGACTAGTGCAGCCATCTCAGTTAACGAGAGACTTGGATCAAATTTAACAAATCTCAAAATTAGGCGGTCTCTACGTTTGGATGTTTTGCGTGGACGGCCAGAGCCCTCTTTACGACAGAGTCGAAAATCATCATTATGCCATCGATGCACATTTGTGTAAGGGACATTTAGTGGCTTGCTTGTAGCTCGCAAAGAAAACCCTAGTTCTAGCAAGGCTGACACTTTGCCTTTTGTGAATGCGATCTCGTTATTGTTCATTTGTGCTTTGTATTGTTTTCAACCGGTAAGAGATAGATTTCTAGCTGAAAGCAATCAGGAGTGCTGCCAACACCACCGCAACGAAGTCAGGAAGCTATGGAACATGAAGTCCAGTTAATCACATGTAGCAGTGACATTATTGTTGATGAATAATGGTGCTATACTGGCTCTGATTGACCGATTTTCTTTATTTTTGTTTTCTTGATTGCTTTTGGCTTGTAGAACAACATATTACATAACAAAGGAAACAAATGTAATTTTATAAGAGTGGGGTATGATTTTGTGTAACATTGCTAAATGAAGATCAGATTATCTACTACTTTTTTATCTATAACAGGAAAACAACTCAATATTCATGCTTGAAATTTCCAACAATGATATTAGTAAGCACAACTGACATATCTTCCAAATTTCAGAGAAATTCGTTCAAGTTTGGCGGAGTTAGACAAAGTTGAAGCTAAGGCGATGTTTAAGGGTGATCCATTTTTTATGAAACAATCTGTATTTTCCACACGGTGTTATCGTAAATATTCATCAACAACAAGTGACTTGTGATTACATCGTTTCTGTTGTTGATTGTCTGATTAAATTTCCTAATTTGAGCGTGATTTGATTCCTCATTGCCGGTGATTTCAATAGAGTGGCTACTTCTTTTTTTAGGCATGCTATGATCTTTTTAAATGCTACCAATTACCCCACTCGAGGCAATGTTGTGTTGGACAAGTTTCTTATTCCGAGGAAATTCTCCTCAATGTATAACTCACCGATTTTTCATCCTCCGCTATCGAATAGTGATCATAATATCTTTATCAGGCACTCTGACCATACCTTCATTTCGCGTCAAATACTGTTCGAGTTATGGACATGAGTGATTCAAATATCCTTAAAGCGGTTGAAATTCCCAATGCTGTTATTGGAATACCTTTTTCAATGTGTTGGACATTGATTCAGCTTGTGATTTCTTCTATTATGTTTTACATCGTGCTCTACAAACTATTCCTACAAATATCATTAAGACCACAACAAGAACCACCTTGGATATCATCATCAACAAGAAATATTTAGCACATCGACAGAGGAATTGGGATTTGCGCAATCATTAGACTGAAAATTAGAAATACAATCATAACACTGAAACAGAACTCTGAGAAAGCAGAGAAGTAAATGAAAACAAATCTATCTGGAGTGTATATAAGACGCTCAAGGGAAGGGATCACAATAAGAATTGGTTACCAAACTGTGATCCGAATACGAACACTGCTGAAATTCTGTATTATTTAAATGAATTGTATAGTTCCAATATTGGTAGCGATCCCTTTGTACCTGACCATCGTCCCTTCATTGCACCTTTTCAATGTCTTGAACATGAAGTTTTTGATTTCTTGACGAGGATCAAACCGAAAACATCACCTGGTTTCAGATTTCAGATATAATACCATCAATAATTTGGTCTAAGTTTGCTTGAATGCTTTCTAAATCGCTGTAGTTGTTGTTCAATCGGTGTTCAGACGAAGCAAATTTTCCTGCCTTTTGGATATATATGAATGTCTCTATTTACTCATAATGAAAATCACACTAATAAAAATTTCACAAAAATGTAAAATGAGCGGATGCAATTCATCTTCCTAAGAGTGCTCCTTCCATGTTAAGTAACACTCGTCCAATTTCATTATTTTGCGTTCCAGTTCGTATTCTAGACTTTTACAAAAAAAGTATTACAAATTTTTTTGATGCACCTCAATTTGGTCACAGACTCAAATTTTCGACGCTGTGTGGTTTAATTGAGATTCAAGAAATCCATGTCTATAATGGGACAATGGGATGCATGATATGTCTCATAAAAAAATAGGTTCCAAACCATACAGCATGGCTTATTTCGGCAATCTGACAACACTTTGTTCTTGAATGCTTCACAATATACACGAAGAACAGTGAGAAGATAGATATCTATGACTAAATTGATTAGCTTGGTTGCAAAGCTTGCCGGATGTTCTTAAATATTTACACATACGGTTTTATTTTCGACGATTTCTTTCATCTTCAAAAAAAAAGCAAAAAATATGCATTTCCATCAAGAAATTTATCACATTCCAACCTGTATGCCCTCCGTGTTCAGTGCTACAGGATGAAATAAGGCGTTCTTCCATGCATGGGAAGAAGTGATGTAGCGCATTTCAAATGCAGTAGATGGACATGGACTCAAAAACTATCTTCCTGAGCATTGGCATGTGACAAATTGCACACTTTTCTGACAGTTCCAACACATGATCACTGACCTAAGACATGGCCGTTAACGAAGGTAATGAGATCAAGTTGAGGTTATATGAAATTCAATTCACTTGTCACCGTTTCTCTGAAAGTCGTTCTGATCATCAATTTCTGCTTTAGATTTTCTATTTTCTGAAATACGTTTTATTTTGTCTGTAATATATTTAACGTTTTCTGAAATTTTTATCTTTCTGCAATACAACTGATACCTTCTGAAATTATTTCATTGTTCATAAAATACATTTTATGTTTTCCGAAATGCAAAATGTATTTTACTGCAATTTCTGAAATACATTTTATGATATCTGAAATATATATAATAACGACATCTGATAACCAATTGATGAAAGTCATGTGGTCGGAAATTAAATTGATCAATTCCGAGATTCTCTGAAATTCAATTTATAATTCGGAAAATTAGTTTGCGTTTAAATGAAAATCAAATCTAATAGTTAAAATGTGGTGACGCTTTGGAAACTATCTATAGATGTTTGATAAATGCAATGTAACTTTCAGAAACAGAGCCCATAGAAATCTGACTTGAAGGTTTGTATAGGTTTGACCCGTCAAGAACGAGCCTTGTCCCTTCAAGATTGACAATGTCATTTCAAAGTTCAACAGTCGAAAAGAATTAGCGTCATTGCCGTTTCAAATGCGCTTTTGATATGAATGCGTAAATAATGATTCTTCGCCAAATCAACTGCAGCATTATCGTTTCAAATGCAAAATATAACAATGAAAGTAATGTCGACGCAACTTATTCAAGATGTCTACTGAAAATAACTGATTAATAAGTGCACTTTAAAAACTTGCGTCATTCTGAACTATTTTTCAGAAGACTGGTCTTCGAATTGTGAATATTATTTGCAATTTCGAAATTTGACTTCTTTGGATTCTTCAAAATAAAGTGATCACTTATGACCTGGTTAGGTCAATTCATGATTTGGGACAGAAAAAGAGCAGGTTCAGCTAAAAAAGTTTGCGCCTGACTACTTTAAAGTGATAATTAATGAATGACCGTCGAAATTTCACTAACTTGATAATTGCAAATCTCACATTAACCCGGGCATGGCTGCAACTTCAAATAGGAAGTTGTGTTGATGTTGAGAGACGTAAACTAGGGCTGCTGATGATTCTTGATATTGAATGAAATAGCAGCTATTCAGGTCTGTTTCCATTTTTCAACTGAAGATGCAACTCAACATTTGATTATTCTACTAGTATTTACATTGACTATACTAGTTGTAGATTTCCGTCTAGACGAAAACGATTTTCCCTTGTTGCATGGCGGGCAGTTTCGAACAAAATATGGATTTCGTCACCTTATCTGATTTACTTTGAAGCTGAGACTCTCATCTGCTATCTCGTCAGTTTGCAACCACAACCGTGATTTATCTGCATGATATACTTTAATCTTAGTTACCACAATTTCACTTGAAGCAACAATTTTGCACTAGATTTGAAGGTTTTATATCTGCAACTGCAGATCGCTGCTGATTAGGATGAATTTACGCCAGATTTAGTTTTCATTATGCTGCTGATTTGTCAAATTTCATTTTGTCAACTCATTTCGGTTATACTGCTGTTGGAATGCCAGCGATCAGCTCGATGCTTCAATGCTGTGAACGGCTATGTAATTCTGCAGTTGAAATGTCTATGTATAATATGAAACGGATGATTAGCTTCTTGATCGGTCAAACCTATATAAGTTAGTGAGACTGCAATGGACAAAAGCGGTTTGTTTTTTGGCCATTGAAATCTCGTCACCATTGTGCCGACATCAAGGCAAGTAGCGGGAATCGATTGTCCACCAAAGCATCCTAAACCATATCGTAAATGCAATTCACAATAGAATGAAATGAAATAAACGATAGATCAAATTGCCATGCAAAAGATGTGCGGCTGGCAGGATTCGAACCTACGAGCCACATTAATTAGACCTGTGCTCTACCAACTGAGCTACAATCAGCGACTGTGTTACTCGGTGTTCAAGGTGGAGTACGACATTTGAGCTAAGTACAATATTTGAACCATAGAGTAAGTTTATTAGGTAGTGGTAACTCCGCATTTATTAAATCCCCAATGTGTATACACTTTCGATTTTATCAAATGAACTCGAGGGGTATTGCTACCAAATGTGAGATATGCAAATTTCTGCAGTTTGTTACACATTACCATGGAATTGAGTAATCATGATAGCAATACAGAAGAAATTGTGGTATTTTACTGATCTTCCGTGTCATGACAGCCTTGGAGAGGTAATGGAGGTAATGTCTGTTAAATTAGCAACTCGATGACCTGCTATTGCTTTCATGCTGAACCTCAAGAGAATCTTCTTAAGCGTGATCATGCCACTAGTAGAGCCTGGGTAGAGCAAAGAAACATAATCAAAGACAATGATTTCAATTAACTTTGAAAGATGTGAATGGGTCCACATCACTATTCAGATTCAAGAAATGAAACATGAATTTAGTGAATCATAAAATCATGCCGGTGAAAATTGGATTAAAAACTTGAAATTTCAGCCAAGAAAGCACGAATAATATCGCGACATTTTCATGAAGACTTCCATCATAATACAGACCATGAAATTCCCTTGAAAATTAGCTGAATTTCCGCTTAGTTAGGATGCTTATCAGCAAATATTCATTACTTTTGACATCCAACTTGTTTCATACTACTACCTATATAGGGGCGTCATCTCGTTAGTATACAAATTTGCAAAATTTTGACATATTAAAAACTGCTCAAATAATTTTTTGGACTACGGGAACGCTATCTCCGCAAAAATCTGAATCTTTTCATAAAAAAATTTCCACTGTATACAGATACTTTTTTGAGTGGACACTCTACCTATATATCCCTACTCTATGATTTGAACATTTACATGTACAGGTATATTTGACTATATTGGATTATTTGAAGGATATTTGACTACTTTATTTTCGTGACAAGATACTTGGATAGTAAAACCTAGTTGAAATAGAGAAATATTAAGAATCAAAATCTTTTAGCCCTTTATCATAAACTGCTATTTAAAATCTATGACGCACTTTACTCAAGAGGACTTCAATGACTTCGGTGAATTGGCACCACGCTTCTATCAAGGAAGATTATTCCAACTAAGTGGAACAACGTAATTGAACGCGGATCCATAGGATGATTAGTCAATTATTTCAGACTTTTTAAGTAGGGAACAATTCTTCAACGATCGAAGAGAACAGAAAGCAATATGCGAATGACACATCTTTGAAATGTACACAAGAGAATTCAAATACAATCCCTTATGTATCAAACAACACAGCGCGCTCTTCATTCGATATGAAATCGGAAGTTACTTCAAAGTCTATAAGAGAGTCACGACAGCAAATCTGCAAAAATAAACGAGCACAAGAATTTTGAGATTTCTTGAATTTGTGCCTTGTTTCATGAAGAGGTCTAAATTGATTACTATTTCCGTGATAAAGACTTGAAGAAAAAATCAGGTATTCATCAAGCAGTTTGGTCGTCAGCTGAAAGATACTGATGAACAGAAGCTTCAATCGCATAGTAACTGATATTGTAAACAGAAGAACGACCCGACAACTTCAATTGATTTTTTAGACATTTACAAAACGTGAGCAAGTTTTCACCCATCCTAAGTGTACAAGCAAAAGTGTGCAAAGAAATACACATTCTTTGCACACTGATAACTATAGCGTTTGATGAACAGCAGTTTGAACACAAGTCTTTCACTGATATCAAAGTGAACAATGTAGATTCAAGCGGTTATTTATTAATGAAACGATTAACCGATGAGGAATTAACCGGTTAGCCGCATAGACTTTTCAACTCCGTTAGCTATGGTATATTGTCTCACTAAGCATAGTATATAAGCATGCATAATTGCCCTACGGTGGTCCTGAAGTCGATTTTAGTTCAACATCTTTAAACTGGCATGTTATATAACTTAGCTTGCTTAATGGTTACATGAGTATTTTTTCAGTGATTGTTTGAAGCAGATGTAGGCCTGCTTTGTTATGATCTCTCATTTCATTTTCAAGAATTCCGTCAACTTTCAGTGCATCATTGCCTTGTGCTTGTGCTTTCTGACTAACTTTTGTCTAAATTAACATAAGTCTATCAATTCACAACTCATGCATGAAGTGACAATTATCACATCACAAGCAATAACAGCAAAAATCACAAGCAACATTGGTATATATGGGTTATCTCCCCCCCCCAGGTTTTCAAATTTGTCTAAAATCTGCAAAAATGAATCAATCGTCATCAAACTTCAGGCAAACGTACTTAGGCAGATTTGCTACCCACATGCAAAATTTTATGCAGATCAGACAAATACTTTTTGCATGAGAGACGATCACGTGAAATGCAGCGACGTCTGCAGCTTGATCTGACTTCGTCTGTTCGACGCATTATTGTTATTCGTGTGTGCATTGCTCTCTCGCGCTTTTCGTCTCATCCACTGCTATTTGAAATCTTCCCACGACCACTACCTTGCCACACCTTTATTAAGCCAAGCATATTAATATAAACCTAAAGCAAAAAATTCTTCAGTGGTATAGTTCTCTTCGAAATTTCTTCATTGGCAAGCTTTCGGGTGATCCACCCTTCCTCAGGCACGACAAGTTGAGAGTGAACAAGACAAGCTGGCAAACATGCACAATCACTGTTAAACACAACTTGCTTAAAAACACGCCACTCTACTGACGCCAAGGTCACAAGCCACGCTACTCAAGCTAATATAGGCCTGTTCATCATCGCTTCACGAGTTGTTGGGAAATTACTTTGTTGACCTCAAGTGCTTTCTGCTCCGGCGGTGAGGTCATAAGAAGTCAGATCAAGCTGCCGGCATCGCTGCACTTCAAGTTATCGCTCCTAATTCAAAAAACACTTGTCCGATTTGCCTCAATTTTTGCATGTGGGTAGAGAATAACCTCGCTTATTTGTGTTTAAAGTTTTGTGACGATTAATTCATTGCTACGGATTTTAGAAAAAATTGAAAACGTGGTTCGGGGAATATAACCAGGGTATGAGGATTCTGTGGGGATCATCATGAATATTGTCAGTCACTAGAAGCATTAGAACTGTCGTTTTTCACTCAACAAATTATGACCTTAAATTATCAAGTACCCTACCATTTCACCACTTAAATTCTATGAGATATCTATGCTGATTTTTAATCCATTACACAATGTCTATGATTTGAATGATTAATAATAGCTTCGGTGTGTCAAGGACGTCTGAAGCATCATCTGAAGTTCCTCGTGGAAGAACGCCACGAACATGTTTTGTGGCGAGCACGTCCGAAATATTAGCTGTGGTTGTATAAATCACTGATGCATTGCATTGTAGATCATATAACTTTGATTCAAAATTATTGTGTGATATAAAATTATGCATGCGTTATAAATGTGATTGATCTTTAACCTACTGTGTATTTGATATAAAAGATGTCATAATAAAATATCTCTCTTTTACACTTTGTGTTTAAAATAGTTGATACATGGGAATCCACAGAAAACATGAGCTGTTGAGTCCTGAAGCCATTTTTCAAAATTCATTATTTCGACTACACAGGACTATCAAAATAAAGGATGTCCGTTATATAACAATGCTTTAGACACACACAAAGATCTAAACGCTTTTCAATGTATACTACAGGGAGCTCAGCAAAATTTGTATCAGACGTCGGTGGTGCAATCTGTCCCCATGTGGTGTTTCTCGTAGAGGCACATCAAAATTCTCAACAAATCCGTTGTATATGAATGCCTCGGTAGTTTATTAGTAAAGCAGAGTGATATTAATAGGATATGCGGAAACTTTTCCACTAAACGCTCATTTGCGGTTGTAGCAGTGTATGAATTCGTCTTGTCCGTAAGATTTTGTGTCACGGGTATAGCGCGATGCGTTCCCCTTCCATCATCTTCTAATTTGGCACCTTATGTCAAAATTTGGTAGGCTACCATATAGGCCTACGATTTTTTTTGAATTCGAGAGGGTGAAGTCATGATCATCCATTTAAGCCCAAATTCGTTTCTACACCGCATAGCTCCTCTATTATTCATAGAGGATTTCATGAGATGTCAAGTAGTGTAGATGATGTCAAGAGGATATCACATGATGCAATGTGATGTTCGCAAAAATGTCCGATCTGATACAGAACACATGCTGAGGTTAGTAAAATGTTATCTCTGCTTGTATCGATCCGTATTCGACATAGAACAAGGATTGCAGCGGTTAACCGGTTAAACTATCATTAACCGGTTAATTTGCGTCTATCTTTTATGAAAATTCAACCAAGCATCCTAACACTATAACACTATATTCTATAAAAAAATAATGCGTTTGATGAAGGAAACGGCAAACGCAATATTGATTTAACACTACACTCTTACTGAGTGAAAAGTCTAACACTTCCCGACAATTAGTCAATACCTTGTGTTTCATTAACATTGAAATATTGTTTTAATCAAAAAATATATGTTCTTCGAATCCGATTTACAATAATAAAAGAAAAGTATAGGCGAATTTTCGTGCCTTTACAGGTACTCGTCGTTCAGTTTTGGCCTGACGACTATTCAACTATGATACTAACTGGAATCCCAACTATGATGACTATTTTGATGAAAATTTTTTTTAGTGGCCTACATGCATGTACATGGATGCTTGATAATAGTTCGCTCGATAGTGAGTGAATACTCCCACGCTGTAACGTGAAGTATAGTTTTTGACTGATTTTGGCATATTTGATCGGTTAACCGGTTAATTTGTATTTTTCAACCGGTTAAGCTTTTAACCGCTGCAATCCCTGACGTAAAAAATATTGATATTTTTTTGTTTCTGCTGATAGCGTCTTTCTGAATCAATTATGTATTTGATTGCTCATACCATTATCTATTTACTTTGATGCTTAATTTCAGTGTGAAGCAAGACTACTATTTTTGATCTTATTTCTTCAAAATGCTCAAATATATCAATCGTTTCATATTCCATTCTTTTACATCTCTCACTTTCAGATGCTGGGTCGATTTGAGCACTACAAAATACATTGTACAAATTCCAATCATAGTGTCCTTATCGGTAAGCACAATTTCTTCCTGAATCTTTCAACACGTTGATGATATGGATTATTTGATGATTTCATTTCAAAGCGGATGTCTCGGTTTGTATAAACAGATGAAAGACCATTGTAGCGTGTGATATCTAATGAAATACTTGTTAATAACTTTCTCATATCAAATTATTTGACGGAGTTCTCCTCAATTCTTACACTCATGAGGCTATTTTCCTGATAAAAACATGGATGAAGTTTTTCAAGAAATCGTCTTCGGAATCTTTTGAACATCATCTCTTTCGACAAAGACACCGCCAGGAATTCATTTATCTTCATTTCTTTTCGTGCTTTTTGTGAATTAGACCTACATCGAATATTTCTGTAGATTATTTCTCCATGTAATGGAATTGCGAAAGCGATTAGTTATTTAGAATTGTAGTTCTAATTTGATCCGACACTATGAAAGAAGAGTCAAAAGGGTTATGAATGTTGTTCATAAAATTTGATTTTTATTTATCTTTTGTAGTGCGTAATTACATTATAGGCAACTCGCGATATAAAGTTTGTTCAATGGAAATATATTTTTTAATCATCAAATCTCGGGTGACAAAGTGTCTTTGATCAACTTCGTATGGGTATGAGGGAATCTCCACGTGCTTGGATATAATTTGAAAAAGGCAAGCATATCATTATCGTCTTTTCACAATCGAGCTCACTTTAGTCTCGCTTCTTTTAACTTTTTAGCTGTTGAGATGAAGGAAACTTTTAGAGAAAGAGGGAGGAAGAGAGAGAAAGAAAGAAAGAGAAGATGAGTATAGTTAGTGCACTAAGTGCTTCGTGCACTGTGACCCCATTCAAAAGAGAAGGAGATAGAGTCATCAATGAAAAGATACGAAAGCTTGAGACTATGACGCTCGACAGATTCTTCGTATTCCCAAGATAGATACTGGAGAACGACAGGCAGTAGAAGCTGCCCATTGCGACGGCAGTAATGGCTTTTGAGTTGGAGATTGCGCTTATCGTTAAAGATAAAGCCATTATTGCTCAAAGGAATGTGTTGGATGTTAATTAATGATAAGTAAGGTTTGACAAAAAATTGAATTTAAATGTCTCTTAAAAACTCTTGATATAGATTTTATATAAAATTTTGTGACCACGAAAAACTGATTGTTTGACTGCAACATTATAAGTGGTTGTCATGAAGCTTTCATTAACTTTAAAAGCAAACTACCAAGGCTGAATGGTTGACAAAACTATATCCTTCTACAGAAATATGAGAGAGGCAAATGGCAAATCACATTGAGTGATTAAATGAATTTAAATCACTACGCTATTAAGTGTACCAAGCTCGTGAGCATTTGTAGATCCATAAACTGATGCAATTTTGACAGCAACCTTTTCTCAGTTGTATAGATCCTTTTTTTCTATTTTCTTCAAGTTATTAGAGTGTCGACGATTTGGATTTCTTGCCACAAAGTGTTCAGCAAAAGGCATTTCAGTTAGCAATACCCTTTGATTTTTTGTTTTGGTCATTAGATGGCCAATAACAAGCATTTAGCCAGTAATTGCATTAAGTCAATAGATGACGTGAATCAGAAGCTAATGATCCAATGATGACCACTTCAGCTGACTGACCAGGGTTGTATCCGGTCATGTTTTACTCGACCCAACCCAACCGGTAACCGATATGGAAGATCTCATCCTATCCGGCCGGTCAAACAGTCCATCAGCAATTTTCTAATGTCATGCTTTTATTCAATAACGGGTGCATGAAACAAGCTTACATTCTTTTCTGAATAATACGTCATATGCATTATCTTCTGTAAGTGAATTTGGAGCAGAACATGTTGCATCCTAGAATCCTATTTAATATAGCCTATTTAATATATATGGTAATTGTAGTAGACCTTTCAACTATTTCACAATCTAGCTGCTACCGGTGCTCTCTACATACAGAAAATTGCGAATTTTGTTTCTGTAATTTTGAAATACTTTTCTTAAATTCATAGAAGTTTGAACTTGCATAATAAAACTCATGTCTTCCATTCATGAATTAAATCTCATAATGAAATAATTTAGAATACATGTCTAGTATTTGCGCATACACAACCCATCATTGCTTTTTCTTTATCATGTTGGTTTAGCTTCCATGGGTTTAGCATTGCAAAAGCTTGTTCATGTAAGATTGAGTTTGAATAACAGCTTTAATTCATAAAAATTCAATGAATCAATATGAAAGCTGATAGAATGCAAGAGATGCAATGCACTATCCATGTCAACAACAAACGAAAATTATTATGAGTTTTTCAGCACAACTGGAGGTTTCCACACTGCTCGCAGAAAGATCGATCTGAAATAGCACTGCATTGGATTTCTGCATTCACAGCAGCAAAAGTCTTGACTGATGGGATAACAAGACAAGAGGTTTTCATGCATTATAGCTTGTCCAAAGGATGACAAACACATAACCCACAGGCCCCCGACTATAATCATTGGAGCTATCTGAAAGTCATTGTTGATGTCACAAACACAACCAAATCGACTAGCCACATATATTTTAAGTTGTCGGTCTATTTTCCTTTTAACATGAAACATAGTAGACCGATGCAGAAAATAAAGATATTCATAGGGCCTTCTTTGTAACCAGAACTCATTTTTGATGGCAAGATCATTTCACTATGCGATAGGTACTACTTAAGTAGATTAAGTATGTAGAGGGTAATCATACATAGGCCTACACTTTGAAGACTTGTACGAACTACCTTTTAGGAAATCTTAATTCGTTTTCAAGTGTGTATAATAATTTTTCAAGAATTTTGAATTTTTTATGATTTTTAACCGGTTTTTCAACCGCTGTCGGTCTGCCGGTTGGCAAAACTTCAACCCAACTCAACCGGCAGCCGGCTACAACCGTAGACTGAAGCACAAATTGAGAATCATTGTTCACATCGAGAAAATTTTTTTGTCTCAAGTATGATGGTAATCGTCTTATGACTTGTGACATTTTTATGCATACATGCATCTATATGCATGTATGTGCGGGTATGGGTACCGAAAAACTCTACACCCACAGGTCACCTGGGGGTCAGTGTCTTGTGTTGATTCCCTCGCCCCTCTGCTAAAAAAAGTCAATATCGATGAACACCTAAGTAGAACACACTAACTTCACAGTGAATCTTCATATGGTCTGTAAATTTTAGTAAAAAGTTACATTTTAAGCATTGTTTTGCAATTATTGCACTAACTGCATGGCACGAAGCAAATTTTTGAATTAGATAGGTTTTACGATTAGCTTCAATATTGAATTGACCATGTCAAGTCAATAACTGATTAAACGCTAAAATGAAAAAAATCGAAGGAAATAGCTAATTATTGCTACTATATGAGTACATAAGTACATACAAGTATAGATGAAACATATTATGCCTAATTAATAACAAGATATCAACAAATGGAAATTTTCGTCAACAATATCGAGAGGCCGACACTTCAAGGCATCAAGGCCATGCATGTTTTCAAGAGATATTTGTATGTTTTAAAAGTGCATATAAACCATATTGGTTTGCACTTACAAAGGGTAAGCCGAAGCGCCAACAGTTCAAGAATATTGACCTCAGAGTTGACATTGAATTTAACCACATTCCAATCGTCTGTAATTCCTAGCGTCTTTTTACATCATGATAAATGTTACATAATACTAAATTACATCATAATTTAGTGTACAGCAAATTCAGCATGCTCAACTATAATAATCGTACAATTTGAAATACTCAATTTATCATTCAGCATGTTGATATTTGGAGAAGCGCTGCCGGCCATCAAGACAAAAGGTGGAACCATGGCACCGCTGCACCCCCCTCGGCCGTCTATGGTCTACAGTCTTTGCTGATGGAGCTCTTTCATATCCAATGTACAGACAGGTCTCATATATCTTGGCTAGTCCACTTGTAATTTCCTGCATCAAGTCCTTCTCATGAAGTAGATTTCCCGTCTACCAGTTTGGTTGTTTTTCACCTCGCCAAATACTTTCCATCATAGGAAGGCTTTGCCAATTGTTGTTATCCTTACGCTGTCGTGTATCCAAATTTTTCTTTTGGAATTAATTTTTGCCATGTTTTTTCAGGTTTGGAGAGACTTTCTATATCGTTCATTTGATATCGGCGTGGCCCCATCATGTGGTGCTGGTTGGAGATTAGGGGCGAAACCTTGCTTAATGCAGTGATTGATTGCTGCCTGATGACTCCTTACATAGCGATCGATTTTTAAATTTCTTCAGTTACGTGGTTTTCTTCATTTATAATTTTGGTTTGCTTCTCGTCGTACTTACAGCCGAACTCGCATCTTTAGTTTATAGATATAAAATGTTATTGATTATTAGTTGTTATTGGTGGTCTCCGTGGTACAGTGGTTAAGTGATCTTTTGGTCAATTGGAAGGCGGCATCCGGACTAAAAGTACCACAGCGCTCCAGAAAAATCTGACTCTGTCAGCACCGTCCAAGCCCCGGTATGGGGCAGTAAGAACGTTAAAGCTTCATTTTATTCATTAGTTGTGATTTAATTTTCCCTACTCCTTAAAAGTTGGGTCGACCGGCCTTTTGTAAGTATTACGCATCCTATTCTGGTATGGATCTCTATGCTTTAGGTTTTTTATTATTATTATTTATTTCTATTTTATATTATTATTATTATCAGTTTTATAAAATTAATCCTTAGGATGCGCGCTGGACTTTAAATAATCTAATTTGCTAAACGACTTTCCACTGGGATATATTTTTAAGTTTGCATTCTTCTGCTTCTTGAATTCTTTGAATTTTTTAACCGTATGGTGATCTAATTCAATGACTCTAAATAATATTCTTTTCTTTAGCGAGAATGAAAGTCATCCCAATGTCCTCTCTAGACCTATGTGGAATTGTTCACATCTGTAGAATTAATGTCTTTAATCAACGAATATCAGAAATCTCAAAGAATTATCTTTTCATTGAAGTGAGTTGTCAGAAATGTCCCGTAGAAGGACAACTGCCTCATTCGAGCTTGAGTGATTTCGAAACATGTGTGTGTGTTACACTCATTCACATTTGCTTCACTGATAATGATGAAACCTTGTTCTGACCTGTCACAAATTCTTCCCAAATGGATTAATTAGCGTCTATTTTTTCTGGAAAGATTTTTATTCAGAAAGAACGCAGTAGTGTACTATTACATAATGAAGCAAGCTTGCAATGATCTGTCATACGATGCAGTGAATTTTCAAAATACGAACTGCATCCCGCAACTTCACAAAATAGCATTTGCCTTGATTTATTGGAACTTATCATAGCTGTCATGCGACCTAGCAGTCATCTAAATCATTATATTATTCTTAATTTAGAGTGTTTTAAGCAACATACGAGTAGACAGTGAGATCAATTACAGGTGGAAGCACGATAAGCTATACGGTCTTATATTTCCTGCATGATATTGAGTTCTTGCAGTAGTGTAATTTAAGTAGTAGTAATGAGAACTGATGGCGCTCTCTAATCCGTGGGCTTGCGATACTGTTGGATCAACCAGTCCTTAAAAGAACTTAATAATGTAGCTTTTTCGTGACAATTAATTAAGATCAGCCTTGGCCCAAAAATGGAAATCTTAAGCCTACTGCTGCTACACTGCTAATACTCATTCCTATTGTTACTACCTTAACACTTATTCTAAACAGTGCCGCATACGTCATGTTCAACACATACGCCTCATAATGTATCCATAGTCGTGGTAGAAATAGAGAAGACAATGGTCACCAATAATTAAGTAAATTAAAAGAACATCTATATCATAAAACAACATAAAACTATTGGATAAAATACAAGAATAGATAATGCAGATGAAATAGAGCTGTGATGATACCACTACATGGAATATAATTATACCAATGCTACACACTACAACTTAGACGACACATGGGAAATAGAATATCATTTCTTCATTTGAAAGGATTCGCAATCGCAGGATTCACACTGCAACTATTACGATATGGAATTCAATATTTATTCGTTTGTTTTTCGGCTATCTTCATCCGCATTGATTTGATACTTCTGCTAATCATGTTTCGTTATGCCAGGATTTACGGAGAAATTTTCGAATATTTTGGCGATAATGACATGTTAATTTCCACAACGCATTGTTAAAATTGAAGAAGTAATAATTAGAATTATGTCTGCTGACAATTTGGGTTTGAAATGTGATAATACAAATATTGAATCATGAAAATTTGAAGTTTAATGAACTTAGGTAGCAGATTAATTTTAAAACAAATTTCGCAAAAATCAATCACGTATCAGAATAAAATAATGGAATGGGTATGCATCAGATATCCGAAAGATGTAGGACTACTTGAACAGCAAAAGAGACAAAAAAGAGTGGAATAAACATTGGTGCACAAAACAATAATATATGGAAAGACTCATCACTATCTCTTGGTTCTCTTGGTTGTTCAGTTTTGTCTTTTCACTCCTTGCTCTTGGGTCATATTCAAACCGGTATATACTTTTCTTCGACAAGTTCATTTCGTCGAAGTAGTTGATTAATTATGAATCAATGCTTGTGAATAAAATATGATACGGACGTAGGCCTACAGTGAAATGTGCATTGCTGAATAGCTTGCAGTGCATCCGCCATAATTGAATGAACTGTCTTTGCTATTGTTTTAAGCAATATGCGCGTAGACGTGAGATCAAATGCAGGCAGAAGCACGATAAGTTATGCGGTCTTATATTTCCTGCATGATATTGAGTTCGTGCAGTGTGAAGAACTGAAATGACATCTCAATGCATTCAGAGCCACTTTTTAAATGTAGTGCTGACAATACAAAGAACTGCAATGTCATGCTGGAAATATGAATTTCACATCACTGAGATTTCAAAATTTATCACATGAGTCTGAATTTTTAATCGATCAGTATCAAAATACATATTAACCAATACAGAAATAATGCGTCAGTAAATTAATATCAATGATAGAAACGTACCATGGATTTCTGCGTCACGTTTGAATTGGATATAATTAGATGCGTTAGCTCTGAATGGAGACTTCAACCATATCATGGACTACATAGATATTTGAAAAAGATGACAGCAAAGACTTCCGCTGTTGCTGATAGATTCCAGTAAAGAAGAATTGTGTTCATAATGAGTTATTTCAATTGTCGACGAACTTTATATCACAAATAGTTTCAACGAAATAAACGGCGATGAAAAGGATTAGATCCACATGCATACATGGATGCACTGAACAAGCATCCATGTAATATGAAAACTGCGATGATGAGAATATGATATATGTGTATAACTCCAATAGAATCACGTCGTGCAGTGAGGCTAGCAGCAGCTTTTTTATTCGCACAATATCAGTATACGGACTATGCTTTCAGCAACTTTGAGTGACGCAAATTCTATACTGTTTAATGCAAACATAATTTCTTTTTTCTTTTCTCTTCATTTAACTTGCACAAATCGATTTCACTCTTCAAATAAAGCCAGCTATTAGGTTTTCATTGCTCATTTGACAGAATTGAGCTATATGTGAAATGGAGGAATCAAATAAAATTTGATCACCATTTGATCTTCCTTAAGATTTTCGTTTTATGGTATGTCTGCAATTCGCCCTGAACTGCTGAATAAAAGAAAATTATCCGGAGGCATTCTTAAAAGAAAAATGAAGGAAGGCAAGCGTAAGAGCCTGTAAATCTCTTGATACTTTATTAACGCTTCTAAGATAATAAGGCGTCTTAAAAAACAACAATGGTATGCCAAGCTCTAGAAGGAATTTCCATCTTTGCTATTGTGCATTATGAAAATGAAAATGTCTTAGCTGCCGGGTAAATAGACATTTCTTATGTTTTCAATGACGGAACGTGGAATTTCAGAATTTGATGAACAATTGAAAAGTGAAAGAAACATTTTGAAATATTGGTGCCTGGCTCATTGATAGCATGACCAGACGCCGAGGACCGATTCAAGTAAGGTCAAGCTATGCAAAAGTACGCTTACCATTCATGAAGATTTTATTTACTATTGTCTTGAAAATGCGACTATGAAAATGGCTAAGATCCCGAAAAAGGAAGAGTAGCGAGTTGAACTCTATCATTAGTATTAAGGTAACTCTTTCATGCATACAACCCATTACTTAGCACATTTCGACCCAGATGTTTTGGGACAACATCATGCTCATCTGTAACTAGTCATATTATATCGTCCTTATGTACATCGTTTCTAAGAGCATTGTTGTAGCATTAATAATAGAGATAGTAAAAGTGCTTTATCGGTTCAGATTTCTTCTGTACACTTTGACCACATCTCTTCAATAGATGTCTTCATGTATTGTCTTTTGTTGATATACTGAACAACCCAACAAAAACTCATTTAACTGAGAATGACAAAGTAAGAAAATTTGAAGCCTGAAATCAATCGTAAAGATGAGCTGGTGTGAGGGACCGTCGTGATGCCTTATTTAAGTGCACTGTCTGAGCCATTGCAAGTTTTTACTTTTGGTTGGTTCTTGGTAAAAGCACTGAGTCCTGAAACCGGTCGCCCAATGTGTACACTATTAGAGACAAATAAAATGTCGGGTAAAAGAAAGGAAGTGCAAACAGTTTATTGACTTTCAAGCGTTGCTGGAGGAAGATTCTGATAAGCAAAGTTTTCTCTTGATTTTTGACTTCATTTTTCTTGTGACTTGCATTTTTGTATACGTTGTACGCTGTAAACCTCTTTTGGGTACAACGCTGTATAAAAGTTTGCAAATAAGTGCTAATTAGGAATTTTGTTTAGCAAAATGCCTGGCATGCTATGTTTTTCTGTATTGTTAATCCTTATCTGTCTGTAATTGCTATCCTTAGCCAGTTCACTCGGGCCGAGAGTGAAAACTATATATTTCACTTTAAAATATGTAGACATGAATTCGCCACTCAAGGTAAATAAAAGTAGAGGATCACAAGACTTGAGCAGTGTAATGTATACCAATTATTGTATAACCAGTCCAGAATTGGAGATCAAAAAGCATGGAAGCTCGGGTTCATGACCCTGGACTAGAGTTTAAAATCTTCGTGATCCCCCGGTTTGTAAGCACATCGTCACCTGAGGAAATCGTGTATCTTGTAGAAAACATCGACATCAGTGCCTAGATATCGCCTCGTGTACTGACTGCGGCGCTTTTTAAAAACTTCGTGAAAAAAAGTAATTTTAAGAAACACATGATGCATTCATCATATTCTTATGTCCGTATTCAAGCGATAATCAATTAAAGATTGATGGCGTTAATATCTCTTGGGAATAGGTAATTCGTTCTTTGATAATTATTTCAACAGTATAGAATAACGCAAAGTCAAATGACGTAGACACTATACGCAGAGGCATGCGAGTTTTGTCTAGTCTGATAGCCGGTTTCAATTCATCTATAAATTATTGCTTATCTAACATGAACAATCGTCCGATAGTTTTACTGCAGTCTTTTTCATATCATTCTAAAAAATGTTAATAGACAGCCATGGATCTGGATTATCATTGACTTCTTGAAAATTGAGTCTTATCAACTAGATAAAAGCCTTGAACTTAACAAAAATAAGCAAATCGGAGGATGGAATTCTATCTATACTTCCCGAGTCACAACGGATGTATACCATCATTACGATATCACGCTACAGCGATTATTTGAATTGTACAACGATGAAATATGCTAAATGAGATGTTCTCTTATACACAAAGGGCAGATTAGCATAATTCGTTTTTCGTCCTGTCTCTGCATGGGCCTCAAGTAGACTTCGGCAACAATATGAATAGTTCGCAGGTGTTTATGGTCATCGATTCAGCTACAGTTGAAATATTGGACACACCAAGTGTTATCTGGAATTCTATAGGGATGGAGCAAGTGAAGATTCTGGAAATGTTCAAGTCCATTTTTACGAGGCATACCATAAATTTAGATAATACGGGAAGATATTCTATGGCGAAAGCTGTATTCGGACATGATGCAAGCAACATAAATCAATAAAATTACAAATATGAAAATTTAGGATACAGCAACAAAATTTGCAAATAAATTAAGCCACAGATGACTAATGCATGTGCCCATACGGTAAGTATATTAGGTAGAGTGGTAACTCTGCATTTATCAAATCCCCAATGTGTATGCACTTTCGATTTTATTAAATGAACTCATGGGAGATACACGAGGTATTGTCACCAAATGTGGAGATATGCAAATTTCTGCAGTTTTGAGAAAGTTGCAACGGAATTGAGTGACCATGATTGTAATGCAGAAGGAATGATGGTATTTTACAGATCCTGAGTGCTATGACAGCCTTGGAGAGGTAATGTTTGTTAAATTGGCAATTCGATGGGTTGCTGTTGGTCTCATGCTTAACCTCAAGAGTGTATTTTCTTAAGGGTGATTACTTCTCAGGCAGCCTGCCACTGGCAGAGCAAAATCACATAATGAAAGACAATGATTTCAATTAACTTTGAAATATGTAAATGGGTCCACATCACTATTCAGATTCAAGAAATGAAACATGAATTTAGTGAATCATAGAATCATGCCCGTGAAAATTGGATTAAAAACTTGAAATTTCAGTCAAGAAAGCACGAATAATATCGCGACATTTTCATGAAGACTTCCATCATAATACAGACCATGAAATTCCCTTGAAAATTAGCTGAATTTCCGCTTAGTTAGGATGCTTATCAGCAAATATTCATTACTTTTCATATCCAACTTGTTTCATACTACTTGTATAGAGGAGTGATCTCGGTAGTATATAAATTGGCAAAATTTTGACTTTTTTAGAACTGCTCAAATAATTTTTTGGACCAAAGGAACGCTATCTCCGCAAAAATCTGAATCCTTTCATATAAAAATTTTCACCTTATACAGGTACTTTTTTGAGTCGACACTCTACCTATATATCCCTACTATATGCATGTGCCTAAATTTCTGTCGCGATCAGTTATTTGATTGGATATGTGCATCGGAATTTCAAATATCTAGAATTTTGGGTTTTGCCTTATTTTAGTTGACAGTGGTCTGCGAGAAGAAGCTGCATTGGTTCAAAATTCGTTTCTGCTCTCCCGACATTATTTTAGCCATGGTAAAATATAGAGGATGATATAAATACGCTCATAAGTACAGCGAACTTTTTAACTAACAGTAGTCTTTGTCTATGATCATCGAAGTCAGCATACAAGCCACCAGCCCATTAGGTTGTTTGAATCAAAATATTCTTTTTGCGAAAAGCGCATCAATGTAACCATAAAATGTTTGAGTGTGCAACGTTTCGGAAGTCGTGGTTTCGCACAAATTAGAGAAATCAGGCGTTACAAACATTTTAGTCCGGCAGTCAGAACGAGTTTCTGCAGGGAACGAGGCCGAAAGTGAGACTTCCATAGAATGATGCACACCATATGTCTACTACGAATCGGTGCGTCTGCCGAGATCTAGTGAGTTCCTCTTCTTGTCTGACAAAATCAAAGAAAAACACATGTAAATCCTATTGGACGTAGATTACAGTTTTGGCTAAAATAAAATTTTTCATGTTTTCTCTTGTTAAACGAAAAGTGCTCGGCCCAGAGTCATAATTTTTGACATGGAATGTCTTCAAGTCATTTCCTTTCATGTTCATGCAGCCCTGTCTATAAAGCTAAGCACATTTAGATTTGGCGAGCCTCTGAATGTCGGCAAACACAAGCATTTTGAGCAGTTTTATCCACATTCAACCACATTCTCACATACATTGCCGATTAAATGCATGATGAAATCACATGCACAGCATAGGAAATGATCTGAAGACATTCCATGCCAAAAATTATGACTCTGGGCTTGGTACTTTTCATTTCATCAGAGAAAACATAGGAAATTTCATTTTAGTCAAAAAACTGCAATTTGCGTCTCATATGATTTATATGTGTTTTTCTTTGATTTTGTCAGACAAGAAGAGGAACTCAATGGAACTCGGCAGACGTGCCGATTCGAAGTAGGCATAGGGTGTACATCATTCTGTGAAAGTCTCACTTTCGGCCTCGTTCCCTGCAGAAACTCGTTCTGGCTGCCGGACTATTTAAAACACATACAAAATTTAAATGTAGACAATGCAAAACTGGGTGTCCCTTATTTATTTTTCAGCATAATATCATTATATGGTATCTGACCTCATTTTCTACGTTGTTATGACCTCATATATCCCTTCTATTTTACCTTTACGGGCATTATTTTTTGATGATATCATATGCCAAAGGCAACTCAGGCACTCCGCATATTAAATATTTTGCAATACTTCGCTGACATGCTATGCATCCCGAGCGAATACAAAGTTAAGGACTTATAAGTATTAGTGAGGTGCATGCACACACATTGAGTGGCCTATCACGGCGGATCAGACAGGCCACACCCGGCGGGAACGGCTATCAAACGAAAAAATTCGAGTCCTCAAGCACTTGTATTTTTGGAGAGTATACATGTCACAGATGTCATGCATGTCAGTCACCAAAATCATCTATGAGCTATTGCCAAATTATGACGTCATCTTTCAAAATGGCCGCCATGATTATAAAAATGGAGGATATCTCGAAAATGAATGTATGCTGGATATATATAGGAAAGATTCATTAGGACAGAGATCTGTAGCTTATTGGCACAAAACTAGTCTCAAATGAAAGGAAATGGTCGACTTTATATCTGTTCGCAATACATTATTGAGCCTTGAAATCGTTCATTTTCGAGATGTCCTCCATTTTTATAATCATGGCGGCCATTTTGAAAGATGACCTCATAATTTTTGCAATAACTCATAGATGATTTTGGTGACTGACATGCATGACATCTGTGACATGTATACTCTCCAAAAATACAAGTGCTTGAGGACTCGAATTTTTTCGTTTGATAGCCGTTCCCGCCGGGTGTGAGGCGCAGCGAATTCGTCCACACACTCCATCATACCCCATTTTTTCATGATCTTCAATCTTATTTTGTTTTTAATTTATCAAATCAGAATCAATACAATCAATGCAATTCCATGGATTAACACAGACCAGACCGGATACATTACATGTACACATGCATTGCGTCGCGATGCCACAAGGCTGTTTCTAGCTGAGAAGACGTTTCGAAGTAGATAGTTGACATAGTCGGGGCACACTTACATTGGAATGGCATATCTGGATTATCAATGGCAACACTTTAGCGACGAGAGACATCATGGAATTCTTGACACTTATGCAAACTTTTGATCACCTGTCAGAATTGCATTGAAATGTTTACTGGCATTAAGATGCCAAATATTGAACACTCTTTTTAAAATGTTTTCGAATTTGTCAGAATTTGAAGCATTTTCTTCGGCAACAAAAATGATATACTACAATTCATTTCTTCCAAACAAATTGGATAATTGTGTAGGACTCATCCAATCCCACGCTCGAGCTTTGTATGCAAGGTAACAAGCACCACTTGCTGCTAGCAAAATTGTCATTATGAAGATGATTCCTACACGTTTCATTTTTGCTGAGCTTGCGTTGAACTGATCCGCTGTGTTCACGTGTGGATAGCTTTCTTCAGGTATGCTCATTCCAAGAAATTTGCAAAGCGGTTCCCAACCTTCTTTAGCTTCAAAGATGAGTAGGCGCTCTGGTGGAACCACTTGTTTAACTTCTGCAACAAGTCTTTGGAAATTCTCTATCATCTGAGCCTTGTTCGTCAATTCGAAGTTTTGTCCAAACACCTTGCCAATCACAGAGTCGATCATTTGAAGCTTGCTTGGCATTCCCGCTAAAGAACCGATAATATTGAATGGGAACGACTTACAGTCCTCAAGATAAGGAACAATGGTAGAATTCACACTTTCAAACCAACGTTCTGGATCTCGAACACTCAAAACAACTTTGGCTTGTGGATAGACACTCATCAATTCTTTGTAGAATGCACATGGAGGAAGATCAACAGCAGCTTTGTACTCTCCTAGAAATGCTTTCCATTCGTCATCGGAAAGATTCTCACTTGCGGCCTTTGTCCAAACATTTGCATCAGCAGGCCTTTCGAATGCTTCTTTCATGTGATAGCATTTTCCATTCAGAAGTGTTTGTAAACCTAGTTGAAGACTAGCTGTCCCCGTTCTCATCAATCCAGCTCCAATAACTATCAAATCGTTGTTTTTACCATCCATGTGGACGTTGCCTGGATTCACAGAATAACAATATTGTAAAACCGAGTATTCAGTTGACAGATGATGGAAATGACTGCCTACCAAATAGCTCTACCTGTCTCCACCTCATGAACACGTATTTAAATTTCGGTCTTGCATCGACAGCACGAACACATTGCGTATACACATTATGCCAGATTCGTGATGATAATACTTCGAGAGCAAATATCACTTAAATTGTGCTTGTAAATCAATTGGATGAAAATCGTATGACCAACTTTTTTTATCATCACAGAGGTCACAGACGTCTAGACGTCTAGACGTCATTAACATTTCATTCAAATGCGAAGATAATTATCAGAAATCCTGATTGCATGGGACCGGAGAGGAGAGAGGCTTCACTCCGCCACGAATTATACTAATCAATAGTTTTGTTTTGAGAGCTAAAGTTTGCTTCCTAAACAGGAGGTCACTTGAAATCATTTATGCTCCCGCGCTTATAGAACATCAAACGACTTATAAAACTGTCAACGCTTTGACTTCGCTGCTTAACCCTTTCATGCATACTGTGCCTTATAAAGGATATTTTGACTCCAAAGCGGCAAAACTTTGTAATTGAAAGAAAAAGGAGATCAATGCGCCTCTAATGTCACCTCTCCTGATTTCAGACGATCCCTAGAACGCCCGCAAATTGCATTTGAAGAAAACTTTTATTTTTTAAAAAACTTTAATTTTGAAAATAATTTATGCATCAAAGGGTTAACTTTCAATGGGGCACATAATCTGAAATTGATGTTTTACCATGAGCACATGTGAGATCCATCTATATGCAATATTTTCAAATTCTATGATTTAGCAGTACACACACGTACATACATGCATGCAGAATAAACCTATACATAAAAACAAATTCACAAGATTTTCTAAATAATGTCAGAAGTGTTCGTTGAAACAGGTGCCCTAAAAGCTTCCCATGCAATCGGTGCCTATCTGTTAGTCCATATTTCAAATGTTCTAGCATCCGAACATATATTAAACCCCTACATATATCTAGATATAGTTCATCAATAATTAGATAGTTCGATAGTTGTGTGTAGCTCATCAACAAGCAAATAAAATGATGATTTGATAAAATTAAGAAATGTGCATCATCATTCTTTTCGCATTTAAGCGTATGTAGGCTCACAAAGCACAAATAATGCTAAGTCGCAATTTTGTGTCTGGGAGAATGCATTTAGACCTAAATTGAAAATTTTATTATGCATGTGTATTATATATGTGTATTATATTATAAGGAAAATTATGTTAGGCGTTTGAATACAACTAGTTTGCCGTTTTACATGTTTACTTCCATGCCAAAAATGTAGTTATTGAACTGCAAGTCTATAATCAAAGTAAATTTCTTCATTGTTCTTCATCAACATTCAGAAATGACATTGCAATGACCCAAACAAAACAAAAAATACACCATCATAGAGAACAGAAGATATATAAGAACTGAATGGCGTGAATGCAACAGCCAAGCATAGCGCAAAAACGAATTTTGACATCGTGATGATCTCTTTTCCACCTTTGGATGACGAGCAGATCGGCGGCAGGAGGATCATGAAGCCGAGCAGTCACACAATATTCAAGTGTTGATTACTGCTAAGACATTTTACGAGGAAGATTAAAAGGTTTACAAATACGCTTCTCGAGTAGCACAAAAAGTTAAAAATGATTATCGGAAATGCAGAACCAAGCTGGAAAGGCATAATTTAGCTTATGACGGGCATCAATAGCAAACTATAGACAGTCCATAAAATGTCTTTAGAAGCACCATCGTGTTTCAAATAGTGCAATATGAAACTGCGCTTACGTATTTTGGAGGAAATATTATGTGCATGCCAAGACATGCGGTCGTCAATTGTGAGACCCAAAAGCTTAGCAGAGCTTACATTCTCTATAACAGTACTTGTAACTAAGCTTTGTCTTGTCTATACTGAGCAGGAGACCATGTTGCGGAGATCATAAAAGCACATCATCATCATTATTGCGTGCGAGGTGAGTAGCAGCAGTAGCATCTTCAGCATATTTTATTTTGTAGATGTTATCAGAGCATGATCTCTATCAGATAAGTGACATGCTTAAATAGGAAAGGTGATGAGTCACCATCTTGGGGAATACCGCTAGAAGCGTAGACTTATATAGCTTTTAAATCATCATGATAAATTGTTGGCGACACTCCAAACATGAAGACAATCAAAATTAGGGACATGAAATGTATTTAGCGCGCAGAAAATAGTATGGTGAGGCATCTTTTTGAACGCCTTAGCATATTCGACCATCAATAATCATGCAGTATGAGAGGCGAATTATTCCGAGGCATGATGTAAGTTGAGGCGTTGACCCCCTGGCCTATTCGGGGTGCAATAGCAAATTGATCAGTTCTAAGCTTAGGAATCATTCAAGACCTTACCAATTACAGAATGGAAATTGGTCTGCAATCAGCACAAAAAGAAGGATTATTAAGTCGAAAAACTGAAATCAAATTTAGTTCAACAGCAACGCTACAATTCAGTTCTACCAAACAAATTGGATAACTGTGTAGGACTCATCCAATCCCACGCTCGAGCTTTGTATGCAAGGTAACAAGCACCACTTGCTGCTAGCAAAATTGTCATTATGAAGATGATTCCTACACGTTTCATTTTTGCTGAGCTTGCGTTGAACTGATCCGCTGTGTTCACGTGTGGACAGCTTTCTTCAGGTATGCTCATTACAAGAAATTTGCAAAGCGGTTCCCAACCTTCTTTAGCTTCAAAGATGAGTAGGCGCTCTGGTGGAACCACTTGTTTAACTTCTGCAACAAGTCTTTGGAAATTCTCTATCATCTGAGCCTTGTTCGTCAATTCGAAGTTTTGTACAAAACACCTTGCCAATCACAGAGTCGATCATTTGAAGCTTGCTTGCCATTCCCGCTAAAGAACCGATAATATTGAATGGGAACGACTTACAGTCCTCAAGATAAGGAACAATGGTAGAATTCACACTTTCAAACCAACGTTCTGGATCTCGAACACTCAAAACAACTTTGGCTTGTGGATAGACACTCATCAATTCTTTGTAGAATGCACATGGAGGAAGATCAACAGCAGCTTTGTACTCTCCTAGAAATGCTTTCCATTCGTCATCGGAAAGGTTCTCACTTGCGGCCCTTGTCCAAACATTTGCATCAGCAGGCCTTTCGAATGCTTCTCTCATGTGATAGCATTTTCCATTCAGAAGTATTTGTAGGGCCAGTTGAAGACTAGCTGTCCCCGTTCTCATCAATCCAGCTCCAATAACTATCAAATCGTTGTTTTTACCATCCCCGTAGCCAACGTGTTCTCTGAATTAAAGAACACCCACAAGCCGTCTGACATCAGGATGCAGAGACATGTCAGCGTGCACATTCACCAAGATATAGACATCAAAGCGTCATCATGTATTGTGATAACGTGCAAAGTCAGCTATTCACACTAGATAAGTGGGTCTGATACATGATTCATATTTAGCCTTCCAAGTCAATTGCTTTAATCTCACGACTAACTGCATGCGAGATAAGGGTTTAACAGAAACCATAATATCTAAATGCAAATTTTGGTCCCGGTGTCTGCTATCCCGTGTCTGCGAGTCTCTTCTTAATGAATTCTCAGTTTGCGAGATTTCATTTTCAAACACTGAATCTCATTATCACTTTATTTGGCTATAGATCGTAGCACAGGTTATTGAGGAGCTGTAAATGTCAGTTATGAGCCTGTTCTTATACACAATTTGATTGTGCGAATAATCGTTTGTTATTATAGTATAACTAAACTGAACAATTCTTAATTATCCAGTAATAGCATATTAAGTAATCCAACTTGATCTTCCGAGCAACCACTGCACTCTCTACATCTCTGTATTTCACCATTTTCTACGTTGCTTGCGATCCCCCTTGGTAGAAATGCTGTCGATGTTGCTCAAAAAGTTAGCTACAAGACTTATATCGAATCGCAATTCGTTATCAAGCTCAAATTAATTAGTAGGGATTGCAGAATTTTGACCTAAAATGAAAACCTTTGACATTATGACACAGAAATTTTGACCTAGAAATTTAAGTTATTTATTGAGGGTATACCATGATAAGCCCGCACAGCGATGAAAACTTTCTTATGACGAATTTGTCTAAAAACCACGCTAATCAAATTGATAAATAATTTAATGCTGACATACTTCTGACGTCTGATTCATCGGCAATCAAGAATACAGGTTGGTTGGAGAAATGGCATTTTACCCTTCTTCTCTCTTCAAGACATATGTTTGGGATGTGAAGTCTGCAGCCAGACATAGAAGGGGTCAAGAAATCCCATTGTGCTGAAAAACTGGCGAATGGCCGGGTGCTTAAGTTCATGAATGGGCATATCGACGCTAAGAAATGCGCTTGCAACGTCCTCAGCCAAATTTTTATCTCTTGGGTTCACAAACTGCTGTGGCCGGTATTCGGAGTTGAGGACGATAGTTTTGAAGAATGCTTGGCAAAACATCGATAATCAGCAAAGAATATTGTCTCACGTTTAACTATCACTTCACTGAGTTTGCAATATAATTCAGTCTGGCGTAGCGGTGAATTCGTCTAGATATTGGCGTACAAAAGATCTCACTTTGCAACAGTCAGAAGCAGAAGTTTTCGGCATTGCTTCACAGACTGACTGTACCGAACTCGAGCAACTTCACTGCAGATGTGAATCAGTGTCATGCGAAAAGTCTGACGAAATCATCAGGTAATGGTAAAATTTCCTGGAAATTATAAACCTGCAGCCATACTAGAGGCCCACGGTTGATTCGATTGATTGATGTATCACAGCTTTTGTGTAAAGAGGGTTGTGTATTCTGTTTCGACAATGTTTTAAGTAGAATTTTGATTTGTTGGCCACATTTTGCATTTTTGACCTAACGACAAATTTTGACCGCCTTTTGACCTAATGACTATGTTTGGGAGACGAATATGTCAATTTTAACAACGATTTTATGGATATTATGCAGAAATTACCTTTCTTACAAATTTTTACTTTATTGACTTTTGTAAGCCCTAGTAATCAGAACTAATTTCTGTTTCGTGCATGTAAATTGTTTCATTCGTAAAAGTACAAATGTAAAATTTAAAAATGGTGCTATGCTTATTGGCCTGGTGATTGAAAAAGCATTGAAATCGGAGCTCATGCCATTCTCAAAGTCAGGTTCGTTAGTTGCACGTCGCATAAATTCAGTATTCGCTATAGCGAATACCGAATATCCTCATTCAAAATAGTACTACAACCTTAAACAGTATACTGTTTTAGGTTGTAGTACTATTTTGAATGAGGATATGTGCTATCTGATGACGGACGGCAATTTGACTTTCAGCTGATCATTTTAATCGAGTATTAGGTAAATCATTGAAATGCATATGTATTCTTATGTGTGCTGATGGAAATACACAGCTAAAGAATTATTGCTTTGATTATGGTGCATCAAAAAGTTAGTAGCGGCTCAATGTTGTTACTAGTAAAGCAATTAATAGTTATATTGATTTCGAAATATAATTAAATATACTTGCCTACCAAGTAATCTCATGTAAATCAATCCTGAAAGGATATTACGAGTGTCATTCTAGAGACACAGGAAGCATTATTTGTCATCGAATTCGGCCTACTGTTCACTGACAACATTCATTTGACTCCAAATGCTTCATCCTTGTTATTCCATTCCAAAATATGCCTCCAAAGAGTCCATAGTGGCTAACAGATTTGAACCTCACTCCAATAATTTAGTGTGTTTTTCTGTGGAACTATATGGGTGCATTGTATACTGTGTAAATTATATGTCCTGATGCATCATGTTTAAGTATCCTTTATCATGTCACTTCTCATAGAGGCCTGCAGTTGATATAGCTGTAGTCGAAAAACATAGTGATTGCTTAAAGCCTCTGGTCCTTTGATTTTCTCATTTTAAAGCATGAAGTGTCTTGCAAGATATCGATTTGCGCCACGAACCTGAGTAACTGGATATTTCATGAACTTGATTCTTCTTAAGATCTATAGCAGCATTGATATAACACAGCCAAACAGCTGAAATTGACATCAACAAGCAGTTATTGATCATTCTACACTGTAAATCGCTGGATACGAAAATTACATACAATTTGAAACTAACATCTGATACGAGATTCTCGTATGTTTACAGAGATCTGGTATGTTTTTCATACCACATCTCACTTACTTTTGAATGTGATTGGTATGTAGCGATACTGACTATTCTATCTGTGATTGGCTGTTTTACACTGAAATACGAGTTGCTAGTATGTTTTATATACGAGACCCGATGCAAATTCATCCTTATTCGTATGCCTCTGGTATGTGTTTCGTATGAGCAGCTTTAACATAGCAAAAAAATATATGTATTAGGCTACATACTACTGTCATATAACTTTTTTCGGTAATACCAGTCGTGAATATTTTTTGTTTGATCGAGTGATATTTAACTAGATTAGATTTATGTGTATTTTACCCTCCACGAGATTGACGTCGTTGCTATTTGTCTAGTAATATTAATAGGACGTTTACGTAGCTCCACTTTATGAGCCAAGATGATAAGCATCAATTCATTCAAACGATATCTTTCGTGAAATCATGTTGTCTTGCATATCTCAAACAAAACTATTTTTTTGTTCATGAATTATAATGTGTTTTTATTTCGGATTGATAATATGCTTAATTTCAAAATTACATAATGCATAATTGTTGATGGTTGAATACTTATTGATTATTCATGAAATGCCTTAGACTTGCGTGCATTAAAATCGAATTCAGTATCCGAAGTATGACTCTTGAATGTCATTATCTGACTACTTACAGAACAGAAGTAACATTAGTGTGATCTTTATTGACAAAAGGCCTTAAATCAACATACTTTGGAAATGATTTCTTTGGAATTGATGCTTTCTTTTAACGTTGTGCTGGTATGGCTTTAGTATGTAAAGCATACCACATTTGAAATAACATACGAAAAGCATACAATTATATACCAAGAGAATACAGAAATATACCAAAAAAATATTTTGGTATGCACCCTTCGTATGTGATTGGTATTGAACCATTTGCAGTGTAGGCCTACCTAGCGTAATAAACAACGTGGAAAGTCGGATTAATATGAATGAGACTATGTAGCTTAGAAGGGGACAGATTCTATCGTGAACTTTTTTGTGGACAGCTATCTCGGCCTCGCGTTAAAGACCACGAAATGGTCCTCGACCAACAATTGCATATTTGGGGTGCACCGTTGCTTAATAAGAGCTCAACATACTGCAATTGCACTTGCAATTGTGGCAATTTCCAAATCACTGCTGTTGCCATGAAAGTTTGTTTTTCTCAATCACATACTAATCTTATAGTTCTAACGATGCAGGTGTTTTTGTCAGTATTTTATTGAAATTCATATTCAAAATCACGAAATCTCTCGATAGAGAACTCCTGATCTCTGATACCGATTCTCTCGACCTCCCATATTTTCCCGATGTTATGATAATATCGCTCCACCAATTTCTTTTTGCTGACCGGAAAATGTATATCCAAATCTCGCTATTACTTAAATCCCCCAGGAAAAAGAGAAGCAAACAGATTATTCTAAAAGCTACAGTTTAAATATTTAGATCTGTCTATATCTTAGCAGAGGCCAGAGAGACAAATCCAGGCTCAAGAAAGTCTCCTAGAAGCCACAAGTTTGGGCATCTCAGTATTCCATCACTTCAAATCTTGCTGAGCAGCATTTTGAGAGAGAGAGAGAGAGAGAGAGAGGAGAGAAATGGAATAATATTCCAAGTTCACAAAAAAGTCAACTTCCAAAACTTGAAATTGTTTTTCTCCTGGAAATTCTCGAATACTAAAATTTCCACCCGGAAAATGAAGCAAGGGAAAGTAGGCTACGAATAACAACACCGGTGTACGTCTCCTAGCTACACTGATATGTATTCCACTGAACAAAACTTTGAAGAACACTGCATGCCGAAGAGAGATCTGAGACTGTTAATTTCAACTGCCCTGACTGCATGGGAATCTTTTGAAGGCAAGTAGAGGAAGACTCCGCCATTGCTTGCTTACCCTGTTTGTCTTATCAAAAGCAAAGAAATACGTGCTGTTTCTTCAGTTTGCTGAAAGACTAAATTCACAGTTTCTAGTTGCGATTGGCTACTCTTGACTAAATCATCACACAGTCATGATATTTGTCAATTGATACCTTTCTCTTGAAAGTTTATTCATAGGACGACGATAAGTTCTGGAATCAGTTAGAGATCGTGATTTAGTGTTCCACAGGAGTCAGTTTTGATGCCGCGCAATACATTATAATCGAATGTGAATAAGAAAATCGAATCCAGCGAATTTACAGAAAGTTCCAAGTCTAATTGCACTCAGTGTATATATTTTCCAATCGATCCGAGTGTGGTGACAATGACAATGCTTGCTCAAGTGAAATGGCGCTTCATGTTGTTTTTTTTTCTAAATCCTCTATATCGTCCATTCGTCGTGATCAGAAAAGTAACAAAAACGTTTGATCCCTTAACAAATAGGATCAAGTTGCCTTCTCTAAAACTACCATGTTCAATTTTGCCATGTATTTGATGACGCATTTGAATAGGAAAAATCTTAAAGCCTTTACAAAAGTTTTTAAAATAGACAACATTTCGAGTGCTGTCGATGATAATGTTTTTAAATAGCGAGGATCTTTGCCATGAGCCGTTTGATCAAAACAATTGACGATGATTCAAAATTCATAACGTTTTATTTCCATAACTGGATGACGTTGGTGGTTGAATCGATGAAAAAATATATGCAGACAAAATTGACATAGTCATGTGGTAGCGATGAGCAAAGCAATTACAATTGGCAGTCAATTCTACCAAAGATCATCATAAATCAGAACTGTTGCGTGCCTGGAGGAAAAGGAAGGTCAATATCAAAAACTCTTACCATCTAAATTTACTTGATAATACATAGAAATTTCGATTTTTCTTGAAGAATCCTTTGTTCAACTACTATGAGGACTTTTTGCAATTTTTCTAGTTCGCTCGATGATCATATCATTAATAAGTCTACGCGGTCTTGGTGCGGCGGCCATCCCCGAGTAATTGCGCGAGAACAGGCTCTGCTGGTTTGGACATACTGCCCGTTCTCCGGCGGGCTCCGTTATGCAAACCCTAAAGTAGCTGGAGGTACCAGACACGCGGCCACGCGGGAGGCCCAAGAAACGATGGAAGGATGCCATCAATGAAGATCTACGTGGAACCTAACTAAAGGAGGAGGAGGACACCAGTGATCGGTTATAATGGAGATATGCCTACCGCCACGCCGACACCCCTCCCCGCGGGAGAGGGCAAAGAACATGATAAATAAGTTTACGCAGAGAGTCGGTCAAAAACATACAAAAGAACATGCGTATATACAAAGGAGTTATATGCAGATGATGTACGAGTAGTATTATCTGTACTCTATCGACAAGCAATAAATGCAATAGCGATGCTAGTAATGCTAGTAACACATCGTTTCATATCCTTATCAGTATGCGAAGGTTGCATATTGAGTTCTTGGTAAATATGCAGCATATTGTAAAATAATATTAAGACATAAAACAGGATTGCAGACCATTTAGTTTAATTAGGTCAATATGTACGATACGAAGGCCTGCAAAGATAAAGATGCAGATGCGTGTGCATGATGATTAATAACAGTCACCTATTGCTATGATACATGAGCATAACATGTACAATGCATACAAACATTTGCAAAAAATATATTGTGCTGCCTTGTTGTGAAAATACAAGTACCGGTATTCTAAGAATAGCGTTTACATACAATCCAATGTATTCTGAGTGGTTGCACATGCAAGCATGCTTGACAAGTCAACAAAAGCAATTGAGTCCAAATTTTCAATTATATTTATAGGAGATGTAAACTTCACTAACAAGGTGGCTTATCTTGGGGTCTTCTCTTAGGATCCACCCCGAGAACGATCTGCGCAGCCTTGCCGCATCAGAGGGACCCATTCAAACCCTTCTAGAACCATTTTTGATCAAATCAAATCAAATAAGCTTTTATTTCACAACAATTGCAAATCGAAGTCTCCTTTATCGAGAATCGAGGGGGTTTGTTATGAACCTCACCGCGTGATCTATGCTGCTGTGACTTTGGGGTTGCGCATTTCTACCATTATCTAAAAAATGTTGGATTTGAGACTCCTGAGGCAATTTCATGGCCATTTTTGAAAAGCGCTGGTTTCAGAGATGTGAATTTTGCCATTCTCTGAAACCTTTGTATAACTTTGAAAAGATAAGGCAACATCACATGTTTGCATCTAAATTGCTTATTAAATAGATATGGGAAGAGATTGTGAATAGAATAATTGCGTCCGAAGACAACTCTGTAAAACTATCAGGAAATGATTGACTACTCGTTTGTCTAAAAAGTGGAACCAGCTCTAAAGATGAAAATAATCAAGGATGTGCTTAACAGTCCATAGACTTTAATTACGCGGATTTCAAAATTCGTGACATCGAAAATAATAATTCAAAACAGAAAAATTACACTTATAAACTGAATAATGACTTGTTGCGGAAAGTTCTCTCCAGCAACGTGACACAACTAGATTACTAGAAACCAATTTTGTCGAGTTCATCCTTCAACAAAATGACCAAATAAATGAATTTGAAACGATCAGGACGAAATAAGCAATTTCATGTCAATCAGATAACTCGTACAGAGGATGAGAGCACGCAGACCGCACGCAAGAGCATGTATGATGAACAACTTGCATTAAACATGTTTTTTCATATCACTTGAAAGCTATTTTTTGAATCTTTCCTATACTTTCCGCCATTGAAAATTGCCTTCTAATCATGACATTACCTTTGGCAATGATTCGTTGACAGATCTATTGAATGGTGTAATTGAATGACAATTTTGATGCGAAATTTACATCAAATTTATGAGAATAGGCTATAAGTCATACAGTAGTCTGGTCGCAAGCACGAGCTTCTTCAGGGAGCGCGGCCGAAAATCAGACTTTCACAGAATGATGCACACACTATGTCTGCTACGAATCTGTGCATCTGCCGAGTTCTGCGCATTTCCATTTCTTGTCAGACAGGATCAAAGAAAAACATGTGCAAATCAAATGAGGAGCAGTGAGATTTTCGTTTTTTTCTGATAAAATGAAATAGAGTCACAAGTTTTGGCATGGAATATCATTAAGTCACATCCAACCATTTGTACAGTATGTGTTGTTAACATGCTTCTTATCGGTGATCGGACCGGCGATGCATGTTGTTAAATGAGGATAAAAAATTGGTCTAAAGATTGTGTTCGCCGACATTTCGAAGTGAGTGAGAGGTGAATGTTTTAGCTTCGACAAAGGTCTATGAGGTTATGACATGAAGATTCTCCATGTCAAAAATCATGACTCCAGACAGTGTACTTTTTACATAGACAAAGAAAACATGAAAATATCATAATAAGTATTATGAGAGAAGTGACTTTTATATCATAAACTTGAAAATTAAGTGCATGATAAGCAAATTAGTGTAAATTGCATCCCTTCATGAAGATGCATTTTGATGCATGGAATTGAAATAAGAATCAGTCGAATAAAGAAGAAACACAAATTTGTGCGAACATCCATAGAGTAACAAGTAGAGATATAGTAGTTAGAATGTCGACTAAAAAATGTCTGCATACGGTAAAAGTTTTTACATCATAAGATCCAGTTTTTTGCGGAGATAGCGTTCAAAAAATATCTGATCAATTTTGAAAAAGCTGTGTTTATATACTAGCGATTTGGTGCCACTACATAAGTAGCATGAAACCTATTGGATATCAAAAGGAATGAAGATCTACTGACAGGTATCGTAATTAAGCGGAAATTAAGCTGGAATGCATTATGAAGGAATTAAGCTGACTATGAAGGCAATTTCACGAATGCATTATAATAATGCAAGTCTTCATGGAGAAGTTGAGGTCTATCACTGTGCATCTTGGTTGAAATTTCAAAATTTTAATTCAATTTTCATCGGCATGATTTTATGATTCACTAAATTTATGTTTCATTTCTTTAATCTGAAAGGTAGTGTGTACCAATTTACATCTTTCAAAGTTAATTATAATCATCGTCTCTGATTATGATATTTTGCTTTTTTAGTGGCATGTGGTTCATGATACGATCACACTAAAGATAATACTCCTATTAGTAAGGCTGAGCATTAAGGTAATAGTAACCCATCGCATTACTAATTTAGCAAACATCACCTCTATAAAGGTTGTCATGACACGGAGGATTTGTAAAATACTATCATTCCTTCTATATTGCTATCTTGATCAGTCAATTACATGGTAATTCCTTCAAAGTTGCAAAAATTTTCTTCTCTCACATGTGGTGCTGGGTCTCAACTCAAGTTCATTTAATAAATCGAAGCTGTACACACATTGGGAAATTTAATTTATACTGAGTTGCTACTCTACCAAACATACTTACTCCATGCTAACATCGAATAATCAAGCAATTCCATCACAAAAATACGACACTTTATCGCATTAAAAGACTGAAACACGAACAGCAGCGGGTGACTTCCAATGTTTGACAATCGTTTTTTGCCATTGACTTACTCATGTAGTTTTATAGATTCCAGATTATCATCATTTCTCTCTAACAACATAAAATCATTTTGACAAGATAGCCTTCACTACACCGCCTTTCAGCAAGAATCTATAATTGTATGTTTTTCAAGTTTCGTTCTTCTTAAGATATAGTCAACCATTGCGCTTACCAGAGTCTCAACGAACTGCTGAAATTACCATTAGCAATAAGTTGATTTCTATTCCTACCAATTTAAACAAAAGTGAAAAATTGAATTTCTACTATTCCACTCAAATGATTACTCATCAAATAATCGCAACTATGATTAATCGTCCGTGTTTCAATCGGAATGTTGACTGCTCCCTCTTCGAAATCATGGACATGATTCTTGAGTCTCAATGCCATGTTTTAGAGCAATTTCTGTCTCCAATCGCCATTATGACAAAGCTGTGCAAAATCACAGCGTGACTGCATGCATTGGAAGTCCTTCAAGAATATTACACCAATATCATCGAATGAGATCGTTTGCCAGCTGTGTTAAATTTCTTAAATAAAATCATTACAAAAATATATGTCATTTTTGGAATTCTATTTGTTATTTTTGCTTTGAAGCTAGACAGCTGTTGCGAGAACAGCGTGTACGACAACTTCTATTACAGCGAATCCTTCCAGTATAGGGAAACACAATTCAATCTATCTGTGAAATGCCAGTAATGCGCAATTTTTTACTTATTCAAAATCGAAAACCATTTCGGCACTACCCTCAGATACCTGAGCTTTTTTCACACCCTCTGAAACCTGAGGGGGGTACCCTTTTACAAATTCTTGGTTTACCTGCTTAAATATATTTCAAATCATTAACAAAGTTGATTTTAAGTAAAACAATGATGTTTGTGTGTAGCAAGTCGATATAACTAATCCTTTGAGTGTCTTTCAGCCTTCTCAGCAAACACATGCGAAAATGTGGTGTTTTTGTAATTCAACGACATTTAGCCCAATATCAGTTGTCCTGAGAGTCGATTTTACGATGCTTGCTATCGCCATATAACCTCAGATACTTGATTTTAATGAAATTGATTTATTCCATGCAGCATAACCCTTACATTTGGCCATTTTTTCAAATATATCCTTACCAATCAAAAATAGGCTGAAACTGAGCCATAATTGTTGCATTTTTAGACCTCAAAACAGCTGTGAGGATCTCAAACTCATCAATTACTGCTGTGAGAACCTTGCCAACAGTCTGTTTATAGTAGTGAACTATGTTTATAATAATAGCCTTCATTCTGAACACTGATTTATGCTGATTTGTTCATGTAGGCCAACCAGTCATGCACGATCATTTGGGAAAATATTCACATTTTGCGATCTTCTATCGCAACGCGTAGCACGAGTATGATGTAAACATTGAATAAATGAATTTCACTCATTATGCATCATCGTGGACATGCAAAGAATCATTTTTTATCTGATAGCAAAAAATTTGTTATGGGAATTTCTACACCCTCTGAGACTTGAGGGTGTTCATTCACTGTCAAAAATGATGATTTTATATGGGCTGAGTGGTTGATATATCCTCGGCAAAAAAATGAAATAGAATAATGTGGCTCCGGGTCCACTGGACCCCCCCCTCAGGTCTCTGAGGGTTAAAAAAGTTCTAAATCCAATGTTATTTGCGAAGAATTTTCGGCAGAAATCCTCAGACGTCATAAGTTCTAAAGCTTTGACACGCTGGTAACAAACGTGATAATCTATTCCAGATTAGATATGAGAAAGATATAAAAGACATTTGAAAGATGTAGGATATTGCTGCGAAATAATTTCATTGAGCACAGTCCGTTCGTTATGACCAGTTTCTGCAGGCAACGAGGCCGAAAATAAGACTTTCACAGAATGATGTACCCCTGAGACATAATTTAAAGAAAAATTGTATTTGAATGGAATTACAGATCTGTTGGGAAACAGACTGAAGATTTTGACAAGATTATATTTGTCTTTATTTTTTTCTGATTAATTGAAAAGTACCCTGTCTAGAGACATAATGTCATGGAAAGTCATGGAATATCAGGGCTCAATTTCATAATTGGGTTTCAAATTTGGTTCTCATTCACTGACAGAAAGCAATAGTAGATGGGAACAATGTTTTCGCAAAGGAGGAATAGACGCAGTGATGACATGGTTAAATAACCAGTGCGGTAACGCTCGATATCAATGTTTTGTACGCGCTTTTAACGGTTTCGCATGGGCCATATCATAATGTTCAAATTTGATAAAGTTAGGCTAAAGATTTCGATAAAATTCGCTTTTTGAAGTAAGCCTATATGCATTTACATTTATATACACACATTTTAATAGCATATAGATAAAATACATACTTTTAATACATGTAGTACCATACTTATCGTAACTAAATTTTCATGAACTAGAAAATACACGCACAATGTGCATATGTAGACATGCAGACCTGAGGCATTTATATTGAAAAACAATCATTTGTCAAATCAATTAAAAAATAATCTAATACTTATTATGTGCACATGGTTTACATGTTAAAGCAGATTTTTAAACTGATATTCTATATCCAAAGAGATCTAAAGCAATTACAGCAGATGCTTCAATGACTCGATTCACTGAAGAATCAATCAGACTAGGCGCGTGCGGACTTTCAAGACCGAATGAATAGAAATTGACGGTCAGTGGTAAACCTGGCGCGGTGGTTGCGATCATGCAATTTTGATTTCGTCGTTGTCGCGAAAATGCCTTGATGATTTCCGAATGTAAAATGAGCCACTATCAATGTGATAACGCTAAAAAGCATTTTTGAGCAGTGGGGTAGCGCCATTTACCTGAGTTACCACACCGTAACATTCCTGGATAGACGTGTCGTGGATGTTTTTATCATGTGTTGTGGATGAATAATTTTTACAGATACTACGGTGCACAGAAATCCGACACTACATGCACATTGAAAGCAATGCTGTCTCGTGGACATGCCTTGCCATGACAACATTACCTAGACGAAGGCAGCATCCACCTTGGCATTCCTTTAAATATGAATATCGCGTAGCGGCGCGACCTCACGCGTCCAGAATTTTCGTTCAGAACCTTTATGTTCACACAGAGACGCGCTGAACCGCGTCGAGTCCAGTGTGAATGGACCTTAGCGGTGTAAGAAGTTACAGCACAGCGTATTCTACTTCACTTGCACCTACAGTTGTGAGACTGAAAAGTCGCTACAGGCGCGACTTCTCTGCAAGTGTGATGCACCCACAGAATTAGACAGGTCGTCTCTTCTTCCGTTTGACTAGAAAGGAAATATTGGAGCATGTAACGTTAATGAAATGGCACAATCTGCTGACTAAATGCCATAGCAATCGAACAATGAGTCGACAGTTCAACATTAAACACGCCAAATTGTGCAAAGTTTCAGTGACTGTTATCAACCGGATCACACAGCAAAGAGACACAGACGATGTCAAGTTCGTCAGAGAAGTTTGCGAACGTTTTTTCATGCGCCTGCTAACTTTTTTTGAAATGATCGGATGACCCAACATTATCGAGAAAGCTTTGATATTCAAATGATCTAGATCAAATGATCTATTCAAATGATCTGAATTCTTCGAATCTGAAGGAATCGTGGCGATCGGAGCATTTTGAAGGAATTCAGAGCAATCCGCAAGCGACGCACGACTATTTTTTCTATCTCTGTAAGGTGCTAAAAATTCCTTTTTGCCCACCTATTAAGTTCCTTCATGTGCCATCTGTTTGAATCAGTTTGCACTTCTAGCAAGGTGATACGATTAAACAATCTAATTCTGTGGATGCACCACATTGAACAGATTTCTATGTATTGGCTGAAGTTCTACTTCAACAATTAGATCCAAAAATGAATGAGTTTCAAACATAGATATCTTTTAAGTTTTTCCCCTTCTGCATAACGGTAAGATGAAAATTTCAAAGATAAGAAGAACCGTCTGAAATACTGATATTCAAGCAGAAAAGCGCGATGTCTAAAGATAAAATATTTTAAGACGTACTAGTTGATCCTTTCATGTCATAGAAGTTCATTCGCTACATCATAACAATAGCAACTGAAAGTCAATCATGAATTGAGCTACAAAAATAATAAAAAACCGAGCAGAGATGGAGAACATTCGAGTAAGTTGACAAAGACTTTATTCTACTTAAGTCATAGATTTCTGTCTAAATGCAGCAATCTTGGATAGAAATTGGGCGTTATAAGTTTATGACAAACCGACAAACCGATTAGACAATGAAAATTCTGCCTGCTGATAGTTTAGAAACGCGCTCAGGTATCATTGGTCACGCGGTCCGATATCTATGATTCATACAACTCATACACCGATCAAAATGTCAGTTTGGCCAAAAATGTGGCGACAATTCGGTTGCATCATTTTCGGTTAAACTCACACTTCGCGCTCGATCGTGTAGTGGCTCGTGGTGTAACCTTGAAGTCCGGAGGTACACAGAATAAGCCATAAGTCATTTTGACAATTTTTTCTCATGACAGGTGATACAAGCATGCAGAAGGAGAAAATTTATATTATTTTTCTGATTTTTGTCAGAGCAGAAAGCACAGTAAAGCTTAAGTATAAAGAATGACGCGTTATATCACCACTTCTATTAAAGATAATCGCCCAAGGATTCTCAATCGGGTGAGGGCTTATTGCTTATGGATTAATCTGTGTGGCAACTCTCATTGAAGCTTAAGTGTTGGAATTCTGTTTACGGCTTATGGCCTCGTGTGTGCCTCCGGCCTAATTGACCATTCTGATTCCATTAATTTTAGCGAAGGGAGTGGTCGGATTTCTGAGCCTTCACAGATAGACTTGCAGAGCATTTGAATGGATCGAAGAATTCTGTAAAACTACTGTACGCATAGAAATTGATAACAATAAAATCTCTATGGAATGGAAGTAAAGCTTTTCGCACGCATTTTTACTTAGATGCACTTGTCAACTGCTAAATCATTAGAGTCTGTTAGAGCTGTCAGAGTCTGTCACAAGTGCAATTATATGCTTTTTATGGTAATTCATGCCCCCAACTTAGTACCCCCGCATGTGTCGCGGAGTCAATTTCCATTCTAGTCAACTTCAGATAAAGAGTTCCTGAATTCATAAAAATTCTGTAAAAAGCCTAAGGAACATATGTTATATTAAAGTCATTATAAAGGAAAGGGAACGTACAAAAAAGTCAATCTGCTTCTGGCAGAGTTCGGGCTAGCAATGCGATGGCATTGGATCTTTATTTATTATGTTTATTTCTATGAGTATGACTGTACATGCGCGAGTCTCCAGGGCTAGCTACCTTATTGATATTAGCTTCATTTCCATTTTCAGCTGAATATTGTCTTTGTTCTCATGATATTCATTCTACTACTGACCAAACTGACAAACCACGTGTCACCGGATCAGCAGCAAGGTCGGTAAGTGTTTGCACAGTCTTCACATTCTTTTATAGCCGTAGCAATTGATTGCAGTGAATGAAAAGTGCTATTTTTGGAGAAAAGAAAGTCTAATAGAAAGGATAAGCATTGCGATTAAATCTGCTTAAAGGGTCTGCGTATTTTCTTCATATTTGAGAACCATGAACCATCTTGTGACTCTTTAGTCCTTAATTATTATTTTCATAAAAAATATCTAAAAAAAATTTTGTCAAAATTCTTTTTAATCTCAATTTTTTGAAACCATGTCTGTAAAGGAAAGCGCACTTACTATTAACAGGTACTGTGCATGCTTCCGCATTTGTCAAGAGTTCTTTCCCAACATATTTTATGATGTTCTTTAGAGAATATATTTATGCTAGTATCTCGCACGCATCAACCACTGTTATAGATTGAATTTCTGAAATGCTTTCATTCTTGTATTTGAAATGAAAACTGCCGAATTTTATGTTAACTGTATTGCTTTTCTTCAGAAAAGCTGCCAAAGCTGTTCTCATCCTGGTTCCTCTTCTGGGAATTCAATATACATTCACCCTCATTCTTCCCGACAACAAGACCGCTGTTACTGCCCATAAGTATGCTGTGGCAGTGATGGTGTCCTTCCAAGTAAGTATTTCTATTTTTCCTGACATTTTTTCATATATTTATGACTTACATCACACTCATACTGTATTCTGAGCGAGTATTATTATTAGAAAACCTTTTCAGCCTCACTTAACAAATCTCCAAAGTATTTTTCATTCTTGAAATAATGTCAGTTTTGCAAATAGGCCTATTCAACAATTTCTAGTACCTACGTGTGCATTCGAGTGAAGCATGGGAAGATTCATTTTCGACAGAGTTAGAAAGTTGCTCCGTGTCATTATGGATATCAAAGTGGTATTAGAAAGTGAAAGTATGTTAAAAAAAATGATCGCATTTAGCGGAATTTTGCCTAAATATTCTTATTTCTAAAAATAATCTCTTTCTGAAAGAAATTCAATTGCTAAATTAATTGAATATTCTGGGTGCTCATTAAACATTGTCGGAGCACATTCGGGATGCAGTTGTCATTTGCTTTCCTTTGAATATCAATTGAGATAAGCCTACATGTGACTCCATGCATGTAGTAACAGTTTAACTTTATAGCGAATTTCGGCACTCCTCCACACACAATTGTCGTTCTATTAGTGTCATGTTTCAAGTTTCTTTCCACGACTTTGGCATGAGAGAGATAGCCATAATTAATAGAAGATTAATAATTAATAGAGATAGCCTAAGCATTGATAGATAAATAGATAATCTTTAGTCTTTCACAATATACGGTGAATGCATTACAAATTTGATAAAAGACATTTCAGAATATATGGTACAGTCACACATCAAAGTCACTTCGATCAATCATCGAACGAGTGGAGAAATGTGCCCTCAAGGTCATCTTTGCAGACCTATCGTATAATGAAGCCCTCAAGAAATGTGGTATGCCCCCGATCCTGACCCACCTAGAAGGCCTTGGACAGAGGTATTTCCTGGGCATGCGAAAAAGCTGTCACCTTCTCCACCATCTCATCCCAGCCAAAAATGAAGACACTTCAGGAAGAAAAACTCGCACAGGTCATCATTTACGTGTACCACAACACCGCAGTGCTCTTCGAAGCAAGTGTTTTATTGTGACAGTCTCAAAGGAACTCAACTCGATGGCAGAAATGCAGACAGCATGACATGGAGAGTATGATCGCTTCTGAGTATGTTTTGACGATGTTTAGTATTAAAATGTCTGGCGATGACTGTCTTGAATTGTACGATGATGTCATTACGATTGTAAACCACATATACTTGTTTTGTTATATGGGTAATAAAGCTATCTCTCTCTCTCTCTCATAACATTCAGGCAGTGGCAGTCATCTTTCATAGCTTATAAAAGATTTACTAAAACGTTCGGTGGAGGCACCAGGAGCTCTAATACATCTACTCCAGATAATACATTCTAATACAAGCATAGTTGTATGCGTGTTGCGACAATGGTGCTTCGTTGATAGTAGGATAATCGGCTTTTAATATACGCCTCAGTTAAGGAATGGAAAATTTCGGAATAATGTCACTCCTAATTATTTGAAAATTGCTAACCGACATTGCGTCTGTCATTAAAGGAAAAAAGTCTAGTAATGTCAGAAATGATAGTTGGTCTGAATGCATTTGAAGACTGCTTGGCGAACATGTGTTCATGTACATGTACATGTACTTTAAGTTTCTGAAGATTCTATAGAATCAATCACAGAAATTGATGACAGTAAAACCTCTAGAATGGAAGCAAAGTTTCCTGCAATGCACAATAGCATAAAAATTAATGATAACATAGAAAGTTGTATGTAGAATGGAAATTGCATGAAAATTATGGCACACACCGGGGGAACTTAGTTGGGGCAAAACGTAAATTGTACGAGCTGTTTTCCTTGTTTTATGATTGGCATTTATATTTATCAAGCCAATTTGTGATCTGGATTGCTGCCCCTTGTCCAAAGATGATGTACACAAAAGCAATACTGAATTTACAAAATACTGCGGCGAGCGGATGACAAACAAAGAGATCCTTTAAAACGTGCTGTACGTTCATCATTTTGAAATATCGCTCCTATAATCTATCAAGAGTTATAATCAGACACATATGCAACTTGTAATGTCGATTTACAGAACTTTTTATTGGTGGTTCATGCCCAGATGTGGCTCGACCTTGAGTCAATTTCCATTCTGATGAAAATGAGAGAAAGTAAAAGTATCGAAGTGTTGAGAAGTTAAAGCATTAAATTCTAACCTGAAATTTTGAAATCGAGCAAAATTTGCGTTTTTTCAATTCGATCGCGGTAGATGATGAAATGATTACATAAAATCGGCATCAAAATTCATTAAATGCAAGGGAACAACAACTTAAGGTCCATTAGTGATAGTGAGTAATGTGAGTAATTGTGATTGTAATCTATTTGCTATAATGCAAGAGCGCCTTATCCGCCAAATAGACTAATGCCTTACTTAAATTAAATGATTAGATTAAATGATTTTTTAAGTGAATATAAATTCAGTAAATTCGAAAATATTTGGTAAAATACCTGCTCAGCCATGTGGCAACTGGCTATAAATTAATATTCTCAATGTCTCAAAATGTAAAATGTAAATGAACTTCGTCGAAATGAATTTAATAAAAGGAAGTTTCGCATCTGTCGAGTAAGCAAATAATAATCTCAATTGCCACCGAATGTCAATTACTCCAGTCTTATCTCAATAATCTGTCCAAGTTCTTGGCCGATAAACGTTTTCAGTATTGCAGAAATATGAAAACCAAATTCTTCAGCAACAGATTAAGTTTTCTCCGCTATAATCGTGCATGAAATTGAGAACGGCTAACTCAGTTAGGTCAAAATAAGCAAACTACACACTACTGAACACTTGTACTGTTGATCATCAACAGTCTATTCATGAGATGTCTAAGCAAGGAAAACGATAGAAATTCAGTGAAGCGTAACCGGTGAATTTTTCATCAGAACACAGACTCCTTATTAGCAAGCAAACTTCTTGAGTATCTCCCGGAGTTTTATTCCATGCTCGTGGCCGCAATTGGCAATTACTTTCCTTGGAAACCAAGTAATGAGATCACAATTTCCAATCATTCGGAAAACCTTAAAGTCGCATTGTTCAAGTGATCCACAATTCAAATCAAAGTCATGCAATGACTTCGCAGTCTTTTTGGTTCAACTAATGCTTGAGAAAGTTTAATTGTTTGTTAGACGACGAGTAGCAATCACTCTAAGGAGGTTTTGAACTTCTGACGATATTGGTAGACACAGAAATTAAGAAATTTTATCAGAAAACTGAAGCGCTGTTGTTCGGTTATCGAAGTCAATAAAACTGATAACTCACCTTCATTTCAAATGAAATTCTCACCACAGATAAACCCTATCTATACAGGGGGACTATTCACCATCCCCCTTCGTATTTTTGCTGTGGTCCCCGTAAAAGTAAGCTGACCAGAGCTGGAAGTGGGCCTGAAATTTTCGGTTGCCACTCGGAGATCTTGCTGCGTCTCTTGGCTGAAATTCCAGGTTTTTAATTGAATTTTCATCTGCATAATTTTGAGATTCACTAAATTTATGTTTCATTTATTGAATCTGAATAGTAATGTGGACCCATTTACATCTTTTTAAGTTAATTATGATCATTGCCTTTGATTATGTTATTTGGCTCTTTCAGCTAGTAGCAGGTAGTCTGTGGTATGATCACGCTCAAGAAAATACTCTTATTAGTAAGGCTTACCATTAAAGCAATAGAAACCAACCGAATTGCTCATTTAACAAACTACCTCTCCAAGGCTGACATAACACGGAGGAATTGTAAAATACTTTTATTCCTTTTGTATTGCTATCATGATCATTCAAATCCGTGCAGATTTCTCCAAAAGTGTAAAATTTGCATATTTCACATGTGGTGCTGGGTCTCAACTCAAATTCATTTAATAAATTCGAGACTGCGTGCACATTGGGGATTTACTTGACATTGAGTTGCTACTCTACATTATACGGTATACTTGCTCTATGGCTGTCACACAGGTCGGGACTTGTTTTAAGAACCCGAGTCAAGGTATGCATAGTGTTTGGATTTAATAGGGGCCTATAGATTCATCAATTAATTGACAATGGGAAGGGCTATTGGCACCCCTGTAGCATTGTCGCTGTATAACTGATCACCTGGCCTTTGTAATTTTTTGTCATGGAGTTCTTAGTTTACTATTCCAGGCCTGACAAATCGATTGAATTCACTACATCAATTCATGTGACGATTTATTAATGTAATTCTTGTCAATAAGAAGACATAAATCTCATATATAAGAGACATGTCTCTCTGGTGTTTTCTCTTTAATTACTTAGATATACACTATTAGACTGTACTTTGAATAAGATCGCAAATCAAATACGATACGACATTGGAATAAAATGTACATGTGGGTAATATTTCTCGCATTTTACTTCAAATAGTCACTTGAACCAACGGACTAAACACCACCACAAGCAGCCATTCAATCAATAATTTGTAGTTCTTATTATTACATTCGACAAACGCATTTTGTATCTCCATTACGGATGATCAAGAGTAGAAAATGATCAATTTTGCTGACTCGGGCCTGATATTTTGGAGTTAATGGGGCCCGGGCCGCAAAACGCAAAAAAACGGTCCAGTTCCAGCTCTAAAGCTGATCAACCAACTCCTTCAGGAGTTTTAGTTATAGCGTCCTTTTCACTAAAGTATAATCGCCCTTGGTCTGCTGGAAGGTCAAATTTATGACCTATTTTGAAAAACACTTTTTCAAAGGTTTTTGAAGGTTCCCAGTTTTTAGCACGAATTGTGTGTGATAGCATTCAGCGAAGCCCATCGCTTTTCAACATGGCTGGTGTTTTGTAAACTTAAGTCTATGAATGACATCATGATCATGTTTTCACTATAGACATCGAATAGAGTATTGGAAATTCAATCGTAACTGATTCTATGATCAACTTATCCTTTCATTCATACTACTTATTAAAACTTAATTAAGGTGTTAATGACATATTAGAGCAGTTACTTCTTTTTGTTTCTTAAACCTTGTAATCTACAAGTTGTCTTCCTTTTTGTAATCGCATTTCATGTTATTTTGAACTGAATAAGACCATTCACAGATACATTGAAAATTTTCTTTTGTAGGAATATCCTCCGCATTTCATGTGTTTGTTTGTTTGTTTTTGACAATTTTTGCAAAAATCAATTTTGTCGATCTTTCCATATACTCTTAAGTATATTCTTCGTGCATTCAACCAGTTTGACATCGTAAATAGCAATCAATTGGGTGATTTACAGGATGCATCAACTGGGTAATATAGTGATAATTTGTTAAATTAACATACTCAATAAGCAAATGCACAACAATAAACTTGAAATTGCTTTTTACAGATCGCCATCCTAAGGATTAGTGTGTATAATCACGACACTTCACTATTCTTCATTTCATAGGTGCACCTTCTCGGATATGTCATTTGACGTTAGATTCGTTTTTCTAATGCCCTGATCATTGATACATTAATACATGCACGTATAAGCGGCAGGCATCTTGTTTAGCAGACAGATTCTGGTAACTCGTTCAGCAAGCAGACTTCTTGCAGTGCGGTCTCCGAAATGCCCCGATAAAGTATAGAGATGTACAGGTTTACCCGTGAGCATACTAATACCCCAACCAGTTGATTAATATCTTTGTTCGAATAAAGCAGCTGTCCCGAAATAGCGAAAAACACTGGATCAATTCTTTGAAGACAAACTGGTTCTTCATCCTTAGCTTTATTTGCCTCAAGACGGTCTTTTGGTGCATCTTTCGGATTTTATTTCACATTTGAACGAAATATATATATATACTTTTCCTAACTTTGATTCACCTAATTTTGGCGACATAAATTATTTCACTGGACCAATACGGAACATTTTATCACTTTGTATACAAGTATTTGCGCATTATGCTAGATAAAACCTGTGTATGTATGAATTAAAGATGAAATTGTAAATGTAGCAACGATCGATATAAGAACAAATTATGTGCTATATAGTGGTATCACTGTATTAGTGCGAACTACATGCTTTACTTTCAGGGTCTGCTAGTCGCCATTCTCTTCTGCTTCCTCAATCAAGAGGTACACGAGGCGTGTCGCATGCACTCTAGACGACTGTCGTACCGATTGCACGGTCATGGATCCGATGTCGGAGTTCTCCGAAGTCGTCGTTCTGCTACTCCTAATCCCCCGCTCACTGAAATCCCTGTCGAAGCTGTCCCCTGCATGGAACCATGTATCAGTCCTTCTGAACCTTTAAACCCTTCAACAAGATGAGGTGGGCTGTAGAATACAGTCATGGTGTCGTCAAATCGAGCATGAATACCGGAGTTCCATACTCCAACTAAGGGTCGTTCAAGAAATACGCAATGATTTTTGTTGCATTTAGAAAATTCCCTTTATCACATTTCGAAATCTCTCCATCGATTTCAAAAGCGCATAACAAAGACTCAAACTTCCAAAATGTTGTGACTACTCTTCGACAGCATAAGTCATAGTAAATGCTAGAACTGTTAGATTATATTGAGTTAGTGTCTTTCACATAAGTGCCTGCACGCGGTACTTGATTGCCGGTCTAAATCCCACGCCTTCACACTGTCATGAAAAATAAGGATGAGCACGCACGCTTTTTGATAATTGTTGGTACGAAAGATAATTTAAGCCAACAAACCATGTTCAAGCATATTAAAAAATGGACCTGATTTATGCAATGTACAATAAATGCAGCTCAGCTTTGGCAACATAGAACTTTAATTTACGTAGACAATGAAAACGTTGATTCGCAATCTTTGTTATATGTAATACAATTATCGATCTCTCTATATACGTAATTCGTTACAATTCCAATATCGGTGGTATTAACAGGCAAAACCATTATATCATCAGCGTGCTTTATCATGGAAGAGTCAGAAAAAGGACAACACAAATCGCTGACGAAAATTGAAAAAGAAGAGGTGCCAATACAGTACCTTGACATACACCAGACAACAATGGATGAGGATCAAATGAGCATCCTTCTAAATTGACAACCACAGTTGTCAAACGTGTAGCTAGGGTATGGAATCGAACCCAGGACATACGGGGAGAAAATGCACACCACTGAGTTATTTAAACTAGATCAAAAATGTTCTCGGTTACTTTTTGTTGAGATGTTTATTGAAATGTTGTCAAAAGCAGATAACTGTAAAAATGGGTCATAAGTGCGACACAAGGTCGCACCAATCTCATCGTTTCAAGGTCTTAACGAAGAAATTTGAGACAAATGCGATATCAAAGCTGAGAGTCCATCAAAATAGCTCCAAGAATCTGAAGTTAGAGAATCGAATATACTATATTGAAGTTAATTGCTTTCATTTATTAAAGTCGACTCTGTGTACATGTAGGAGTCACAATAGTGACTGATGATCTCCTTCCTCTAAATAATCATTCCAATGAAATCCCTTGACCATTGCGTAATTGTTGAACGACGCCTTTAAGCATGATTAACTGGAAATTTCACAAAACTAAGCGCAGAAACTTATGCTTAATCATTGACATTCGCTATGCTTATATAGCAAATATAGATTATGTTTATAGCTATGTTTAAATAGGTTATATACAAATAATTTTTATATTTTATTATACAGTATGTGTTATCCGCACGTTTGCGGACTTCAGTTACAATAATGCAAAGCATATGTTCAATATTATATTAAATATTAATCCATGTATACATTTATATTAAATATGTATTTAATTTTACATTTAATTATCAAAATTGCTTATATACATGTATATATTTAACGACATCTAATTGTTTGATTAATTACATCAAACATTGTTATTGATTGAAATCATTTAGTAATTTATCTGGTGCTGTGCAAATTTGAATTTTTTAATTTTCTTTCTTCCTCTTCCAAGCCTCAGGCAACTTTAGATGTCGACTACGGTGACTGACATTGTTGCACACCATGACAAAGAACTTCACAAATAGCTTATGAATTAGCAGGAGAAATGAACAATATTTTGCTTTTTCACAAGATCTTAAGGAATGACACTGAAAATCATAACTATTCTGAAAGTGTGGGAGATCATTTTATTTATTTGGTTGTTTGTTTGTTTGCGAATTATCTTACCTAGCCATGTAAAAAGCAACGAATGAAACTAGGGATTACTCAATTTAAATATTGACGAATTTAATTATCATATAGGAAGTGACGTATATATACGTAAGTTAGTGAGAAGTGCTTGCTCTGGAATTCAGATTAGTGTAAAGTTTTTACCTCATATGTGGCTAATTTAAGATACAAAGGCAACGGGAAACCTTGCCTCCGTGCCATCCATGAGGTCAACAACGCTTGCAAACATGGAATGCGAAAACATTTCAATCAAGTTAAGAATGCAGTATGGACCCAGTTGCAATCGACTTGAGCTTTCGGACATTTCTTATTTGACATGCTAATTAATTTGATTCAAATTCTTTTTTCCGAGTTGCTAAAATGGACAATAGGTATTGCGACGATCACTTGAAAATTATAGTTTTAATTAAACAAGGAAGCCTCTACGTCACTACTCGGTGTGTTCGACGAAAATTAATCACTGTCGTTAGCAAAGCACTTTAGATAAGACGTTGATAATAATAATCATTATCAAATTAGTAAATGAAGTGGAAGAAAAAAGCTATCTTGACCAGTGATTTACTCGAAAAATTTGAGAGATTAGCAGATACTCAAGAATATCTGCGGCTATTATCCTTGTTGAAGTGGGAGTAAGAGGGCAAGACCTCAACATAAGAGGTAATTGAAGAAGTTTGGTATAAACTGTGAAGTCAAGGTTCCATGACAGATCACTTTTGGCGGCTGGTTGTAACGAATTCAACAAACAATTCACATGCATGAATATTGCAACTTTCCAACTTGCTATAGAAAGTTAGTAATGGAAACTAAAGATCTAACAGATTCTTAAACAGCCTACAATCCAACACGTGTGTAATTCCAATGGAATCATTCAACCGTGTGTTGATAACTTCAGCATTTAAAGACGGGGAGCCATGAGAATTGAGCAGAATATATTCTCCTCAAGTATTCCAAGTCGAAGATACTACGATGAGCTAAAGGTCTATTTGATCGAATGGATTTGATCATTTTACAATAAAGAACGAAATGTCATTTTTCTACGAATTCTTCATATGTAACTATAGAAGATTTACGGCAAACAAGTGGCATTACAGTAGCATGTGATCATCTCTTCATGCTGTTAAAAACATTGAAGTAAAGCATCGAAGAAAGCCCGCGTGCCACCAAGATATATGACAAGCTCATGGCGTCCTCGCTAATTTCGAAATTGAAATCGTATAAAGCAAATTCTTATAACAAATTAACTAAGCTCATCCAGATTTCAATATGTCGGTGAACATTTTGAAGACGACACGATCCAATTACAGCATTCTAGTACATCTTCATGATCGATAAGCACGAACAAACTCCAAAAATGAGAACAAGTTGGAATAACACAAAACAGAATACTCTCCAAGTTCTTGCAAATGTGTGGCACGGCATGCAGATGCTGCACAAAATATCACCAAAAATCTAAGCTAAGTCGAAGAAAATCGATAGCACTTTTAAAACGGATGGATGAATATCTTCAGAGCATAGCACTATCCGATATTTAAATCAGCGTACAACTGCACATATACAAAAACAGAAGATTCAAAAATTGTGATCTTGACACTAGTGAAAAATTGCTGAATTGTTTAAATAAACGTATCATATTTCAAAAAAATAAATTTGTCTATTTAGTGCTCTGTGGTTTTAAGGTGTAAGCGCACCCATTTACAGTAGAACTTTGTAGGTGCCGTTTAAACAATGATAAATGTATAGGATCAAACAATTCTACACCGCTTTCGAACCAAATCCGCATTGAATTAATGGATTCATTTTCGATTCTGGCAAAACAAATGCATTGCCAAATATATGGCTCTGTAATATGCCATAGATTTGACAATATGTTCATTTCATATACAAATTAAGAACGGATTATAAGTTTACATATTAGTAAACAAGTTTCCGAAGATTTCTGTTGATAGCTATGTTTTCGACGATCGATTGTTGAACTACTATCGAACTACTATCGGACTGTTGACTATACTATTAATCTAATCTCGATGACTGGCCTGCTTTTAGAAATGAACAAAATGGAAGGTACTGTTTAAAGCTAAAACAACAGCCAGCATCAATGTAAGATTGTGCTCTTCTTTAAGCATCAACGAAAGTTCGAAAGTTTACTTTCCCTTTATCTGTTAAATGAAGTTCATTTTCAGCTTCCCTAGAGCAATGAAAAACATCCTGGGCTTTTAGTTATCTTATCACCTGATTCTTTCTTATCCTTGCAAACCAATGTATTCCATAAAAATCGGTCGAATGAGTAAACATGAACCAGATTTTAAAGTGTAAGAAAATTGGCAGTAATGTTGTGGGATTTTATAGCAACATCGTTTCTCGTTTGAAAGTACGCAATTTTATCAAGGAAATACAGAGTTTTCTCAGCATTACATGGCATTGAAAAATATCAACATATAGCCATTACGGATGCAAATCCATTAACTCATAAAGGGCAACGTGGCAAACCGGATGAGTTGAATGTTTAGGAATGGCTTTCTGATGTCAATCCTTGCCTTAAGCAAGCAAGTTGACAGACAAATACATGTATTTCATGAAATTATGTCATAATGAGAAATATAAACAAAACTCTAATGAAATGATAGCTATTTAAATGAGAGTTAATCCTCATTTAGTACTATGGCTGTTATTTTGCATATTTTTTTACATCTTTATGATTTTACGCCAACTGCAGCTACAGCTGCAGCAGACATGTGCAACGACTGTCATATGGTTGAAACGCAGAATGACATGGCTATGAATTTGCAATGCTAATGCTAAGTTGCATTGCAGCGATGTTAATACGACATGTCTATACGACATTGAAGACCGCCGCCCGCATCTATCGCACGCGCCCTCAGGCACAGCCTGAAGTTCTTGAAGATCAAGCCACTCGAGTGTCTTTTATGAGAGAATTTCAAGAGGATTTCCTAAGGCGCAATCGGTTGGTTATTGCTGTGATAGGCGCTAGAGCTGTATCACTTTTAGACTTAGGAACTAGGGATTAGGCAGTTTTATCGATGAAAATTTTGATACAGCAAATAGACTATGGATATATTAAAGCGGATAGCATTATGTACTATTTTGATTAGTTGCTTACAAAAAAAGAATAAACATTATTATATATATATATATATATATATATAGGCTCTGTATTTCAAGAGTCATCGTATCAACACAGCTACAATGCAATGCGAGTAAGAGACTAGAGACTGATTCAATATGAATTTTTCTGTCAGTCAGGCTCGACCAACACTCAAAACTGTGACAAAAAATTATTTTTGAAAGCATATTTATAAAAAATTTAGGCACATTCAATTGTTAGATAGAATTTTTCGGTTGTTTAGGAGCGTCCGCAGTTCGCTTCGCACCCCCACTATAAAGTTCACATCCCACGCGTGAAGGGCGGCCCGCGCAGGGCACAGTATATCACTGTATACAGTACTTGGTAACGAATCACGGTCATTGCCATTTTCCTTTAAATACAAAATCAGTTTGATAAAAGAACTTGCAATATATCACCTTTAGGCAAGATTCCACAACAACTGCAGGTTTCAGTAATTAGATTCTTCTTAAGATCGAGCTACATTGACCTAGATCGGTGCCTGACTGAGCAGCTACTAGAAATCAAATGAGCAAGAAAAGATTTTTCATGATACATCATACTCGCCATACATTCGGTAATTGAATCAAATTCAATGTGCTTTTAAATATTCTGAGCAGTGAATGGAATCAACTGGCTGATTAATAAATTTATCAAATCTCAACACATGTAAGCACCACAAGACATGTTTTGACCTGTTTCACCTCCTCAGACGTGGGCATGTTCGAACCAGCGATGTTAGTGCTAGAGGACGTGCAAGTATGCCCTCTAACCACGAGGTCACCAAGGTCACGCTCTCAACCGACGGCCCGGTGGCCTTGTTATTAGATGGGATGCTTGCACATCCTCTAGCGCAACGTTGCTGGTTCGAAGCAGCCCAATACTGTTTCTCTTGGTGGCTACATCTGATAAGATTTCATCAATACTGAGCAATGTTCCACTCAGTTTGTAATATATACACACGGTGTTTCTCTTCCTACTTTTACCGCTCTTAGTTTCCGGGCGGAAAGTGTTATGCAGCCTATATTAAGCAGTTGCAGTATTAGGAAGTTGACTACTCATGGCTTCCGTTTTATTCAATTTCCCCCTCTTTTTCTTGAAAATGTTGTTTACAAAGATTCAAACTGACAACACAATGCTGAGATATCGAGACTTGTGACTTATAGGAGGATTAGGCTTGCACCTGTATCTCTGCTAAGATCTGGGACGTATATTGTGTCGTCCAGAAGAATTTGTTTGCCTATCTGTTTCCAAAGGGGAAATTTAGTAATAGCGGGTTTCTGATATACCTTTTCTGGACAGAAATTTAGATTAAGGGGGAGAATATAATTACAACGGTTCATGTATATCAACTGTTTGCAATTACGCATGATAGATATTATGAAATATAATCCTTATATTAAGTGAAACATGCGAAAAAAATACAAATGGTGATGCATGTCTGCTTCAATATCTCAAATCTTACCGACATATTGACGTTAATTCTGCGAATGGCTATTTCAAAAAATTGGCACAGATAAGACGAGGTAAGATGAGTAGTGCATTCAGCTATCCGAAATACTTTTCCTGACAATTATGCTTTGGTTTAACCATCATTTTCTCATTGGTGCTTGCGCCTGCCATATATCTGACGAATGCAGTATTTTACATTTCACTATTGCCTGCTGTCTGACAAACTAACCCACTTCCTTCTCTGTGTTGTTCACTCCAATTATATATATATATGATATGTGAATTGCATGGCTTGTCCTGCGTTGCATTCTTTAATCGCATGCCGAATATATCGATTTGCGACACATTGATGCTTTTGGGCAATATTTCATGCACACAAAAATACTTGAAGTTCAGAATGATGGGAAAGTATTCACAGGAGATTTCGAAAAACAGTTAACATAAGTGGCATTGATAAAAATACACAACTTATTATTGATTTAGAGTGCCGCACTTTCATTTTCAATGGGCACATTGAGGTGAATCCGTTTTTTTCCAAAGTCAAGAATCAAAAGTAGATCGAATTGTAAATCAGACCTTGCTCTAATTGGGGTTCATTTTCAATGCGGATTTAACAAAAAAGATCAATACACAAGACGGAATTGTCCTCTACAAGCATCAATTATTGACTACATTGTAAATTGTAAGCTACGAGCGGCATACTAATACTATAGTGGAAAAAATTGGGCGATTAATTCGTCAAATCAGTGGTACCATGTCTGAAGTTGGCCCAAAACATTGCCGAAAATTCATTAATCATTTGATTGACTAAGAGGTCATAAAAATTGTTTGGCCAAATTTCTGATAACTATGATAACTTCTAGTTAAGGCTCTCTACTGAGGTTAAATGCGTTATTAGCTAACTCTTATTTGCTTGAAAAGCAGCCAATCAGAAAGACGCATTGCAATTGCAGTATAATTCTTGGAACTACTAGTAATTGTTGAAGGAAAAAATTCTTAGGAATTTTAAGTGAGAAATGAATTCTTGGAAAAGACTTGAAAAGTTTTTTTATATTTTTCTGTAATTGGTTTAGTGGATTACGTAGGCTACTAACAATTGCCTAGGTGGATTTTTAGATCAATCTAAAGATTACTGTTAAATGGTTGACCAACTGACAAACTGCAATGAGCAATGAAAAATACGCGATTTTTATTAAATGCACACGTAATGAAATTATTTGCATGAAATGCACTTAGTTGCCAGTATAACTGTACAGTAATGCTAGTATATCATCAGCACAAGATAAGGACAATAATGGATGGGGCCTAAATAAAAATCCTATAGATAGAAAATACCTGTGTAATTAATAGGCCCGACAATATGTCAACATACCCGGTATATCAAAAGGAAACAATCGCTTAAAAGGTAAAATTTCTTTGAGCCAGCCAAAAAAAGCGGCCGAAAGTCAAAATTAATTAATCAAAAATACCCAAGTTGGGCCACAGAGAATCAATGGCCAAATTTGTTTTAAAAACTTTAATCCTGCCAATGAAGTCATTGGTTTCAGTGCTCACACGTTTCGCATCATATTTGTCGTAGATACGAATATATACGAATTCATGATATACGTGGAGAACCGTATTAAAAGATCGTACATTAAAAAATCAATGCAACGAATTCTACTTACCATCAGCCAATCAAACAACCGTGTTGACGCCATAGATATGAAAGACTTGGTATGTTCTCGCAGTTTCATTTCGCATGATAATTTCGTACCTACCGATTTACAGTGTGCCACTATGTAAGCGCATCGGTCCGGGGTGATTTGACACACCAGTCACATTCTGATAGAGATGACATGGAAATTTTCCTTTGCGGTTGCAAGTCATAATCACGTTTTGAAGAAGGAGCACGGATTGAATGTTTCGAATTATATAGTATACATCGAAATTTGCATTCAGTTGGAGACTATGTCTCTGAACTTGTGAATGCTCATCTTGTGGGAATCTTGAAATATGATAGTTGATCATTCAAGAACAATGTATAATAATCGCTGATCTTTAATATGACAGGGCTGCGCCATGGAAAATCGCGGAATGAAAATCACTTTAAAATTCACACAAAGACAAATGATTAACATGTATGCTGTGTACAAGCACCTGAAATCGTAGATGAGTGAACTTATTCCAAAGTTAATTTTGAATTTTCTTAATTTCAAGCATTACATGCATATACTGCAGCCGACTACAGGAATCTTTTAATCGGATATTTTTACAAGCGCCTCAGTAATTCATCATAATTTATTGGCTTTGACACTTACGTTCTTTCATTGATAAAGCAATGCCGGAAACATCAATAATTTATTCGAGAAAGTCGCTTAATCGTGACAAATGCCAATTCCATAAGCTGTCGTGATTAAGCGGAGTGCACTCTATCCAGATAGATAACTAAAACGGAACTCTTTACATTTTTATCGGAGTCTATTGCGGTTACTTCAAAGGCTGTGTGCTTTTATGAATAATGCTAAGTAAGACCTTTTATGCACAGAGTTAGACAACTTGCTTTGCAGTCTTCGTTATCTAGAAGGGATGAATTGTACATTACACACTTTTGGAAATGGCACACTCTCTCTCAAGCAATAAGCTGTTGGACAACAGCCAGCGAGGGAGTGACGTGTATGTTGTAGTATCATTTCGGCCACACATCACTGTCTGGTTTACATTCAGTGAGGAATGCTGAGAAGAGGGTGGTGAAAGCATCAGGCGAACCAATTTTTGTCTGCCTGATATCTTCTTTAAAATTATCGGAAGGGCCAATATTAGTTAGAAAACTTCTGCGGAAAGATCTGAATTCTTCGAATCTGAAGGAATCGTGGCGATTGAAGCACTTTGATGAAATCTAAAGCAATCCACAAGCGACGCAGGACTATTTTCCTATCTCTGTAAGGTATTAAGAATTCCTTTTTTACACCTCCCTAGTTCGCCCACACCTGGAATATGCTGTCCAAGTTTGGAATCCATCTTTATCCAAAGACATTGTTCTGATTGAAAGTGTGAAACGGCGCTTGACTCGGAATATTCATGGCTTAGCTTCCATTACATGCGAAGAACGACTAAGACATTTGAATCTACCATCCCTCCAACATCGTCGCCGTGTAATGGACCTCGCGGAAGTATTCAAAAGTATGAAACACCGCATGCCCTGTGACCCGAATGCTTTTTTTCATCCGAAATGCGTCAAACACTCGTGTTCACTCTCTGAAACTCTACAGACAACCTTGCAGTCGTAACACTCGGCTTAATTTTTTCTCCCAAAGAATTTTGGATGACTGGAACGCACTTCCTGAAGAAATCGCTGTCTGCAGCTCTGTGAACGTGTTTAAGTGGAAATTGCTTGACTTCTGTTGCAATAATGACGTAACTGTTCATGCCATGTAACTCAATGTGTGTATCAAAATGTATCTGTCCATCATCCTGTCTTGTTGCTGTATTGCACTTATTGGTGTAATTGAATAAATGTTAGCACCAATATGCTCTATCACCGATGAAAGTTCCCCACAATTGTCGGATAATCGCAGGGGGAACTGGACGGGGTTTGTCTCATAATGTCAGCAGCTCTTCGACGTCCTTGAGCAAGAGGATCGTTGTACCACATCATTCCATTTTTGCCACTCAGACGCGCAGCAGTATCAGGAGCTTAAGGACCAACGTTTGCCTCATCTGAAGGATCTGTCTGATTCTGAGTCGGCCTGTTCAATGTCCACGGAATCCTCAATCCTGACGGAGCAATTTTCTGAGCAATCAGATATCGCTTTCATTTTTTTGTGCCAACCAAATCGCTCACGCCAGGAGCACAAGCTCGCCTTGGTCTACACGCCATATTAGTCATGTTAGCGACTAGCATTAATCATTCGTTAGCTACTAATACTGAATATTTTCGAGCACCCTGCAGAGACAGACTGCTATTACAGAAATGGCTGTGAATTATCGACTTTGGTCAGCAGTTAGGAAAAGGAAGAAAGTCACCAGTCGACAGCAGGACAATTATTAGTTTGCAAGAATAATAAACTGAGAGAGAGAGAGAGAGAAATGTTTATATTGTATCGTCGAATAGAAATCAGAAATAAAATACACAGATAAAAGAAGCAGAATGACAGTTTTGTTTAGTCGAAACTAAGAACACATTCGTATACGCGTACAAAAGCAATCTCTGTTGAGGAGATTCCCACAAAATCTGGGCAGCAGTACTCTATCAGCGACCGAACCAATGCTTGATAAATGGTAGTGAAGTCATCAATACTAGTGACAGATCTGACCCGCCTCAGAATGTACATGCGTTGAGCACACTTTTTCTCGATGAACTTAACATGGCCTCTCCATCCAAGGTTCGCATCCAAATGAAACCCAAGAAACCGAATGCTGTCTTGGAACTTGACAGTTGGGATGGCACCCTCGATACTGCAAATGCTCTTGAATCCACACCGCGGTAATTCACTAGACCAGTGGTTTTCTCCGTATTCAAGGTCAATTCATTTGACGCAACCCAATCTGAAATATTGTCAAGATCACTTTCGATCTCAGCAAGATCCCTTGGAATGCTGGACTTTCGGACTCTTGATAAGAAACAAATGTCGTCAACATACTTGATTATATGGTTCGAGGGGAAAATAGTGCACGCGTGACACAATGTCATGGAATGGACCGGGCAAGGACGAAAATAAATTGCAATTTGATTCATGGCTTCTTAAGTCTGTAATTGATCGATAGCTAGTCGCATTCACAGAATTAGATTCATTTGCGCGCGTTTTGGTTTCCTAGAAAGGAAGGCTTATATGTAACCTTAATATCGAAATGGCACATCACAGAATTAGACAACTTGCTCCTTCTCGAATGGATAATTCGTGTATCGCTTGCTACTGGAAATGGCAAACAATAGGCTGTCAGCAGAGGACACCAGAGCCAGTGAGAGATGCGTGCGTGCTGTGATATCACTTCGCACACACCAAAACAGACATACTGTCTTGGCTAACATTCGATTCAGGGAGAAATGCCAAAGGGAGGATGTGAAATCATCAAGTGAACTAATTTTCGCACGCCTGCTACTTTTTTAATAATGATCAGAAGGGCCAACATCATGGAGAAAACTTGTGCGCAATGATCTGAATTCTTGGAATCTGAAGGAATTTTGGTAATCGAAGCACTTTGCTGGAACTCACATTAATCCGCAAGCGACGCACGACTTTTTTACTATCTCTGCAAGGTATTAGGAATTCCTTTTTGGCCACTTTATATGTTCCTTGATGTGCCGGCGATTTCGTATTAATCACACTTCTAGCAAACCAAAGCAAATAAACAAAATATCTAATTCTGTGGTCGCATTATTTAGCATACAACACAATATTTTATGCCTGATTAGGACTGAATGTTTTGTTGTCGACGTGATAAACAGTAATATCGACAGAAATAGTGAGAGTAAGGATGGCTCAGTCAAATAGCAGCTGAAATATGCAGATTGTGAATGGCCTTCGCGTAGAGCCATCATTGAGTGAGAGTAATCCAGGATCTCTAAAAGACCTTGATAAAAGGCGAGAAGCAGACAATTTAGATATCTTTTGAACATTATGTCAAGTAGCTCAAAAGACTAGCTACTAGTTGAACCTCTGGGCGTCTGCTCTATATCTAATTCTTTCTTGATGGGGCACGCCATCGATTCTCAGTCGATAACAATTGAAGTTCACGTCATCAAAGAATGAACTCTGATTGCTACCCTGAAGTGCTATCATTTCGTACTGCCTGTGGTATGGCACGATTCCATGGACCGACGGAAGTACATTGGAGATTAAGAGGCAATGCTCATTTTTCTTAATTAACATGATGGCGATCATTCACTTCGGAAATAACATCACTAATTGGAGTAAAATACGATTGGTTAACTGAATTCACATAATTTGTTTTGTACATAATTTGCAAGTATTGATGCAAATAAATATCAGTTTTGAAAGTTAGATTAAATATAATACAGCTTGCAAGAGTAATAGAACGGAAATTGTGCATTAAAGTAATTGAATGTCAACAGTATTAATGATATAAAAATATCACTAGTATGTCAGGAATAAATAAACTGAATATAGGATTTTCACGCTGCACGTTTGTTAGTTCAACTAAAATCTAAATTGAAAATATCCTTCCTCATTTCAGTTGTTCTTAATTTTTGATCGCGTAGGATCGACACGTCATTGTATTGAAATTAAATTTATAGCTGTTGCTATTCATGGCGCCTTTAAAGTTGTATAAAGTCTAATTATCGCCTGTTCCAGAAAGAAGTTGAATTTTTAATTGATTTCAACTGTCATTTTTAGATGATATAGTTATTGTTCGATATTTTTCACACTTTGATTAGCACTGAGAAAACAATTTGAGGAAATATCAAAGTGTGGTCGCTGCAATTTTACTCGAATCAAACTAAAACATAGGTTTGTTCTTCGTTACAAGAAAATCATGTTCTTCGCACTGAAAATCATGGGTCAAGCGATTGAAATCCGGTTTCTGCTTAATTTCAATTAACCAAGAGAGCCAAAGAAACGTTTTGTTTGAAGCAGCGGATCGGCATCGCCATTGACAGGGGTAACGCCCAGGGACGACCACACTGCTAGGCTAGGAAATCCCTAACGGTAAGATTCACCCATTGAAATAACTTTGTCACTAACAACTCTAAGGCAGCTTCTTGACTTTAACTTTCTTTACTTATCTCCTACTCTTGTTATATTTTTTTTAGATTTATATGACTAGAATAGCAGCTACTGTTGATGGCAATTTCATCTGCTGGGCTAGAAGGCGCCGTTCTATGTCAATGTTGCTAGATCTTAAGAAGAATCAAATTTGAAAAATAGCTGCAGGGCTGTGCGTGGGGTAGGGCGAAGTCTTGCATGCTATTTTATCAAAATGATTTTGTAAATATTAGAAGAGAAATGATTATGATCGCGAATCTGCGTGTGAATCTGTGTGTACACTTGCGCGTGGGTTAATTTAGAGCGGACATAATTCTATCTTAGTCATTGCATGCAGTGGTAGCAAGAGGTTGAAATTCACATTGATGTTCGTCTCTCTTTGACTGGCCAAGCGCGCGCATTCCACAAGTAGGTCGTATTATTAACCACACAAAGCTCAGTGGTCAGATTGCAGGCAAGCCTGTCAAGTAAAAAGTACATTCTTTGACTCAATTTTCCTACGTGGCAAATTCGTCAAATGGAAATATTATTCACACCGTTGAACTCTTCACGACTCAATTTGCTGACTGTGTACGTTAAAAGTGGTGTCAATCCTCTGGTTCGTCAGAATTCAGACTTGAATTTGTAGCATGCTTAATGAAAAATTGATCTTCCTGTCCTTCAAGACTGGTTCTGACCATCAGTACTGAGAAACGTCATCTCTAGACTGAAATACGCAGGCAAGGCAATTTATCTCTGTGTATACAACATTTAATGACATATTCACCGATGACTATGCTTTGAATATATGTTGTTTCCGTAATATTATATACATATTGGAGACATTTCATGTCCGCTCTAAATACCATTCATATCTAACAATCCGATCTCTGTTGATACATGCATTGTCACTGAGTAGTTGTGATGTCGACTCTCGAAAACATTATCGCAACTTAGATCGAAATATAGCAATAGAACTTATGGATTGAACTACGGAGGTGACCTAACGCACAACTGCAGATAAACTAAGTTAAGAGGTGGTGACCATCAGCATTGAAAAACGTCATCTATTGACACAAACACGCAGACGAAGCAATTTATCTCAGTGATATTCCGCACTAAGTACGCAGACCATAGAAATTGATGACAGTAAAACCTCTAGAATGGAATTTGAGTTTCATGCAATGCGCAATAGTGGCGCAAAACTTAAGCCTACTTTAGGCCTCAGCCACACTGCGAGCTTTTCCAAGCGTTTCCGAGCAAAGCGTCTTACAGCAAAAAGTATAAAGCAAAATATAAAGTCATCATTGCAGCAGTTGTAGACTGCCACACTGCGAGCAAAGCAAACCAGAGCGATTGATAGCTTGCGCAGATACGTTTGCTCGCGTTTGCTCGGGACGCTCGTGTTTGCTTTGCTTTCAGTGTGGCTGAGGCCTTACACTGGCAGTCGCTGCAGTTGCACAAAACAGGTGACACGCCCGTCACGTGATTGAAACGCAGTATGACATAGCTATGACACATAGCTGCAAGTGCAGCACCTAATTTCCATTACGAACAGCAAGACAACAAGTCAGTTACTGCACTGTCCAACCAAAGTAAGGCTTGCTTTACACGGGCAGTTCATGTGCTGTGCAGCAGATGAGGCCTCGTTATGACGCTTATCGCAATTTCTTCTGACACAGAACATGACGTCAGTGCTGCAGTGGCAGTTCAGGTGCAGTTCAGTGATTAGACCGAAGTCTATTTCTTTGCAACCAGCTGCAATGACAGTGTCATCTGATTGGTCAATTTTCTCTTTTTTTCGTTCCATGTCTCACTTTGGTTAGACAGTGCTGTAGCTGACTTGCTGACTTGCTGCTCGCAATGTAAATTAGGTGCTGCACATGCAGTTATATTTCATGGCTATGTCATGTTGCGTTTCAGTTACATGATGAAAGTGTCACTCGTCTTCTGCAACTGCAGCGACTGCCAGTGTAAAGTAGGATTTAAGTCATGGAACAAAAAATGACTGACCAATCAGATGACACTGTCATTGCAGCAGGCTGCAAAGAAATAGACTTCGTTCTAATCACTGAACTGCATCTGATCTGCCACTGCTGCACTGACGTCATGTTCTATGTCAGAAGAAATTAGGATTAACGTCATAACGAGGTCATCTTCGTCATCTGCTGCACAGCACATGAACTACCAGGGTAAAGTAGACCTTAGATACACTTGTCAACGGCTACATCATAGGGTTAGAATCAGTCACATGTGCAATTCCAAGCTTTTCATTCGTTCTTCATTCCCAAACCTAGTTCCCCCGGCTGTGACGCGACCTTGAGTCAGTTTCTATTCTAATAAACTTCAGATAATTTATTTCTATGACACAGACAAGCGGCACCTATGCCGAACCATTGCCAGCTACTGGGAGACGCAATAGGTGTTGTTGTCATTTCCATGTCCATTCTAGCCCTTCAATAGTTCTGAGCGTCGGATCTCAATGGGTTTGACTGAGACATATCTGCTAAGCATCTGCATGCAATTGGCGCCTTTTTCAGCAACCTGCCAAGCGTTTTACACCGAATGCAATTTTTTAGTAATCATTCGAAGGAGTTCGCATTGCAATCATGGAGATCGGAAACTTGCATTTGTGTTTTATTGGATAATTGCAGTGGTAAAGTTGTTCTTAGTGCTTTATATGTCAGGTAGCGACAATTCACCGGTTGCATTCACAATTCACTCATTGTGCACCCTTCTAACACTTAACATTTAATTTGCTAATATTTTCAAATCTGTCGACTGAATTTATATATGCCTCCATTCTACAACGTGCGCACTTCTTTATTTCCAGCGATTTGCAGCTAATTAACAGCATGATTAGTATACTTCCATCTGTGCTAACTGTGGTTTTTTAGACACATTTTGAAGAATTCTGTCTGATTTTTACAAAAAGATATCAAGAAACAAATCAAGTTCGAAACCAATTTGATTTTGTATCAATGTATCAATGCTCCTTTTCGCAGATAATCGCTTTATTAATTCGCTTGAATCCAAAGATAAGCAAGCATGTTGTCTATTGTGCTCAGCCTATCATGCGATCAGAACGAACACTTCCAAACATAGCTAAAAATGTACCGTAAGTTTCTAAAATCACAAATGTAGCAAATGAGTCACAGAATTTTGCCAATCCAAAACAGTCTAACTTAAGATTGTAGCTAAAACAAAATTATAGATATCGGAAATTATACATCAACCCTTTGGTTGCGGTGCTATTTTCATATAACTACCGAATTTCACTGAGCCCGAGTTAACTCGCATCGAGACAGCAACACAATATATCACTGAACCAATTTAGGTAGTTATCTGTGTCTCTGAAGGGTTTTCGGTCACAGTTGAATTATCCGATGCTTTTGAGACAATGAATTTTGTGCATAATGTGCATTCTTTTGAGAAAAACTTAATGAAAAACTTAATTCTAGACATCATGTTTACATAAATCAAAGAAATGACCATAATTTTGTTCCATCCTAAGCAACGTAGCTCTTCTTAAATCGCGATAATGGGCAAATCAGATCCATGGGAAAGATTATGTGGAATCAGAGGAGTTATCTAAATGCTGATTTCACCTCTCTAGTAGGAGTAAATATATACATTCAAAAATATAAATAGAAAGATGTCCTCAGACTTGAACAATTTAAGCACAACAATTCCTTGGCAGCCGTAGACGCTGCGTTTTGTTCTACAAGGGCTCGTCAGCACGGCTTGCAATGGCCCAAACTAGCTCAAAATATCTAGAATGGCTGAGCAAGTTGAAGGACTCACAACATGCTGCTTTATTTATCATTTATTTATCATCCGTTTATTTATCATTATTAAAAACAGAGCAGTCTGTATAGTCGATAAAGTCGAAAGCACATTGCAACAGAAGCAAGGACATTGCATTCTGTCCAATAGTACAGTAAGTGCACAAAAATTCTTCATCACCAGATCTTCGAAAAAAAACATCATCTTTTTAATAATGTTGTGATATAGTTGATGGATTTAGCTGTGAAACAGTATCAGCTGCCTGCTCGGTATCGAGTCGCCTGAGTTGTGATCGAACACAATGCGATCAAATCTGTGCGATGTGACTGAAAGACAATATGAGAAATTTGTGCAAATTATCTAGACCATTCCAATTTGCAGTCACGTTTGTAACGTGTTTGTACGATGCGTTCTATTTATAGACATTACGCTCTCCCAAGCGCCGCGTTGAAGGATATCTTTGAAAATTGAGCATTAACCAATTGCCTATCACAGGTGGGCTATTAATGTATTCGAGAATATCTCAACAATTTCTATTCACTCTCAAAAGGTAGTCCTGCCATTTACGAAAAAGATTTTCAGTGTCGTAATCACATATATCCAGTGATAGTGAATACGGATTTACATTAATTATAAACATTGTAGGAATATCGAAAGTGGGGCATTATGTCCATTCATACTAAAGGCGAGTTAACTCGGCATTCGTGAACAGTGGAAGGAAAGAATTTATTTGTCAGTGATAATTACCTGTCCTCTCGATACGAGGCAACTCGGGCTCAGTTTCATACTGTACCCCATTGTCACTGTCACCAGTCAACTGTTGATAACGCTTGATATCAGTTAATTCGGGCTCAGCCGTTAAGGGGTTAAGAAAAATATATCGATAAGACGTATTGATGCGAGCGCTTTGCTGCTATACTCTTATAGCTTAAAGTGGATCGAATCGGTTAGAATAGCTTTAGAAAGCGATTAAAATAGCACACTAAAACTCGTCATATCACCAATACATATATTATCAATTAAGATGCATACCCACATGACTACTTGACCGACACGCTTAGAAGCAGAGGGCGTGTGTGGTGTGACAAGTCGCGTGAGGCTTAGTGGAAGTTCACTTAGTGAACTCGTGTAAATGCACCTTTACGGTCCAAGAGGGCCTAAAGGATTTCATCACTACCTAGTGAGACAGTGTTGATTTTACCTGCTATCTTTCTGTTTCTAGCTGTTGAAATTGTCGAATTTGCTGAACAATCAATCTGTAACAATCTAGTTGGGATTTCAGCTCCTGTGCAACTCAACAGCATCTGAGGCGAGGAAGATACTGTAAATGTCCTTGAGTTTCAGGTTCAGCGCAGTGTGATGTTTGCCCTCGTTTTATCTACTACGAGCACTTCAAAAAGTTATGTTTGTGCATTGAATGTGGCAGTGAGTACAGATGAAAATTGCTGTTAATAGAGACTTTATATAGCCTACTCAATAAAATTTGATAAGTTTACTATATTTTTAACTTTTCAAGCCACAAAAAGTTAGGTTGAAAGATATGTGAATAGGCTACCCGCACGCGCGTAGTATTCTTTCAGTAAGACAGATTACAGCTTTTCTATCTAGGTATTTCATATTACTGTCAAGTCAATATCTAATATTTTCCTAGATTCGATAGAATCATGGCATTATTGCTTTCCATTTACTATAAAATACTTTCCATAAATAGAAATACTAAATTTTCTCTTTGTTGAAGTTGATGATAAAAGAATGGACAACTGCTGTTGTCGATAGCAATTTCAGCTGATGGGGTAAGCTCCGTTCTAAGTCAATGTTGCCAGATCTAAAGAAGAAACTAATAATTGAAGCCTGACACAACTGTAAGTTCTTGCCATAAGTCATTGCATTGAAAGCTATCTATTAAGTGATTTCATATTTGAAGATAAATTCTTGAAACTCTGCGAATAACTTTTTTGAACTAGTTTCATAATTGCGCAATCGTTTAGATGCCAATATTAAGTCAATTCGTGTCGATGACATGGCATTGCTTTCAATGTGCAGGCCTGTTCAAGTTCTTTATTATATAAAGAGAGTGTCGGATTTCACTGCTTCCATCAAGTAATAATGTAATTACACGTAAGTATCATTCGATATGCGCTAAAATCATTTCTCAAGGTAAGACACAAAGTATGCATTATGTAGACTCATGCAATGTAGTCGATGTTAATGCAGCGGGCAAGCGTGGCCTGATGTTATAGAGTTCTTGATTTCTATGTTAAAATTCATGCAGATGGCTCTTGAATTCCATAATGACGGATCACTATTCTCCATTGATTTCCCCATTTCTTAGTTGATAAAATTGCTATTGCGATAGTGCTAACTGCCTATACTCTTCAATGAGTCAACTCCCTTCACGTCGCGAACAACAGCCTCTGCTGATATCAAGAGTCTTTATTCTTCCACCTAGTGCCAAGGCACGTGGGAAGTTCACATTGGATGATTAAACATAAAGAAGTTATTTATTGACGATTTCAATATAGAGAAAAGTTATTCCATTCATCATATTCGCCATGGAAATTGACATGTCACAATTTATGACACAAGTTCATAAATTTCTCAATGATTTCTCACTGTTTCCTAAAATTCTGAATACATGCATGTTCTAAATAATTCTTCATACTGTGTTTGTTCTAATCACCGTAATATAAAATGCTCAGAGAATTTATCACGTAATGCAACCATCTGATTTCTATGAAACTGTTCGACCTAGTCAATCATATGCACATAGCTACTTATAAACTCAATTATGAATGTAAGCAGTCTATGATTACTGCATTAATCTGAAATAGAAAGAATTTAATCTGAAATTTTGCAATAGATAAAAATGTGCTTAAAACTAATGTTTATTCAAAAGTCAACCAACAAGCTTATCAAAGATACATGTATATTTGAAGTCTATTAATCAGTATTGACCTGATTGATTGCTAGTGACTGATTATTCAAATAAAACACCGTTCACAGTCTGCAAGCATTGAGCCTACATCTAATTTTCATGCTGAATGTCAACGTGACATGCACAATGAAATCCGATTGGTAGATAACAAGTTAGAAGCGATTTATTGATTAATATCTACCTGATTGATTGTTTTCAGGAATATTTATTATTATGATGCCGGATGTAATACACAAAACATTTTGTGAAGAAAATGAATGTGGTACAAAAATTATATTCAATCAGCTTCTTACAAGTTGCAAGTGATTTGCTGATCAATATCGATCTGCTTGATTGAGTGATTGTTGTACTTAATGATCAAAATAGAATTAGTTCACAAATCTGTATCGATCTCATTCAATTTGATCGATTTATGTCAGATTAATTGTCCATAACAGCATTGATTTTGAGATAATGCTGATAAAAAATCATCTGCATCAGTTGCTTTCAGAATTCTAATTGTACAATTTCATGAAAGTAATTAAAATCAATCAATCAGATAGATATTGATCAATGAATCGCTTGTAATGAAATATCAGAAATCAGATTCAAGTAAACTTGTATCCAGGCTCGATGTCTAGACTATTTAGCATCAGTTACTAGGAATTTATCAGATCGTGTAAAACTGGTCAACAAACTGACCAAAGAACATTAATTGTCTTTCGATGACTTTGCTGAATGACTTATTTGAATACATAATATTCACTTTTAGCGCTAAATTTCCATCTTACATCAACTTTCACATCTTATAGACAATATTCAAAGACTGATGTGAATTTTGATTCATCGTAACTAACTTTTGTGGGATAACTTTGTATAAAACTTTTCGTACATTAAAATTGCTTAATTCTAAATATTAAATTGCTAGTTCATAATTCACCTGCAAGCTGTTTCCATCATCTTCAAACCCTTTTATCTGACGGTAAAGCAAAACATAATGTTATAAGCAACCAACAAATTATCATAATGTTCTATTATCTAAAGATCTATTATACACATGCGTTGCATTAAAACAAAACCAATTATCTTTCCAGCATTTTCGGGACATCAATGGAATTTGTATGTACGAATAGTTCTATTGTCTTTTTCTTGTGAGATTTGCTAACACAAAGAAGTTGCGCTAAAACTATATTTACTCTTCGAAATTCGCAATTACTTTGAAAAGTTGCAATAGCGATAACAGTGAGTGATCTTGTTATTATCCTTTCACCTCATTACTTGCAAATCTCACCGCTCGTTAGTATAAAAGAGTTTGCATTAGTCGGAATCGATTGCAACAAATACTTTTTTAAATTCAAGAATTGGTTTTCCCATAATGCAGCTTGTTTCTCTCGTCCTCTGCAGAACAAACTGTTTTCGTGTAATTCCGTCGAGAAATCGCAAACATAGAAGCGTTGATAGGTGTTAATGCCTCAAAAGTAGAGAAACTTGTTTCGCATAAAATAAGCCTGGCTACAAATTTTTGACCGATAGAAAGTTGCATATATTTCCTTGTTATTTAATCGTATGATCATTAGATATTTTACCAACTAAATAACTACATCAAAGCATACATCTAATCCTCATTTTAATCTGATACGATACTTTCTTCCGTATCACAATGCGTTATAATGAAATCAGAAAGTTTTGTAAGATATCTATGATCATTTCACGAAAATTTAGCGCAGCAATCATGTGACCAATAGTCATGTGACGTTAATCATAATGCTAAGTAACTTGCAATGTTCATTGCTATTGTGCATGTAGAGAAAACAGAGCAGCATCTGGATATTTTTGATTTCAATTTTCAAATTTGAAAGACTTTGTGTAGAACCTAAGTGAATAAGGTTTGACAGCCATTACCACCATTCGTCTGTCATCTGCTCCGATTTGTACGACGTCATGCATTTTTATAGAGAAGATATTCGCAGACTGATCTGTGTTTTCTGGGAATCAGACTTAAGTCCACCGATATTTGCAAAAATATCAACGAAGCACACGACCAAACAGCAGTATCAGTCAGAACTTGTCAAAGATGGGTTTCGAATTTCCACGATGGCAAGGTCGATTGTTCTGACGCACAACGTTCAGGACGACAATCCCTTGACTTTGACGATCACACGCTGCAGATTTTGGAGGTAGACAAATATGCAACGACACGTCAAATCTCAGAAGAACTCGGAGTGTGTCAAGAAACGATTCGCAAGAAATTGAATGGAATGGGAAAACGAAACCTTATCAACAAATGGATACCATATCGCCTATCGGAAGCGAATAAGTTGAGAAGAAAGACTATGTGCGAGGCCCTCTCATCCGAGTGTGAGAGGTATGGATATACTGGGAGAACGACAAACGTTGTTGCTCGAATCGATCATGGGTGGCTCCAGGTGGTGAAGGTGTTACTTCAGTATCTCGTTATTCGATTACCAACAAAAAGCACATATGTGTTTTTGGACGCTCGCGGCATTCTTCACGTTACTGTGCTTCGACATGTGACATTCACTGATCTTAGTGGCCTCTGATTTTTACAAGACAATGACAGACCGCACATTTCAGCGCAAAACAAAGAAAGAGTTCACTGGATAGCCATACATGATTTCCGGCCGTACGAACACCCGTGCAAAGATGAGCTTGCGTAGTGTACTGCGGCGCGTTTGCCTATTCAGTACGATAGTATCAAGCGTTAAAAGAATGTTGATTCGAATTAGAAAATGACCTAGTCTTTCCTCATCAAGAAAAACACACGCCAAGCAATATATTCTACACATTTCATCAAACTTAAGGAACCAGTGGCCGAGTCGCCACCAGTGGTCGATCAATCCAAAATGACCAGGAATCGCGCAATTCTGTTACGAAGTGACTTATCAATGGGATTTTCTGACGAACCAGAAGATTAACACAGTCAGTAAATTTAGATCGTGAAGGGTCGAACGGTGTGAATAATAGTTCCATTTCACGAATTTATCTTGGAGAAAAATTGAGTTAAAGATAGGTAGCCTACTTTTCACTTTTACAGGCCTGCCTATAATCTGACCGCTGCATAGAAATAGATTGTTTATCTGAAGTTGGCCACCAATGAAAAGATTAGAATTGCACATGTAACTGATTCTAATCCAATGATTCAGCCGCTGACAAGTGTATCTAAGTGAAAATGCGTGCAATTTTTGTGCCAGTAATGCGTATTGCATGAGGCTTTACTTTCATTCTAGAGGTTTTATTGTTCACAATTTCTCTGGACCGCAGCTGATGCTCGTGTGTTCGTTGATGCGAGCCTCTTCTGCAATGCGCGCGCTTGGCCAATCACAGAAATTAAAGAGACGAATATCGATGTCAAGTTCTGATAATCGTTTGCCGTCATTTCATGTAGTTTTGATGGCTATAGTCCGGCAGCCACAACGAGTTTCTGCATGGAACGAGGCCGAAAGTGAGACTTTCACAGAATGTTGTACACCCTATGCCTACTACGAATCGGAACGTCTGCCGAGTTCTAGTGAGTTCCTCTTCTTGTCAGACAGGATCAAAGAAAAATACATGTAAATCCAATGGGACGCAGATTGCAGTTTTTGGCCAAAATGCGATTTTGTATGTTTTTTCTGATTAAACGAAAAGTACTAAGCCCAGAGTCATAATTTTTGACATGGAATGTCTTCAGGTCATTTCCTATGATGTGCATGTGCTATGATCATGCTTCTGATCAGCAATGTATGTGAGAATGTGGTTGAATGTGGATAAAGTTGCTCAAAATGTTCGTGTTTGCTGACATTAAGAGGCTCACAAAATCTAATTGTGTCTAGCTTTATAGACAGGGGTGCATGAACATGAAAGGAAACGACCAGAAGACATTCCATGCCAAAAATTATGACTCCGGGCTTAGTACTTTTTTGTTTAATCAGATAAAACATACAAAATTGCATTTTGGCCAAAAACTGCAATCTGCGTCCCATTGGATTTACATGTATTTTTCTTTGATCCTGTCTGACAAGAAGAGGAACTCACTATAACTCGGCAGACGTTCCGATTCGTAGTAGGCATCGGGTGTACAACATTCTGTGAAAGTCTCACTTTCGGCCTCGTTCCATGCAGAAACTCGTTGTGGCTGCCGGACTACTATGCTGGTTTGAAGTGCAGCAATGACATAGATACGGATGCGCGTCAGCTCATGAGTGTCTATGGTCATTGCCGCACGCCAAACTAGCATGATAATCACATTGTTCAATAGAAATCTACGAGTATAATGTCATCTGCGGTTTCTATTGCCTTTTTGAAATTAAAAAAGCGTGCAATGACTGTCTGCACATTATTTGGCATTGTCAGAATTATGACTTTTGAATTTCTGTTGAACAATATAGGACTGTTGAACGAAAAATGACCACAGCAATCGAATGCAGACGAGCTTCCTGAGTGAATTTTGAATACAACAACGCATTGCTGTTAGTCTTTGTCTCTTGTCACGAAAATCTATGAGAATGTTGAAAACTGCACGGCGCAATATTGCATTGTGCAGTTTTGGTATTGTATTGGGTGCTTTTGGTAGTAATCATAGAAATCATTAACACAACAATGTCGCTTAGCCAATAGCAATGATTGGAATAGAATTATGTCACTTCTAGACTGAACCACATGCATGCATGTGGCATATGAATCTACATGCATATCTGTGCTGTCACCACTAGCGTATCTGAAGCTCGCTATATCACACTTTTAAGGCCAAAAATCAATTAGTCCGGCAGCCAGTACGATTTTCTGCAGGGAGTGAAGCCGAAAATGAGACTTTCACAGAATGATGTACGCCCTATGTCTACTAAGAATCTGCGCTTCTGCCGAGCTCTAGTTAGTTCCTCTTGTCAGACACGATCGAGGAAAAACACGTTAATCCAATGGGACGCAGATTGCAGTTTTTGGCAAAAAAGAAATTTTCAAAGCTTTCTCTCATCAGCTGAAAAGTGCTAAGTCTAGAGCCATAATTTTTGACATGGAAAGTCTTCCGGCCATTTCCTATCATGTTCATGCACCCCTGTCTATGAAGTTGCACATGTCCAGATTTTGCAAGCCTCCTACTATCAGCAAGCACCAACATGTTGGCTGACTTCATCCACATTGAATCACATTCACGCATGGATTGCCGATCAGAATCATGATAATAACACATGCACATCAAAGGGGATGACCTGAAGACATTCCATGTCAAGAATTGTGTCACTAGACCTTGTACTTTTTGTTTAATCAGAGAAAACATGGAAAATTACATTTTGACCAAATAATTCAATCTGCGTCGCATTGGATAAGTTTACTATTTTTCTTTTATCCTGCCTGACAAGATGAGGAACTAACTAGAACTCGGCAGACTTGCAGATTCGTAGTAGGCATAGGGTGTACTTGAATCTGCGAGTCTCGTTTTCGGCCTCGTTCCCTGCAAAAACTCGTTCTGGCTGCCGGAATGTGAATTGACATAATTTTAATTTGATTCTCGCTCACGTGGACTAGCTATTGACAACTTATTCCCGCGACTTCATGATCGTGCATCATTCACAACATCCATGGTAAGAAAATTTTCGAGTACAACAAATTTTCACGAGAAACTCGCCCATGTGAAATGCGCGAAATTTTGATGCACGCGAAAATTTGCTGTTTTACAGTGGTTATACTGCCTGTTTTTATTGTCTGTTGCCCCAGTTGTTGATGCGTGAATATGCGAAACGCGTCGGGCGTGTACTTTTTAATTTTATTTCTTCTAGTCACAATCTGTATTATATTAAGGAGAGAGACGAACTTTTTGTGTAATCAGAGCGCGTGCATGTATGTATGCAAATCATTTATAAGACCATGCCATAAATTATCTAATATGACCAAATCAAGACTCCTGAAAATTCAGGACCATATATAAGTCCGCTTACACGTCTATAAATGAGTTTATTTGCTGAGGTAAAATTATCAAGCTCACCTTTGTCGAAGTCATTTCTCTTCCAGGTACTGGCGAGCATACGTAGAAGATTCGGAGAATCAGCTCTCCTGTTAGGTAATGAAGAAACCTCTTTTCGTCGAAGCAGTCGTATGACTTTCAAATCTCGTGGAGAAACCCGCGTCGAAGAACTATTCATGGTCCAAAGAAGTGATAACTCATAACTATTCTCCACTTTAGCTATCAGCACACTGAACTCAGAAGCGTTCTTCTTGGACAGCTTTCTTCTTCTTCATGATTCTCTATCGATTTTCATGTTATGTGACGATCTTTAGTATTCACACACGCGTCCATGTAATCTAATTCGAGCGTTTGAATGTGGTCACTTGTTCTTTAGAAATTTGATACACAGTATTAACGAAAGAATGAAGAGAAGGGCAAATGTAGGGGCTACTTAAAACAATAAGCGAAGTTCTCATTGTAAGCCTCCCTATATATGATCTATTGACTCCTATTCAACTTGCGTGTACAAAAAAAAGTCCCTTGGTGTAATGATGCCAAACCAAGAAGAGCTATCGGATTTCTATGACTTGCCCCTTTAAATCGAACAATTCTTGAACGACACTAAAGATATTTATGATTTGAATCATGGCGCCAAGCATTTCATTTCCTAAAAAATACAAAAACCTGTATTATAGAGACGAAAATCTACATGGAAGAAACTCTGACTTTATTTATTCAATGCAAATGGTAGAATAATAGAGAATAAAAAGCAAATTCAATTAGAATTGAAAATCCCAATTGTAGATCCTAATTCAAAGTGCTACTTCTCGCTATTTGTCCACCGGAGTTTTGCAGTACCTTTGATAAGCGATCTCGTATTAAAACCGAGCAGAATACATTTCACTCCGCCTTTCTTCCTTGTATGGCTAGTTTTCTAATATGCCAAATTTGTTTAATAATTATTTTCATAACTATTTCAGTTGGATGTATGTAGATACATTGAATACAAAGACTTGTTGACTAGTTGTATCGACTTCTTGACGAGATAGCAAGTTCAATTCATGTTTGTGAATGCCAATTTGCAACATACTTAACTTACATAAGACATCAATTCTTTATCTATATGCATATAGATTTTCTGTTGGAATTCACAAAAATTTTTCACTGGTGAATTTCATCGATTCATTTTGTGGGATTTTTCACATTCGATGTTATTAGCCGCCCATATGCGAGTTTCTCTCTGTTAAAATGATGATGTAATCCTTGAAAGCAAAATGTCATTCACATATGTTCGATTGAGTTAAAATGGCTATGTAAAACGAACAGGCCCTATTGGTCGCAAACATAATACTGAAGGTTGTTGTATTTTTTATATTCAGAATTTTCTCCCTACGATGTCACGTAATACAACCTTAAAATCCTTATCTGATAATTTGTTTCATCATTTCCGATTTTTTGTATAAACCCTTGAAGTCATATCATCCGTTTGGTTTACTTATCATGACTAAGAGCACCAACAATGTGCTTGTTCGCTTTTTATTACTAAAAATTTGTAGATGACCTTGAATTTTCAATTGTTGGCCATAAAAGTTATGTTTTGTAACTATTAATTTCGTATTTTCTATCAAAGATCTCAATACAATATAAATGCTTTAAACAATCACTAGAAAGCAACGTACCTGAAATAATGATTGCATTTGAAATACAATCAAAGAAATGAACGTGATAATATACTAGAAAATATAAGCGGTCAATATGAAAAGGTCTCAAACAAGAAGATTCAACTATTCAGAATGATTGGACGATGCAATGAAACCTCAAACTGTCAATTTTGTTAAATTTATGCCGATTTGTACCCATTCATAATAAAGCTGATATGATTCATCCAAAGCTGATATTAAATCATACTTGATGAAACTAGGGATCGCAATCTCCGAGATCAAGTTAAAACACTTCGGATTTAAAAACCTGCGATTTTTTATGAAATTTCTGCATCCTGACAAAATCTTCAGATATTTTGCTTATAAAATGTTCATGTAATTGCTTATAAAGAATGATGAAATTTTTTCTTCACTCATGCAAACGAGTGATAGTGATCATATGATTTTAATGTCCTCTTCGTTTAAAATATATTTAATTTATGATAAACTATTTGTGCCCAACGTTGCATTTTTGGAGCTCTTCAACCTGAAGTCCTTCAAATCTAGTACAATGCCTAGAGCGCCCGGCCTTAGTGCTTGATAGAGATATTACAAATAATTTAAATTTTGAAGATAGCTTGCTCACAAATGTAAGCAATGGACATATCATAATTGAGATAAGATGTCTTTCATCTTATGAACCTACTATTCAGCGCCAAAGTATTTGATAAATTTTAAAGTTTCTAACACACGTTGCTTACCCGTATCTTTGGAAATTCCGCAGATGCCTAAATTGCATTATTCAAATCAAAGTTGCAACTGCTTTAATATATTTTTGTAATTCATAAACATTATTGATTTATTTAAGAATATATTTATTTTTATTTACGTTGAATAATCCTGATTTATTCAAAAAACAAATGATCGACAGAGAATCAAAAGGGTAATGAAATATCGATGAATGATAGACGATATAGTTGTGAAATTCCAAAGAAAGTTTTTCTGAGGTTTGTGGCCTCTCATTTGATTCTGCATAATTCGATTGCACCATCACTTTCAAAAATGATGGGTATGCAATCAGGTAAACTATTCCCTTTGTTTGATTGAACTTATTTTCTAGATGAATTTTAGATGGTGCAATTTCTAAACCCTCAACATCTACAACATGATCAACAAAATAGCGACCCTACAAAATACGTCTGCTACTTTTTCAACCTAAGTGAAATCCTACAATTATTCAAAACCCTATTTTTAATTAAAGTTATGAAAAATGCCTGATATTAAAGAACGACTTCCTCTTCAGCTATCAGCATCTACGAAATGCATGTACAACTTAATACTATTTTCGATATTTTATGATGTTGTTTCAATATTAGAATTCCGAGAAGCAACCGAAATTTTATAAATAATTGAATAGTACTATGTAATTGCATTTGCAATTTAATTGCAAATTATCAAAGCGTGCAACAAAGTAGTTCAGATTTTGGTCAAAATGCAAGTACTCGAGCACAATAAAGAGGACTTTTTGTGATATATGAATTTTTATGCATACTCATCTGCATGTAAAACCGTCATTGCGTTTTTCCGTAAATGCGATGCAAATGCGCTTATTGTTCTCTGATTTGAGATTTGACATTCACATTGTATTCAATTGAACAAAAGCAACCGTCAGTTTTTGGAATATATCGACTTTGAGCTGTGCAGAAGCCGCTGAGTGACTTGGGACATCAATTTCATCGCAGACCAACGAATCATGATGCGAGTATTTAGATACATGAATTCAATAGATGAATGAACGTAGGCAGATTATTGGAATGTAAAATAAATCCGAAGATTATGTGACTTTTTCGCAATTGCGATCCCTGGACGAAATTAGAAACAAAAGCTACAGCATTTAAAATCACACTTTATGAAATGATTGGACGTTTACTTCGTCTTTGTAAATATACATTCGCAGTCCTGATATTTGTCGCAACGTGAATTTTCTTGTTCATTGATATTTCTTTCTTCCCTTTGTACAACAAATCATGAGCTTAGAAAAATACTTTTGATTCCTCCACTCAGATGGTGCGCTCTCATGTTTTGTTAATATCATTTTTGTGTTGAATAAAGTACTTGAGTGAAGTCGTAAAAACGTTTTTCATCAATGATATCAAAGAAATTCTTGTCTCATTGGGAAAGGGATTATATCGAAGAGAACAGATTGAGCTAATGAGAAAAGTCTGAAGTTATTCGGTTCACAAAAATACTGGGAACAAATTGAAAACGAAGAATGCAACGTTTTGAAATCGAATGATATGGCGAATAGGATTAATTTTTATTCACCAGAAAACCAAACTTTTAATAGTACAGGAAAAATATACTCTGAATAATCCTCAGATGCCATTTCAAGTCGTCTTTCTATTTTCAATTAGTGAATTGCGTGCTTTGAAAATGTGTCATCAATTAGCATGAAATTTTTGCTACAATTGTGAGCCGTTGGCAGCTTCTGTCTACGGAACGTGGGGGAAGACTGCTCATTCAGTCTTCAGTCGGCTTGAGGCTTTTCCTTCAGACTGTTACTCCTCATGACGGGATAGACAAGGTTATTATTGGAAGATTGAGAATTTGTCTATACGATGCTTCCAGTTTAGTGTTGGTTTTGCATCACTGGTGTTCGATTAACTCTTCATTTTAAGTGAGAACACTCACCACAATGTTTTTGTGCAACTACGTGTTCGCAGTATTAATTTCGGAAAAAATAGCGTAAGAAGTTATGGGACTGACTACCTTCTGGAACAAAGTGCCTGAGACATTGCGCCAATTAGAGTACAAAAGTCCGTCCATTATTGACTTTTTAACGTCATATTTACAGAAGCAGTCCGGTATTCAGACCTCAATTTACACCACATAACTTTCATGACTTTTACTGACTTTCTTTTTTTCGTGTTACCGTTTGTGTCTTGTCTGTCACATGCATCTCAGATGGAGTGAAAAATAAATAAATCTTGAAGCGCCAATGCCCGCAACATGCTCTTTCGTTTAGGGACATTTGTTGGACTCAAGATCTTCAAGACTCAGCGCTTCCTAGTTTATTTTCCATTTTATTTGCGTCTGTGTTTGTCACTAGTTTTCTATATACAGCTTAAGGTCTTTTGTACTTGTATAATTTCAGACAAGTAGTGAAAACTGTGCCCTACTTGCGACGGATAGGTACATGGATGGGTACATGTAAAATTTAGTGCTATGAATAGGAACATGGATAGGAACATGTATAATTCAGTGTTATGAATAGGAACTTGTATGAGATCTGTTTTACTGGATAGGTACATGTGTTTGGTACAATCGGTTGAGTACACTGTGTTTCGGAACGTCTATGAGCGAACTTGTGTGACTTGGTTCTGAGCACTTGGGTACGTACCGATAGACGTCCGTTGTTTGATTTTGAATGGGTTTGCTCAATTGCGACTATTGTGACTATTGCAACCATTGTAATCAAGATGACACATTGATTTTCCTTTTACGTAGACAAACTATGCTATAAATATGAGATAGTTGTTTGATGACATACATAATGATGACTAGTATCCCAACGTCGTGGGTTGTCGCAAGAGACCTTGGATATTCGTTCAAAGCTATAGAAAATGTAACAAATCTCAGTGAAAATATCAACGCTGGTGATTTAGTTGATCGACTAATGGATCTAGATGAGCATGCTATGAATCACAATTTGGATCGTAGGTGGATAGAGGATTTCTTCATGCTACACTGCAATGATAGTGAAATTAGGAGGATCAAATTGGAACGATATGGAAAGAAGGAGACATCTGACAGTGTTTTAATAAAAAGTTCTCCCAATAAAAGTGACTTCAGAAGGAAATTAGAAGAAGAGACATTTAAATTATTATGTGAACGGAACTGCGTTAAATGTTTTAAACAGGAACGATCCCTTCTCTTTTTACCATGTTCTCATAGCGTTATGTCTTCTACATGTTATGTACCCTTTGAAACTTCATCTTGTCCCCTTTGTGATGAAGAAATATCTTCAACAGTCACTGTATATCGTGCATGATGAGTCATCATGCACGTCTGTGATTGGTCACTATTGTGTCTTTGTGTGACTTTTCTATATAAGGACATTATACCGTTCTATTTCAAGCATAATTTGAGGCTAATACAATGTCAATCAGCATGTTGTTCACTACCAACATTCCCATTTCAATAATTTACCGAAGTCAACTCTTCACCGGCAATATATTTTATTCTGCCGTAAATATAACTGGCTATAAAGCGGATTTGGTGGATCTGATGGAGGAAATAGTGAAGTATTTCCGCTGCGGAGAGGACGTTGTGGTGCAGAGAATGTTAATGAGAGTCGTGAACAACGCTCTTACACGAGTTGCAAGATTTTGGCTCAATGAAGTATTTTGCCCACTAGCTCAAACGGAGATTGTACCGGAATACTCTCGCTGTTGCTGCAGCAGTATCCAACGGAAACTCAACACATGTCTCCATGACATTATCACCTCCAGCTACTTTGACGAGAAGGGTGAGAAATGTAAATTGGACTTGTTCAGTGGACCGCCATCAATAAGCATCAATGTGGCAGCTCAAGGACATTCTGAAGTCATCAGTTTGCGGGCATACTATGCCAATATTTTAAAGACTTTCCATTCAAAGCCCTGCTGTATGTGCTGTCCAATTTCAAAACATCTAATGAAAGACATTGAGCAGCTCATAACTGCTACAAATCAGACTCTAGCCGATGTGACTGTGTATCAGTTTCCCTCTACAACTTGTTAAGTGTTTTATGTAATTTTAAAAGTACCAGCAACAAACTCTGTGTGAATGCTTGTAAACTTTTGTGTATAATGTTGTAAGTACTAAGCAAAAATTGTAATTGTATTATCTATTTCCATGTTAGAATAAAAATGTCTGTAAAACGGAAGGCATCTTCTCGTCAATCGAAACGGTCCTTTAAACCTTCAAGTCAGTTTAAAAAGGCGTTGCGAAAGTTAAACAGGATACATGGTAATAAGAAGAAGTGTAAATTGACTCAAAATTCAAGTGATGATTTCATTCGTAATTTAGCTTTTGCAATACACAAATGTCTACCTATTTACAAGCCTCTATTGAATTCTGGCTCTTTGAATAGCATAAAAAAGTTTTCAAATCCAAGGAGTAGTGATAAGAAAAGGCGAAACTTAATTTATCGCGGTGGTGGGTTTCTAAGTATGTTAAATGATATTGGAAACAGTATTAATGGTGTAATCAATAGTCCGCTTGGAAGGATTGCAGAAACTGCTGCGATGTTAATATAAGGTTAACGTATCATAAAATGACACGTCATCACTTTGATTGATGAGTCATATATAGGTGTATATCAGTGGCGGCTCGTCCATTTGGGCAGATGGGGCACTGCCCCACCTATTGAAATGTTGTCTAACTTAAATAACCAGCAACATCAGTAGTAGACTCCATTTCTTGATCATAAATGTCAACTATACTTCATGTACATCTATTCCATTTGTGCGTCAGTGACGCTAGCAGAATCCATCAATCGTTTTCAAGACTGATGGGCGCGCCCAAGCATCGAGATGAGATGACGTAAGCGTGGTTCATTTCACGATCTGAGCGAATAGACGGAATTAACACGCGATGAATGCGTCACAGAATGGGCACTCGAGAGGGAGCCCTAACGCTTCTGATTGGTTAACCGTCAATGCAAAGACAAAGTATTGTGATTCCTTTTTTACTGAGTGAGGTGATGTGAGGTTAGCACCAGCGATCAGTCCATGAATCAGCATACAATACCCTTCGGTATCTGTAATCTTTATTAAAAACCTGAATGATAGACAAAATGTTGCTTCAACCGTGTAACTAAATGCAGTGACATAGACTTACACATGTATAACATGTTGCTAACATATTCTTTGCTTTTCATTTACAAAATAAGATCCTTTTAGACTAGATTTTTGATTATGTAAAAATTTCATGCTTATGCCCCACCTGGACCAAATGTCACGAACCGCCATTCATATATAGGTGTATATAACGAAGACGCTTTAATGATATTTTATCACTTTCAAGTGACAATTCATTTGCGCTGGTTGAAAGCTCCGAATTAGTACATGTTGAAACATGACTCAGAAAATGTATACAATCAGAGAGGAAGGTGACGCTTTTGAGCAAGATCTCTTGAAGCTTCGTCCGACACGAAAGGTGCAAGGGATTGGAAATACATTCTACTTTCAAACCTTGAATTATGGTGATGATGGCTTTTATCTTCAAGTTCCATTCTTCCACAGTAATGGTATGTCTACATCAGGGTATAGCAATATGAGACAAATGCGAGTGACTTTTCCAAAATGGCAACAGGTGATTCTTAAAACTATTGACTCTTTCGCGAAAGAATGTGTTGAGCTGCCTGAAAGTGCTCCCACTCATTGCAGAAAGGCATTAGAGGAAGGAATTGGTTACAAGGAATTGCCGGAATTCGATACACTGTTTTTAAAACTATCGGATCATTTTCAAGCATTCGATCTCTTTACAAGCGCGATGGAATGTGAGGATCTCAAACGGGGTCGCTATATGGGCTTAGTGCACGTTACCGGTCTTTATATTGGCTCACATGGTTCGACTGGTAAAGTCGCATCTTTACAAATGAAGGTTCTTCAACTAGTCTATGAACCACTACCAATTGATAAATGCTTAATAAACATTGATAAGACTGCTTCAAGTGATGGGAAGGAAGAAAGCAAAAAGCGAGGGCAAAAATCTAAAGATGGTAATCCTAAATTGAAGTTGAAGCGCCAAGATGCTGACTTGAAAACTTTCTATAATCCTAATTGTGATGAGGAAACACAAATGTTTTAATTTGTAAATGTAACTTGAAAGTTTCTATTCTGAATGTAAATAAACGTGATCTGGAACATGTGTCTGTTTTGTTGTTCTAAGCAAAATTAGCGGGATGATGAGTTTAATGTTAATGGAATTATAAGATGACAGATTTTCGTCTATTCACTGATCGCACAATGTGTGTCGCTGGACCAAGTCAGTCCGGTAAAACTACATTTGTAACTCAATTGCTACAATATAGAAATGAAATTTTTAACAAGGAAATTAAGAGAGTCAAATGGTATTATGGAATATTTCAACCACAACTACATTCTGCACTTCGCCAGAAAGGTTATGAGGTGAAGCAAGGGTTGCCATCAACTGAGGATATCAAAGCAGGTGACTTACTAGTATTAGATGATCTATTACGTGAAAGCAAATCTTCAAAGGATGTAACTGAAATGTTCATTCAAACTGCACATCATAGGGAAGCTTTTATTATCCACATCACCCAAAACATCTTCGATGGAGGGAAAGAGCAAAGAACTAGAAGTTTGAATACACATTATTTGGCAATATTTAAAAATCCAAGAGATAGCAGTCAGATACATCATCTCAGTAGACAGATATTACCTCAACAACCTAAAGTACTTTCAAAAATATATGAAGATGTAACAAAGAAACCACATGGCTGTCTATTTATTGATCTAACCCAGGAATGTCCGGAACGACTTCGATTTCGAACAAATATCATACCTAATTCCGCTGAACCAATGACAGTTTTCTCGGTTCACAGTTAGTTTTAAGCAATGTACTTTGTTGCCTTATTATTTTCAAACATGTCGTATTCAAAGATGGTAGTCATTCCTCAAGAGGAGTATATACAATTGACTACATTACAAAGTGCACAAGAAGTCAAAAATATAGATCAACCTATCACGAATCAACTTAAGGCACTAACACAAAAGGATATGGAAATTCAGAAGATTAAGGATCCCTATCGACGAATGCAGTTAGCAGCTGAAAACATTGATGAGAGGCGACAGATTCGTGACAAGTTGCGACGATTTATAACCTTGTCAACACCTCGACCATATCGTGTGCGCGCTGAGCGATTATTTGACTTCATTGATCCACATGTGAAGTTCAATGAGAGAGGGGAGATAATAGATGAAACAACTGGTGATGTTATTAGAAATAGTCACATAGATGACCTTCTACAATATGCTGTCAGAGATGTAAGGCGAAAACTAGGTGCACCACAAGGGTGGACATATTTTCAGAAAATTTTATCTGATCAAAATGTACCTCACAATATTATTGGAGGACCGACTGTGAATGAGTTAGATAAGGGTCACTTACAAGATGGATCAAAAAGTAAAACACCCACGATGGCGGTCAAGCGAGAGCTTCATGATCCCGATGATCTGCAACCAAAAAGAGCTACTAGGCGCTCAATGCGTGTTGCGAAGGAGTATAGTAAATATTAAGCAAATATGAATTAAGCCTTGCCTCTCTCATATCATGTCGTTACAAAAATTTTGTTGTTGTTTGAAATCTGCGCTCGAAGGTAAAGGAGAAGAGGGCATAGAGGTTGATATCAATTGTGTTAGCAGTTGCTGTGCGAGTAATACGCGTGCAAATCAGAACAAAGACGATGAGTACACCAGTGAAACTCAGAAAGATTTATTACGACTTAAATCACCCCGCAAGTTTCAGTCGTCCGGAGGTTCTAGCCCGTGCAGCAGGTGTGGGAATAGAGAAAGTCAAGAAGTGGTTAAGGAGTCAACCGACTTACACTCTTCACAAAAATGCGAGAAAGCGGTTTCCAACAAGAAAATATGTTGTTAACAATATAGATAGTCAATGGCAAGCGGACTTGGCTGACATGCAACAGATATCACAGTACAATGATGGCTATAAATACATCTTAACCGTAATAGATATTTTATCTCGCTATGCTTGGGCACGTGCGCTGAAATATAAACGAGGACCAGAAGTAGAAGCGACTTTTCAGAGCATTTTCGATGAGGGGCGTGTTCCGCAAAGAATACAGACCAATCAAGGGAAGGAATTCGAAAACTCTCATGTTCGAAGTCTCCTTAAAAGTCATAATGTGGAATTGTTTAGTGTCAAAAGTGCTTATAAAGCTGCCATGGTTGAGAGGTTCAATCGCAAACTGAAGACAAAAATATTGCGCTATTTCACTGCAAAAAATACACATGTTTGGGTAGGTGAGCTGCAGAAATTTGTTAAGAATTACAATGAAAGCTACCATCGAATCATTAAGATGAAACCAGTTGATGTTACCCCAGATAATGCGATGGATGTATGGCTTCGATTTTATGATAAGAAAGCGAAAAACATCTCCAATGAAAAGAAAATTAATGTTGGTGATAGAGTTCGGATTTCAAAGGTTAAGTCTACATTTGAGAAGTGGTATCTACCTAATTGGACTGAAGAAGAGTTTTTTTGTAGATGAAGTAAATACAAAATTTAGACCCACCATGTATAAATTAATAGATTACCATGGCAATCCAATTGAAGGAAAATTTTACTCTTATGAATTGCAAGTAGTAGACAGAAGTGAAGAGGTGTATATGATTGACAAAATAATTAGGAGGAAAGGTCATGGCAATCAAAGGAAATATCTAGTTAAATGGAAAGGATATCCTGATTCATTCAATAGCTGGATAACGCACAAAATGTGGAGGTGGGAGACACTCGTAACTTTTAAGCTAATATAGCATGTGACTTCTTCCATATATGAGTTTAACATGTCTACTAACTTCAACATCATTCTTCCAAGCAATAGCAACCCCAAGATATTCCCAAGTAACAAACCATCTCTATACTCCGTTGAATTCGCTAATCCAATTACTCTGCATGGACCCCATGAAGTTGCTCTAACTGAACTTACTTATTACAACGATATCAGCTTTCTAAAGAACAACTACTTTGAATTGCATAAAGAAGTGCGAGAGAAGGATGATTGCTTTCGCATATTTCAAAATAGTCTACATGGTACATGGGCTTTTCATCATCTAACTTTACATCCTTTTTCAACATCTTTACCATCTGTCCAAAACATTTATAAAATTCAAAAGGCATTTGCAACGTCAACTTTTGATTCTAAGGTTCCCACAATGAGCTTGCAAGATACAGAAAAGGAAATCGGCAGAATGTTTGAACGAATAAATGATCTCTTCAAGCTGACTTTGAATAAATTCTACAAACCAGTCATAAAGGGGTCAACAAAATTGATGAAGGAAGGGAAGCATGTTCTTCTTGTATTAGGTAAGGATTTGAGTCATACTTTTGGGTATTCCAGAACAACTTTCTCATCAAGGTATTGGTACAATGGACGTGGGTGGAATTCGGAGAGGAAAGTCACTGATTTTAAATGCAGAATTGTGCCATTGTATGCATTACAAAAAATGAGCATCCGAGTAAAAAGTCAATTTAAGGTCATTAGAAGTGTTGAAGACTTTGCAAGAAAGTTTCAAGGATCAGTGCCAGAAACGTTAATGACTTGTGAATATAAGAAAGAGAAAGTAACTTTATTTACTGTTGAAACGGAGGCAGAATTTATTGTTTTTACTAAAAAGACACCATTGGAAAAGTCTGAGTCCGCTGTTATTGAATTCGGATCTGAAATGATTGGGATGTTTAAGGGCCTTGAAAGCGCACCTTGGTTGACAGAATTAAATGATACATTCAAGGTTCAATTGTCCTCTTCTAAACTCAAAGCATCAACAAATGCTTCATGGGATATCCACGTATACAGCAAAAACATATTGGGTGATGATTTGTCTACTTCCAGTGAACTTGAAAAAATAGTTAATTTGAACATTGAAAGCTTGAAAACGCCATCTGAATTGTGTACAAAGTTAAATGAGTTTGGTGTAGATTACCTTGATGCAGATGAATATCACTTTTCTTATGATCCACATAAGAAACGCATGATTCTAAAGGTAGGGAAGAACTCTCTTATCAAGCTGGATAGCGTGTTAACGACCACATTGGGATTCTCAAAATCAACTATTTATGAAGGCACATCAATAGGCGATACAGCCCCATCACTAGAGCGTGATATAAGTAACGTATACGTCTATTGTAACATTATTGAATATACAAGGGTTGGCGACATTGAGGCCCCACTTCTGCGCACATTTCCTCTCTCATCCGTAAGGAAGCAACTAATCAATCGAGAATTTTTTAACACAATGTATCTACCAATCAGCCGAAATTACATCAATAGAATTGACATATCAATTCATGATGACGCAGGAGAAGTAGTACCGTTCTGTGGTGGTGTTACTGTTTTGACCCTACATATTAGGTCACGAGAATAAGGCTTTACGCTATTGTGACTTCCATAGTTATTCAATAGTCATAATGACAGGCATTTACAGTAGACCATCATATCAGAGCGGTTATCCCGTGTTTGTTGGAGGTAGACGACAAGTTGGAGGAGGCATATTTGGTGCACTAAGGCGTATGGTTCTTCCAACACTCAAAAAGTATGGCGTGCCAATCATGAAGCGTGTTGGAAGCAGGGCTTTGGATTTTAGTGCAAATGTTGCAGCTGATGCGCTTCAAAGTGAGGATATCGGTGAATCTATGAAAATGCGCGCGCAGCAATCTGCCATAGACGCATTAGATGATTTAACAAAGACGAGACGTACAGTTCGGAAGAAGCGTAGGAAGTCAAGACAAGTTGGATCCGGTCGAGTTACTAAGCAAAGACGCAGGAAAAGTAAAAAGCCGACTAGAGCAGCACGTTCTAAATCTAGACGTCGAGTGAAAACAAGAAAGCGCAAACGAAATTCCACAGATACTAGAAACAAGTCAAAACGAAGGAAGACAGCATATTTATAGAGCTAATACGATGCAGAGTATCAATTCGGCTTTGTGCTTCTTCGATTCTCCCCCTCATCAGACAGACATCATCTCCTCAACAATTGTAGACATAGTCCCCACAACAAATATCGATGGTAACCAACAGCCTATTCAGTTTGATATACCTGCCAATCCTCAAGATTATATTGACTGTCAATCCATTGATTTAGAGTTGTGTATACAAATTAAGAAGACTGATGGTACAAATATTTATTCATCCAAGGATAAAGTGGGATTGGCAAATCTTCCTATTGCCAGTCTGTTCTCAGATGTGTATCTAATATTGAATGACAAACAGATTGAAGGAGGGGATCGAGCATATCCATATGGAGCATACATACATACAATGACGCAATTTCAAAAGCAAGCTAAACAGTCACACTTGCAGGCTTCTGGGTGGTATGATGATCAGCAAGGGAAATTTGATGATGTCTCAAATACAGGGTTAAAAAACGAATGGATTTAACAGCGGATTCAAAGGAATTATACTTGAAAGGACATGTCTATCTTGATTTCCTTCGTCAATCTAGATATCTGCTATCACAGGTTAAAATGCAAATAAAATTTATTCGTGCAAATCCTGAGTTCGCGTTAATGGCTTTTGGAGCTACAAACTATCAAGTTAACATAAGTAATGCCGTGCTCAATGTAAGGCGAGTAACAATGAACCCGTCAGTCATCAACGAGCATGCGACAGGATTGAGGAAAAACAATGCAATATATCCAGTTAATCACAGTGTGTTGACAAACTTCACAATTGGTGCGGGATCATCCTCACATGCCTACCCAAATCTTTTTCCCACTGCAATGCCAAAGGCGGTGTATATCACATTTGTGGAAAATGAGGCATTCATTGGTGCTTTTGAAAAGAATCCATTCAATTTCCAACACTTTAATGTTAGCAAACTAGCACTCTACCAGGATGGGAAATTTGTAACTTGCAAAGCATATGAGCCTAATTTCAAGGATGGTAAATTCGCACGTGAATATGGTTCTACCTTCACCGCCTTCAACATGTTTAATACAGATGATTCAAATGGAATTACAATGGATTTGTACAAGAATGGCTACTTCTTCATTATGTACAACCTCACAGCAGATGCAGATCTAGGTGGTGAAAGCGTAGGAGTTACAAAGCCTGGAAATCTACGACTGGAGGTATCATTTGAGTCACCTTTGAAGAAAACAATTACTTGTCTCATTTATGCTATCTATGATAGCAAAGTTGAGATAACAAGAATGAGAGACGTGACTGTCAGCTATCAGAGATGAGTAACTTAAGCAACATAGAAATCTTGAGGAAGATGAGGAAAGCTCATCCCTACTCCAAGACAATATTTCTCAATGTCTTTTCTAGAGATAATTTACCTGATTCAATTCCTTTCTATCCTTGTTCGCTTATCATCAATACGGATACCAACAATCTTCCCGGAAAACATTGGATTGCTGTATACATCAATCGTTATAAAGTGGCCGAATATTTTGACTCTCTTATTCAACCTCGTTTACATGATATCGCATTATGGATGAACAGGTTCTCCTGGACTGTTAGGAAAGTGACATCGTTCCCACTTCAAAGTAATACATCCCTAATGTGCGGTGGCTATGTACTCTATTTTGTCAATGAGAGACCATTGAAAAATAACTGTAAAAGTGCTTTAGAACTATTTTCAAAAAACTGTGATAAAAATGATGTAATTCTTACTAAATATGTCGAAACAGTTTTGAAATAAAGTTTTATGTTGTATCATTAACTTGCTCTCTTTTTTCCAAAACAAGGGTTTATAAGGAAAACAAAAATATGTTCATATTTCATTATCTATTCACATATATACAAAATCTACAATTTGGTTTTCATGAAACATTTTTTCAAATCACATATGATGGGAGGCACATCACTTATGTCTTTAATGCCGGTTATCACAATCTTTCCATTATGGAACACATGAACATGATATGGATGCCAGTTAGTCAATTGAGCTGCTGGAAATAGCTCCACTTCATAAGTTAGATTATGTGATGATGTAACTTTACGGAAGTCATAGTGACAGTGCAATTCACATAACACGGTCATTGTCTTCACTTTCCAATCAGATAATGAATCACCAAGTAAATGTTCCAAAGTAAAGTGTAGATATGAGAGATCACCCTCCATGACCCTTCCAATACATTGGATTGTTCCATTTGGAAAGAATAGGATAGTGAGACATTTATCCTTCCTCTGAATCCTCCATGTTAACATTGATGGTCTTCCAAGATGTAAGCTCGTTGTCGGCTTCAATTTGCGTTTTATCAGCAACCATTGTTTTCGGTTGGGTATACTCCTCTCGATCTCTTGTAGATTGAGTTTTGAGTTTGGTTTTTGTAGTTAACATCCGATTTACAACTTCCAACCGTTTGATGTCCTCCATCTTTAATGAATGACGTTATCTGTGGTAGTTTCTCCCTTGTAAAGGTTTCCCATGTGACGTCACTGAAACGAAAAAATCGATATTCAACATCTTCCTGCTTTGGTGAGCAGACGTATAGTTTGACTGTTGAATCACACTTTATCCATACCTTGTCATCGAGAGGAATCTTGATCCGAGTCTTATGGTTGCCAATGAGATCAGCGAAGTCTTTCAGTGAAGGCAATGAGTCAATACTAATGCAAACGCCACGATGTTTTCGAACACTATTTGCTATTGAATGACGAAATTCTATTCTTTTAGAATCTGTTATGTGAACGTTTTGGACGTCACTAAGTTTCCATGTTCTTATGTAATGAGGCATGTTCCGAAAGCTATGTTTCAAATTTGAGTTTAATGTTTGCCTAAAGTTTGTTATTATATTAGCTCAACATATTGGAATGATGTTGAGTACAAATTCTTCACATATTCATTCACATTAGGACTACCTATTTATTAGTAATCATTTCTACATATCGGAAAGATGTAGAAATTTCAATTTTAGTAAGACTACTTATGTATTAGTAAGTGTTGCTACATGTCGGAAGATGCAGCAATCGCAAGATCTATTACAAGTGGAATATTATATTGTTTTTATTTAGACTTATTCTACATCACCTGTGACAGGAAGGCATCTCCTTCTCTTCGACGGTGGGGGAAGACCTAGGCTGTAGTGTCCATATGGTAATGATAAATTTTTATCCAGCCAACAGCGCTTATCCTCCCAAAGTGAAAGACCTCGCTTCCTAAATGATTTTGTGCTAACTATGTGATTTTTTGAATTTATAATTGTCATATCTTCAGTTGTATCATTCTCACTATAATAGACACTCCTATAGTCATTATGTTTCAATTTTTTAACTGCTGCTCTCTGAATTCCTTTTGCACGTTTGATGCTATGATTCGTAGAGTCTAGATATTTCATTGAATACATTTTCGGTTTTAGTAGGATCATTTCCTCAAGCAACTTTCCAGCACACTCATCCTTAAAACAACCTAATCTAGCTTTGTTTGTAGTTGAGTATAGTCGGTGATGACTGTCATAGTTTGAAGAGTCAAACTTTTCACCGAAGTATAGAAGTATATCTTCCAGACGGACAGATGGTGATGTGTATAAACATAGGAAGAAACTGTCGGTATCACCTCCACAAAGCCGCGTTCTATTTATCAGTGGACACCCTTTTAGATCATTGTAATATAATTGATACATTTCCAACTTACTATAGTCAAGTACTGCTTGACCAACATATATTAATTTATTTAAAACTATTGAAGGTTTGTACATTTCCATACCAACCAGATCTTCATCAAATATTTTGTGTTGAACATAGAGAGGATGATTTGACAATTTCAGTAGTTGTTTCTCATTGTTGACTAGTTTAAATTTTTTCCTTCTCCTTACATTTTCCATTGCTTTACCATATAAAGAATTATTTTTCAATTTGTAGAATGACTTTTCGAAGTCAGTGTTTGATTGAGCCCTCTTTTGAGAGTTCATATCAATGTATGTTTTTTAACCAAGGCTTTTGTGTGAATTTTATACCACTATGAATCTTCTTGATTCTCATGGCCATGGTCAATTAAAATTTTAAAATTGAGTAGTGGGCTACATAATTTTCCCTATCAAATTGATGGAGCAGAAGTTTCTTGATAGAAGAAAAATGTGTATTTGGTCTTACTTTTTCATATAGATTTTTCATATAGTGTGAAAACATTCTCTTTTCAATCATCTGCATTTCTGGAGCTAATGGGAAATCGGCAGTGTCATCATGAATGGCTGCAGGATACTCTATCTAAATCAAAAATGTAGCCGATTTAACCATCATCATCTATATTTTGAACATTTTCTTCATTTAAAAAACTATCTAATTCACTTTCATTCAACCATTTGAAATTTGAGTGGGGTAGATTCCTACTGAGTGAAGAACCGTAAAGGTTATTAACATCTAAGTAGGTCAAATGTCGAATTTCATGTGTATTATTTCCTAATTCTTCAATGCGTGCACGCGCTCGGTGAATGTTGGTGAAAGTCATACCCCCTCTAATTCCTCGTTCAAATAGATTGTACATATTTTCATCTTGTATGTAGTGTGGGGGATCATTGGAAGAGAAATTTAGTGCTGAGGTAAAGCTAAGATGTGGGAGACTGACAAAATGTACAGGGTCGACTTCATCCTCACGTTGACTCAATGCTCTAAACACTTCAAATATGTCTGCCAACAATAAAACATCTAACTTTAGATATGCCAGCATGTAATCACCAAATGTGCTACAATTAAATTCAATCCATGCCTTGTTAGCGTGTTCATATTCACTATCGGAACAGTGCTCACGAGTAAGATCATTATAGAATTCAAATTGTGGTGGTAGACAGTCTTCCGTCAACGTGTTTAAGTTTTTGAAGTATGAATATGGAAGCACTCCCTTCTGATATAAAACATTATCACTTAATTGTGGAAATTCTACCCTTAATGTCTCTACATGCTCATACGTTTGCAAGCCCTTGGCTAATTCACTCAAGGATGCACTTAGAAATTGATATGAGTCTAAGAATTTTAGTTTAAAGTATACTGTCTTCCCTTTGTATTCATTTACAGGGACACTGGCGGATAAAGTTATATATTTTTCAGCAGTTGCTGCTACAACATCTAATTTCCAAGATTTCATTCTTCCAATCGCTTTATAGCAAACGATGTGACTATCATAATTTTTAAAATTGTGGAAAAATATGGGGAGCTCCCGTCTGTTAAGTCTTAACCGGAGATTGCATTTCCTACATAATGTTTGCCTATATCGTCCGGTGATATGATCATGATCACGAACTTTTATGACTTCATCGCTGAATTTCGAATTACATTTGTTGCAACATTCTGCATTCTCATGGCCTGCTTTTTCATCCGCTGACAGTGTCATTGGCTGACTAGTTATTGCACATTGGTTGTCATATAAGTCTTGGGCTACAGTTTCTAAGTGGTGCAAGAAACTAATAATGCAATTTTCTCCCTCAAAGAGGTTATACTTGTTTTCAAATTTCGATTGCAGGGCATTATGCCAGACATGATAAGCTCCAATGGCCGCAGGTTTATGTATTTTATTATCAATGTAGCACTCTATATCTGCATAAAATACTAAAGGAGGACTTAGTTGATATTCCATGCTACTTGTTAGTACTTTTAGATCCGATGGCATTTTTTCTATTTGTGCTTTTCCTCAAATACAAAACTGGAAGTGTCGTTCTAGTGTTGTCTTATATGTGAATGACTGAGTGCATCTTTCGCAGAAGTATTTGTCTTTTTAAAGTTCTCCTATACAATCTTGACAGCTTTGGAATTCCACAATAGTGTGCTGCTCCATTGTTTAGAATTAGCAAAATATTAACCGTTTGCCTACCAGTAAAGTTACTATTGTAACGAACACCTTTGAGTCCATTTTCATAAAAGTGAATGTTAATTTTAATATCATTTTTTTCTCAAATTTTGGAATATCTTTGATTGATACTGGTGTGGAAATGCCTTCCATATTTAGGTCAGATGTCCACTTACTATATGATTTTACTTCATTCCTTGAATAAGGTACTTCATTATAATGCAATATTGATAAAACTGCATATAGGAAGCAATCATTTGCATTTGAATTAACATTAATGACAGCTTTAGAGTTTTTTAACTTCTTTGGTAGAGGAAATGATTGTCCACCTGACAGTATTGGACTTGTTATTACATTGAACTCTATATTTTGTACATCATCTATAATCCAATTGCTACCCTTTTTTGTGAAGGCTTCAATATGATTTATTAGACTATTTAGATGATCCTGAAACCAAGCATCATAGTCATAAATATAGTTTGAGGATGATGAGGTAAAGTGTGCGAGAAAAGTTTCTTCTTCTTGAGGATTAGAACGGACATAACGAATTTGTGCAATCAGACGACCGCGCAATTGATAGCTCTTTAGTAAGTCAGACACTAAATTCCCTAACATGGAACGCATGCTTTCTAAGAATGATGTTATGTCCACAGTAGGTGTTGTTGGTGTGATATCATACACACGTGCATGGCCATTGAGTGCGCTTTCGCTGAGACTAACAGTTCCATAGTTATTATGCATATTCATCTCACTATTTGTATTATGTACATTCATATGCTGTCGAAATATACTTATAGAGTTATACGTTTTGCCACACCGAGAGCAGTATTGCATAAAGTTTTGTATGTTAGTTGAAGCGCTGGTTGTTGGCTTAGAAGTAGATCTATTTTGATTATTTGAATTTGACTCTGTTATGCTATCATTCGGTTTATTATTGCATACAAGTTTATGCCTCTTAAGATTATCTATCCTATTCGTCTTATATGGACACTTGCTACATTGATACGTTTTTCCTAACTTACAAAATTTTTCATGACGTTGCAAATTGCCTATGAGAGTAAATACTTTTCCACACTTGGTACAGACAACCATGATTATTGATGAGGATTGAAATTAGCAAGCCCTTATATACATCTACCATCTAATGACGTCAGCGTCATCACCAGCCAATACCATATGTTCCGATCTGTTGTAAAGAGAAAACATAAAATTTAAAGCAATCTATTTTTTTCCAAAAGTAAAAAGAAGTTATAACTTGATGCATTTCACAATGCCACTGTAGTATAATTTCAAGTGGCTACAGCTTTCACTGCAGCCACCCAAATCGTCCATTCGCGTCAGTCTAAGTCTACGGATGGTATTATCGCTGAACTCGACGTGGACTAAGGTCTCTTTCTCATGTCGTTGGCTATTTGTTACTTGTGAGGCCAACAGGAGGTTTGATTGAGTTATGTTTTGTAAGGACTCAACCAAACCTCTGTTGTCCTCCATTAACTGAGCCTCACGAGCCTCGGACTGTTTCAGTCGCTCTTGACACCGCCGTAACTTGCTTTCGATGTCCTCCTCCTCCGTCGTTGCGTCAAGGTCTACGTTGTACTCGCGTACTGGGAGAGGAGCCTTAGGAACTGCGGCTGGGATAGGAGGTGTTGGAGAGGAAGGAGCTGCGGCTGGGATAGGTGTTGGAGGTGAAGGAGCTGGGACTGGGATATCAGCTGCTGAGGATGGGGCCAATGTCATCATCGGCGACAGTGGTAGGCGGACATTCCAGCTAGGAGACGCCCGGATGTTGGAGAATGAGATCTCCGCTTGAGACGCAAACATCACGGAGTCCTGTAATTGAAAGGAACAATCGGAGATCTATTTACCATTTTTGACATTAATTAGATACAATTGTGAATTCCTCTTACCTCCTGCTGGATTGCGGTTTTTTGATCGGATCCACTCGCCTTGTTAGGAGTCACCGAATCATTCTGAAAGATGAATTAATCAATTGTAGACGAATATATTGATAATCAAGTGAGTTTCAAAATAAATTTTAATGAAAACAATTCTGTACACATGCAGTTAACAAGTCATATACTTACATGTACATCAGAATCATCATCTTCGTCGGAAGAGGACGTCGGAGATGAAGTCGCTGAAGTAGTGGCTTCATCCTCGGATGAGGAGTCCGAATCCTCCGATGTTGAGGAGTCATCCGATGACTCGCGAATTGAGTATGGTTTCTCCTCATTGTCCTCTACCGACGTTGTTGTCGCCGGCGTAGACAAGAAGCTTCTGTGATGCTTCTTCAGCGACAGAAATCGCATAGACTGCAACGAAAAATATGATGACATGTTTGCAACTCATTGACGAAGTATGTATGTTCTTAAAAATACTTGATGCATTTTCAGCTATTGTTGACTAAGACCTATGTAATGACACTTACGGGACTGGAAGGTAGTCTGCTCCTCGGTGAAGGTAAGCGCGGAAGTTTTGGGCAGCTTTGAACACTAGGAAACAGCTGAAAGTAGGATAAATTCATGTTTAGTTTCACATTGAGAACTAATAAATAACTGAAATGCTTACATTTCGCAATTTTTCGGCCACTTTATCCTCGTTAGTCTTTGTCGGGTGGGGTAGCTCACTCTGAAATGTTTAAGCAATGGTGAATTACTTTATGTACAGAAATAATTAAATTAGTCAATAAATACTTACATCTTTAGCGAACAGTTTTTTCTGAACCAACACCTTGGCTCTCTTCGGTGGGGGCATCAGTACATCCTGAAATGTTTAACAACATATAATCATTTCATACATAATGAAGTAGTATTTTTTATTTTTCTGCTGTGAGCCAGTTATCCTTTGAAGCTAGCATGTAGAATTAATGGCACTCACCTCACAATCACTAAAAGTCTCATCGATGAACTCCCGAGACTTAGGAACTTTCCTCTTAGGAACTCGAGACTTTTGAGGCTTATCCTTTGGAGCAGGTTCATCCAACTAGGAAAGCACGCCTTCAGTTGGTCGTTCCTTCCCAAAAAGACGCTCCAACTTCTTCTTCTCAACTTTGGAGGTTACGTTAATCCCCTTTCTTCCATTTAGTTGAGCACAAGGGGTGTGCTTGGAATGAAAGCTTTCGCGGAGTCACTATTATCTTACCATCGCTCTTTTCATACCTCTTACACGTCAGACAGTAGAGGTAGGTGCAGTCCTCTCGGAAGGAGCATTCCTTATGCCCGCTTTTGATCGCATGTCGAACGGGCAGTTGACAAGTCTCACAGAAATGGAAGATGAGACGTTGCCGTGCGATGCTTTCTTGTCGAACCATTTCTGTAGAGGATAAAAAAATTTTATTATAATTTAATTTCTTATTAAATGAGAAATCATTTATGTACCATCTTCAAAGCTTTATTAAGTACTAGATTAATATTTGACAAATCTTAAGAAGAAATAAATTCATGGATGAAATGGAAACTGAGATTCGAAAGTTTAATTTCATTCGAAAGGGTTTGTTCATAAAAAGACATGAAATTTGGAAGCAGCTGATTAATCATTATTTAATTTCGAAATAATAATAGAATGAAAATGAGATTTCGAAAATTTGAACCACTTCTCAATTGGTTTAATTAAACAAGCTTGAATTTTATACATCTGTTAGCAGATGACAGACTGAATATTTAAAATGGATGAAGGCTTTATTTAGGTATCTTTTATTTATAAACAAACTGTGAAAATCTTGTTGATTTAAATACACTTACATTTAAACTGATATATTCATGTCTCTCGCTCAATGACTTAATTTAGGATAAAAAATTAAAAAAAACATGGTTAATAATGTAACATAAAGTGTTCCTATCCTAAAACCCAAGCTTCTATATTTAAAGCTATTTGGTTATAAGAACTTAATATTGTTTCTACTCCCGAATATCCTATAAAGTAGCACAACATGGTAGTGAAGCTCACTTTAGAATTGTAGTATGAATCGGAGAACGGAGGAACGAAGAACGACGTCTGCTATGGACACTGAATTATTTGAAAATGAGTGAAAATTCGTTGTGTGCAACTTCTTTATATATGAAATTGACAAAGCAACTATGAACAAAGACCTTATGACATCACATCCTGGAATTGGTACGGTCAAACAAAATTGATAACTCAAACAAAAAATTAAACAGCTGGTTTATTTTTAAACTTAGAAATGGAAGTGCCATCAAATGTGTTGAAAGATTTCTACATGTAAACAGTATAGTGAATTCAAAGTAATATGAACTGATGGACTGATATATTACTTTGATATACATGTTATTATTAATAGTCATATAATGATTCATATTTGAAGATATAAAACGTGTGATTTGAATAGAACATTAAAATTTGAATTAAGCACTATATTTCGAAAATTCAAATTTCGCGCCAAAATTTAAATAATCAAATTTAATGACGTGAATTTAAAGATATCAGATGCTTGAATTGTTTAAGAAATTGTAAATTTCAAATTCCGCGCCAAAACTTAAATAATCAAATTTAATGATAAGGGTTAGGGTTAGGTTTAAGGTTAGGGTTAGGGTTAGGTTTAGAGTTAGGTTAGGTTTAGGGTTAGGTTTAGGGTTAGGTTTAGGGTTAGGTTTAGGGTTAGGTTTAGGGTTAGGGTTAGGAAGCAAGAAGAGTATCTATCGCACCCGGAACCCATAGGTAAATAAATTTTCGAGTGCGCGAAGCGCCCGAGAATTTTTGAGGCCCCCCCCCCGCCGTGTATGAAGTGTATGAAGGTCAAAGGTCAGGTCTAAGGTCAAGGTCAAGTGTAGAGGTTTGTATATTATGGTCATTTTTAGTTGTAAAACTTTAACTTTGAAAATTTGTAAACTTAGTCATTTTTGTAAAAAAACTTGGGATTTTTCAAGTTGCATACAGATGCATACAACTAGGATTTTTTCATCAAATGGGTACATACAATATATCATTCGAATGCTCTTTTCATGCTGATTCTAATGGTGTATTGTATGACACATGTATGACATATAACTAGAGAGCTACATGCCTTTAAAGAATGGGCTAAAAACTTAGTGAATTTAAAAATCTAACATTTGTCTGCTTGCATACAGTTGCATACAACTAGGATTTTCCCATCGAATAGGTACATACCTTATATCATTCGAAAGGTCTTTTCATTCTCATTCTTATGGTGTCGTGTATGACACATGTATGATATCATCCTGGACTGCTACAAGCATTATAAATTAACAACATAACTGTGTCTTTGAAAGTTATATGTTCCTATTTATTACAAGTTGAAGTCTTCATATTTGATTTTTTGTTTCAATTCAGCTATTGAACATCATTAATTGTAGATAGTTATTCCCCTTTCCCATTCAGACCTTAATTGAAGACCGATTTGTGAAATGATAAAACAAGTCTGTTCATATATACAAATGAATATTAAATAAAGAGATTAAAAAAACACACTAAATGTCATCAAGGTAAAGAAATGGTACAAGTTTTTTCAAGTCCACTTGCACATGGATCCTGGTCTTCTTGGGCGCACAGGGACAGCGACGTGGTGTGTCAAGGTCGATGACCGAAAATTCGAGAGCGGTTGTGAGGTTCCGCTCGTTCGGCTCCATTCGCATGAAGACCCGTTTGGTGTGGTACTTTTTCGGGGCGTTCTTCACTTTGACCGTGACCCTTCCATAAAGTGGCGTTTGCATGGACTTCTTATTCATGTGACGCATCGTCTCGATTGATACGTCACTATCTTCATCACTCGAGTAGTCGGGCGATGCAGGGACTTGGGTGAACACCACCGGTTCGTTTGGTGTTGTCGATCGCTCCATCGGAGATTGGGGAGGTGTATTGGTACGTTCCACTGGCGAAGTGGTACGATCAGCAGTGCCGTTCTCAACTGCGGCTTCCTGTTTGCGATCCATTATGACTTGTAGATTTAAAATAATTGTAACTTGTAAACGTGAGGATTAGAACCTTTGATAAGAATTGGTACAAACCTCGGACTTATATACTTTTTAAACAAAGGAAATCCTAACAGCCAATCAGAGATGTACCGAACTTCCCTAAAGTTTATTAATATATAAAGATGTAATTGTACCAAACTTTAAAGTTTATTTCCTCAAGAGATTATAATTTCCAACTTCTTATCCAAAAGCATGTCGAAACTCTTCTTCTTTGAAAATGGAAGTGAAACAATCATGGGTGGACGATTGGACATGGACATTCATCTCTCATGTGGCTGCAAATTGGCCCTTTGGAGGCTATTAATCGTAACAGCACTTCAAAGGCGCAACCAAATATCCGTCAAGTGTCCGCTTCATCGAATAGAACACGAGTTCACAAACAATGTAACTTTTCTAGAATGGAGCGACGATTTCTTGAAAATAATAGAGTCCCCTACGGGAAAAGACTTCTACACTTCACTTGTTTTTCAATCTTAAATAATATTTACATCGTAAATCTCTTGTCTTTTCACTTTAAACATAATTCCGGAATTGATTTTCATATTGGGAAGTAATAAAATCATAAATGCACATTAAGGTTTCATATTTTCAATAATTATTACAATGGTCACAATAGTCGCAATTGAGCAAACCCATTCAAAATCAAACAACGGACGTCTATCGGTACGTACCCAAGTGCTCAGAACCAAGTCACACAAGTTCGCTCATAGACGTTCCGAAACATTATAATAATAACAATGTTATTCTGCAATGCAATTTACTATCTACACAAAAATCAGAAACAAATTAAATCCTAGCAGATAATTGTGATTAGTTCCAAAGATAAGATTCTCGGACTTGGTTTTTGCCTACATGTCGAAATCAAACTTAAAGGCCATGGTACTTCGAAATCTTCTGTGTCTTCTGATGCTGGTATAGGAAGCAAATTCTGTGGAAGTTTATAATGGATGACTGAGTGATGTTGATCTATCATCGACTGTCGAGTGTGGGGAAATTATTGTTCAAAGAAAGAATGGTAAAACGCAGCCCAATCCACGTTTTCTAGCGATTGCAGGCTTAAGTTGCATGTTTGATTTTGACTCATACTCAAATTCTAGCTCAAAAAAGCTTATTGTCAATCGTTTGAACAAACTTACGAAAAATAATTGACAGAAAATATGGTAATTGAATAATAAAACCCTAATGGAAATTGATAATGCAAGATTACTTTACATTTCCCACAAGAAAATCAAACGCAAACGTTTGCTATTGCCAATCGATTTCAACCGTTATGGCGTCTTTTCAAATATTTTTCGGCTTGCCTAGAAATTCCGCCATGGCGGCTAAAATCGATTGGCAGAGATAAACTTTTACCTTTGATTTTCTTTTGGGATTTGATATAATTTTGTAGTACATGTGTTATTTTTTCAAATTTTTTCAACCCTCTCTCTTTTGGGTATCGCCCAGCGATGAAACCGGGTCACTATTCCGTGACTCAGTGACCCGAAATTTTGTTTCTATTTATTTGAGTTGCATATTGAATCTGGGGAAAAAGAATGCAGTACATATGCTGAACTTAACAGATTAAGACGAGCGCATCATTAAAAAGTTGGAGCTTCTTAAAAAAATTTTTTTCAGGTGCAATTTGCTGGCGTTCTAGGCAACATGCGTGGTCGGGAGTGGAACCATTACAACCGCGCTGATCTGCTCTAAAAATTGGTCACTTTTCTGGGCGCCAAAAGATGCGGGTCGATATGGTAGAAAAAGCTGTCATGAGAACAATAATCTTGATAATAATGAGTAATAGCTACATGCAAAGGACTAAAATTCGCCTCAAGCGGAATTGCGGAAGCCAAGACACGGTGTCCATTGTACTGGCGCCCTATTGCCGTGTGGTTGTGCTTCATGTCTTACAATGGAGTTCTTGGTGTGTTGAATCTAAACTCTTGACACTGTCATCCTATGACAAGTACGATAAAAAAGCAACTACGGGTACTATAGAATTTAATTAAAACAGCGAAAAACCGGATCACCATATCTGAACACTGATGCGGTGCAAAATAGTAACCCAATTGACCCAGTGAATGGTGGCAGTCTTTTTATCATCTCCGAGCCTGAAAGTATAGGGAAATATCGCTTCAATATAGCTTGTATTTATGTGAATGTTCCATCTACAAAACCCTCAAATAACTAAATGCTTTACTGTACCAGATATGTTATATAATAATTTGCGTTTCGTCTTATTACTATGACTCATTATTTTACCATTGAAACTCAGCCCACTTAAACGTACTATGCGAAAACATTACCAAAGCGCTTGATTATTTCATCACATATGTTTTATGAGATCCCTAATCAACTGCTGAAATTTTGAAAGAAAATAGTCGAAAGATTTTCCAATATGGCGTATCATTGCGCTAATCCGTTCAAAATAAGCGAAATCATGCAAAAAAAACTCTATCACGAAACGTTATCAAAATATCCATAGATTTCATAAATCACATCTGTCTTACATTGAAAACCTTCCTTCTGATCAAAATAAATGAAATTGAAGGAAACAGAATTTTGGGTTGAGATTGACATTGCATTTGAAACATCGAATTTTTGCATTTTTGTTGCACATTCTTCATCTCAGTTTTTGATTGCTATAATCAATAACATGGCCTTGACCGTTGAATATGGTTCCTTCTCTTGACAAGAATGTAACTTTCGATTTGCAGTTTTTTGGCAAGCATGACTCGATCATCAACCATCGTGCGAAAAGTGTTGTAATCGACAAGGCGATGAACCACTCGCTTGTAAATCATCCATGCATTCACACAGCATACGTCCAATGGATAGATGAAATTGGAAAATACAATGTTTTTCCGCGTGAACTTGTTCGGCAACCAGCAAGATTCTGGTCAAGCGCGTCAACTCTACCCATGGCTTACCACTGCTGGACGTTTGACATCTACGCGGCGCTTTTCTGTTCGAGAATATCTTGACGCATTGCTACCTAACCGGTTCTGCTCCATATAATGTGGAGGCAATCACCACACATTTATTGTCCTGCCAATCAACGAGATGGACACCAAATTCCTAACTCTATCTTTTGTCAATACTTCCACTCTCTTTAGCTATTACATTGTCGTCAAAAGTGTATGGAGGAATCCGATTTCGTCTCATGGCACGTTACCAAGAATTCACAGGTCATTTTGAAGTGCTTGACGAACATTGAAGTAATTATCAATAGATGTTGACAATTGCAAATCGGGGAAATGCTTCTTGAATATTTCTGAGAAGAAGTACACAACATTGCCACTCGATTTGAAGTTGTATGATTCGGTTACTTTTTCTGCAAGATCTGGATACGGCTGCAGCTGTACACAATAGCCAGATTATGTGGTTAGCATCCAAACCTCACTGGCCTGCCACGGATGAATTGCTTGCATCCGTGGCGACCAAAATAAGGTATCATGGATTCATCAATGGAGAAACAGTTACCGCGAGGACAATGTAACGCAAGCAACCTGTTGAGCTTAGATACAAGAAGTCATTTACATGAATTTATCATTTGATGGAACAGCACCGGTAAGACAAAAGTATAATTTCGACAAAATGGACTCGTAATGTCTCTGACCAATAGACGAGGAAATTGCAATATTCTTTTTGACATTATTGCTAGACCAGTAATCTCTTCTTCGACTTTGACTCACCACACCTAATGCTAAAAAACACCAAAAACGGCAAAATGTTCATGTACAGTATGTTCACGTTTGTGTCAAAAGAATAACTGTTGGTCTGCTCCAAGATAAACTGCATTATATCATCATTCCAAAACTTCATAAAGAAATCGATTGCCTCCTCACAATCATCAAACCCAGCATCTTTTTCCTCCAATATTTCAAACTTCCCATTTTATTTTCTTCTTCCCGGATCTTGACGTACATGCAAATGCATTCGTAGAAGGAATATTATTTTCAACTTCACTTCTGTTCGTTTCCGATGGCGCTAAAAGTGAATCTAATGGTAGGTTGTCAATTTGAAGATTCATTGTCTTCTTCTGTAGAACATTCCCCATCGTTGGGAGGATACAAGATAATGCGAGTCTCTGCTAAACCATCTGGCTCATCTCCATCCAAAGTTGCATCAATAACATTGGCTAACCTGAAGCAAAGAAAAAAGACGGTAGAAGTTTGATGAAAAATGCATGAATTAGATCTAATTTTCAATAAGTACACTGTAGTCGCGAAGATAGTGCGTTAGAGTAAAGTGTCCTTCAAATCAACTTCGCTAACGTTTTGTATCATAACTCAGTGGTAGAGAGCAGAAATTGCGTACTGAGGGTTGCTAGTTCAAATCTAAACTATAACTCATATTTTTCAAAATTACTGAACTGCAACCATACTCTGTTCATTTTGATTTTTTTAATATATGATTTAAGATTTTGCTAATCACACGTCATATCATTGAAATTATTATATTATATATGTATCTAAAGAACAATTCGACGCTCGATTATAACAGAATGAGAAAAATAATGGGAAGTTATTTAAAAGTAAGTAAATATTTCGCCGGTCTAGCCGCTTCAGCTGTGTTATTTACAAAGATAAATTCAAAGGCGTCACAATAATATCAAAGTCAAATCGTATTTCATGGCCGAGATATCTCTTTCGCATAAGTTAGAAGTATGTCATTTAGTTAGAAGTAGAAATCTTGTAGGCTGAAAATTACTGTGATATCGCTAATCCATGCAAATTCATTGAATGAAATTCTTGCTTCGTGTTAATTATTTTTTCATTATTTGCTTGTCTTATTTCTACTGATTCTGCTATTTGTCTTGTAAATGCATCGCTGCTGTACACTTTGATGATATTCATTTTGAATTTCGTTATTTTTCTTCCATGCTCTCTTCACAATGTTTTCACAAGACTGAGTTTTTCTGTTGTTATTGTTGCATATGTTCTTTCCTTCTAATCTTGCCATTTCTTGAAGTCTCACCAATGTATTTCTAACAACTGAAGCGGACAGACCGGCGGAATAATTATTCTGTTTTGATAACTTTCGATTATTTTTGATATTCCGTTATAATTGCGCTTCGAATTGTTCTTTTGATACATATATAATACAATGATTTCAATGATATGATATCCAAACAATTCTATGAGAAAATTATTTATTTAACACGTGTAATCACACGTCATCAGGAGCTTTTGTATACATGTAGAATAGACCGTGAAATATAGTGTATAGAGCATGCTACAGTCAAAGAGGGGAGAGCGGGGTGTTTTGGGCCACCCCCCTGTAAGCCATACTATCCATCCTGAAAATCAACTTTCGAGCATATGTGAGCGAAAACATTGTAAATAAGATCATATGGTGTTTCTGACGACACAATTAATTTTTTCAATTTTTAACCCCCCAATCATGTTTTTACGGAAATTTGAGCGATCTTTTTGGATGCTTTTTTCTCCTGAGCCAGTCATACCTGAGCACCAATTGATATTAAGTCTGTGGAGATGTCGAATGGCTAATCCTCTTCGAGAAAACAAGAACGATTAACTTAAATATATTATAATAGTAATATATTACAATATATTGCAAATATATTCTAGTAATAGTTGATTTTGTAAATAGTCATAGTGAGGAGTGATGGGCCATCGAATGTGGGGTGCTATGGGCCACCCCACAATTCACCGCAATACATTGAAAGTAGCCAGAAAGCACATTTTCTTTCATTCCACTCAAGCGCAAGCATAGCCAACAAGAAAACATGTTACACTACGTTGTTGTGAAAGGTCACCGGAAGTTTAAGCGATGTAAGCAACACGAAGCCTAGTAAGTCGAGACATCGGATGAAAAAGAGTGATAGGAGTAATAGGCCTAGATCGCATTTGCAGAGTAAGCCAAAGGCATGTCATCTCACGTAATTACTTGAATTGCTACCTCAAGCTGCAATATTCTCAATCAATAAGTTGTTTCATGCCAGTATTTTTATGGCATATTTACATTTAGTGAGGTTGCAAACTCATGTTCAAAAATTGGGGTAGATGACCAGCTAGAACGATCATTATTGGGTTTCAAGCAGCATTTCAATTCCAGACTTCGTTTGGAATTAGCCAATCTAGCATTGTTGATTTACAGCTCTCATGCTGATTTTTTCTCAATCATAGCCTTGATTATCATGCCTTCGTATAGCAAGGAGACTTAATGATTCGTCAAAATTTAAGTTATGCCGGTTAACAACTTTTCTAAACCAGTTAACCGGTCAATCAAACAAGTTAATCGCTCTAATGTGTAGGGAGGATCTTCAATTTGACTGTTGTGGAACCCTCCTAAATTAATGCTGCATTTTTACAAATATTGATGACTGGTTCATATCAATTCCAGCGATAATCAATTCACTTGTAATTTTAAATAAACATTAGGGACTTGCGAAGCTTCGAGATTCGATTCGGAATTGCAATTCGGGAAGAGTTCGAGTCGGTTAGCCAAAAAATGTATTCAACTGTTTTCTTTTGATTTGTAGCCTCTTCCCGTTCGTTACTACTTGAAAGTGACATTGCAATATGCTTGAGATGCTGGATTATCATTCAAAGTGGCTGTGAAAGTGCCGGTTGCTGAACAAGAGTTTGTCGAATCAGCCATAGCATGTGCTGCATCATTAATAATTACTATTTGTGCTACATGTTGCACGGACTCAGCTGCGGACTCGGTCGATCTTTCTGACCGACATCGATATACTTCACAACAACTGATTTAAAGTAGAATTGTAAATGACCCATTGACAGGCTCAAAAGCTTGTACTAGGGGTACAAGACATACTTTACAGACTGCCTTTCGTCAGGAATCTTAGGCCCAACTACACGTGGTTTACGAAAACAGTGATTTATACTGCATATCCCAAAACGTGAACTACTAAAAGTAGGCCATGATGTAAACATCACATGCCCGTGCCACCCTAGTCTGACCTCTCTCACTTTCTTGCCTGTCTTTTTTCCTTTTTTGTCTTCCTTATCATGTCCTCTCTCGTCACATAAAGGACAAGCCTCAGCATTCTCGCAAGCTACGATTCCTGCTTCTTCGTCATCGCTAAAGTTTCCAATATTATTGCATCAATATTTATTCGAAATAGGCTGCAGTTACAATGGGCAATAGATTTTGATTTTCTCATAAAAGCAGAGACACTTTAGATAAAATGAGGAATACGCCGTAGAGATTGAACAGACTTTATTGTCAAACACGTTTCAGTGCGCATGACGTACCATCCTCAGTGATAACTGACAACTGACAAATACAATAAAGAATATATACAAGGGAAAGTGCAATCAGACAAATTATTTCATATGTTCAAACAAAATGTAAATTATCAAAATAAATGTAAATATCCAGATTGAAGGTTGTTGCTCATGAGAGGTGCTTGATCATTCATGTATGATTTTATTATGAGAGCTTCTCCTATGGGTGTATGCTCAGAAGGATAGAGAATGACTGTTCTTATCACAAAATTTGACCGGTCGTCTCTTCCTCTGTTTGACTAGAAAGGAAGCATTGGAACATGCAATACCTATGAAATGGCACAATCTGCTAACATAATACCATAGAAATCGAACAATGAGCAGCCAGATCAACACTAAACACGCTAAAATGTGCGATGTTCCAGTGACTTATCAACCGGATCACACAGCAAAGAGACACAGACGATAGCAAGTTCTACAGAGAAGTATGTGATCGTTTTTTCGTGCGCCTGCTAACTTTTTTGATAATAATCGGGAAGACCAACATAATCGAGAAAACTGTTGCTCAATGATTTGAATTCTTCGAATCTGAAGGAATCGTGGCGATCTGAGAATTTTGAAGGAATTCACAGCAATCCTAAAGCGACGCACGACTATTTTTCCTATCTCTGTAAGGCATTGAAAAATAATTATGCGTCAATTATGCCAAATCATTTATGTTAATATCGTTTGTAAAACATTAGAAAATCTGATAGAAGGATTTCCTCAGACTTGGATAACTTAAGCACAAAATTCTTTGCAGCTTAGACACTCCGATTCACCCGACAAGGGCTCGTCAGTACAGCTAGGAATGGCCCAAACTAGCTTAAAATATCTATAACTGGCGTTCTACAATCTTTATGATTGTCAGTCGCACTGCTAACCAGGATAAATAGACACAACAGTCCGTTGTTCTTCTGCTTGTTCAGTTATTCCTAATACTTTAAGCCAGCTTAGGCCATTCTGAGCCACGCTGGCGAGCCATTGTAGGGCGAAACGCAGCTTTTACTGCTGCCAAGGAATTTTTGTTTGAATTGTAGGTCTGAGGACATCTTCCTATTCTATGCCCAGGCGAAGTGACACTCTGCAATCTTTATGATTAACAAATCTTCATAATCAGGCATCAATACGTATTGCTATCAATGTTTTTATATGATTTCAATTCTTATATTATATATTATCATAGAGACGGCTTACTATGTTTGATGTACATGATTCGCATAAATCGTGTACCTGCCCTATACGAATGTGTTTAATGCTGTTGTATAAAATATATCATTCCTGCCGTGTGGCGGAACTCCCATAGAGATTTTCTGTTGCATGGGACTAAAAAGTCTCATTACACGGCAACTCTGTCAAGTTATACAAAATCATATGTACGAGCATCCGCACATTGCAAGCATCGCAAGCGTTGAAAGAGTGAATAGAAACATTCTTACCTCATAAAGCAAGTTTCATGGAAAAGTCTTGTAGCAGGAAAAGTCGCGCGATTCCTGGTCATTCAAGAATCGCGCGATTGATTCTGTCGCACGATTAATCGTGCGGAATCGATTAGCTGCTCCCAGGTGCATTAGAGTAAATTCTATCTTCCTCGTGGGCAATTGTCAGCTTTGCAGGTCAATTAAAGCTATTGGATATCTACATTACATGCACGCAGACAAACAAATAAGCTCCATGGCCGAAATCATTCATTATCTGCTGCAATCCATGTTGCAGATGCATTTTCATGAAAGGTTGTGAAATCACCGTTGTAATCGGTATTATACTAAAATTGACTGATTGGCTATCACTGTGTTCGTATTTGATTTACAACAATTTCTTCCCATTTCTGATGTCGGAGGGTGTGCAGCCTATAAGATATATATAAATATTTTAGTGGTTGCTGACAGGAAATTGTCTGATTTTATTTCGAAGGTCAATTTATATAGTCTCATCAATACAAGGTTTCCTGTCAAAATTTATTTTAGATTTTTTTGTTGAAAGCGTAATTATATCAGAGCTGGCTCACATTCTCAAGGATGGGCAGGAGTGAGAGTGTTGCGAAAGTACGTAGGAAAAGTTTTTGTAGCAGTATTATCTTGCTTCAATGTACCATCAAAATTATTAAGTCAAGAATATGGATTTCATGAGCATTTTCAGGTTTTCACCATATCATGTCTCATTCTGATTCTTTTTGATATTCGAATTCAAGAAATACACCATCGTTGGTAGCACCATCATAATTGAATATACATGTACATGTACTTCATTTCTGAAAGACAGTTAGAAATGCACAAAATCGGCTCCAACATGAAAAAGAAACACATGTACGCAACTTACATGTAAGTAGTTTGAGAATGTGGGTTGAAAAACTGGTTGCTCGGTTACATTCGGTTGAGCAAAGTAAGTTGAAAAACTGTGCAGTGTTTCAAGTGCTTAAGATATGATTGCTACTGCTGTCTTATCATTAATATCCATTAAGTAATAGTAGCAATACAATGACTATTATTAATGAACTTCTGGAGACACAAGAAGGGCGTCTACAAATGCCTTCAAGGAGTATTTAAAATGGCAACTCATGTTCTGATGTAATGAAATGTATTTACAGTTCTTCAAGCATGTCGAGTAAATGCGTTGAACATGAGAACTGATTGAGATATTCATTTGTTCATGATTCTGACAGTTCAAAATTACCTTATTTCCTTTTATCATCAGAGCAGTGTCACCACATCAGGTTTTCAGTAATGGATGACTGATTTCCTGATGTTCAACATTTGACATTGATAACAATTGACAGAAGTCAAAACGCATGGAATTCTGCTTATTTTAGAGCGAAAATGAAACGAGATAGCTATTAAGCCTTCTGCAACATTATTTCTAAAAGACGAGAGAGGAGATCGACGTTGACATTCATCAAATGAAAGGAAGTGGTTTGAGACCAATATTTGTATCAAATTTTCCTTTTAGTTGCTGATATTCCTTTATTAGGAGTAATAGCTGCGAGTTAAATGAAAAATCTTAAATTTGAAATCTGAACCAGCGGTGATTATATGAATTAATCAATGCTGATGAAGGAGAGTGAAAAATTTCAAAAAGTTGGGATAGTCGTTGACAGCAAAGCAGATCTTCAAGTTCAAAGTGTAACGTTTTCCCCAACTAAGCGTTCATCTAATCGAGCAGCTGTAATCTAATTTTCTTATTGGACCGGCTTGGTCGGGCTTGGACAAGGTAGTTTTGCACACCATCCAGGGCTGACACAAGCTTGAAAATTCATCTCTATTTACTAGGGACCTGCGAATCGGCTAATTTTGAGTCGAATCGAGTCGGGTCGTGATTCGCGAATCGAATCTCGAATGAAATCATAGATAACTTAATATATCCTACTTGAGCTTGCTTTCATGTACCTTTTGCATAGCCATTGAAACAGTAGGCCTATAAGACCTAGTAGTCATGACTATCAAAGGTTGCAGTGACATCTTGACACTCATAGAGAAGCATGTAGTCAAATTAAAGTGTCTCTGAACAGGGCTTATTGTCAAACGCGCGATCATGTGTGCGGACAGTTCTACGTATAATCAACTTGAAGATCACGACTCAATAGTATACATGTAACTACAACATAAGCAAACTTTTGGTCAGCTCTAGTCTCATATCCTTGTGCTTTTCCATATTAGTTGCCTAGGCAACTTTTTGGCTTTCGCCGATTCGAAACATGAAAATTGAATCCAAACAGTCTTCCAGGGTCGATTGCTTCTTATAACCGTTTTTTAATACAATTATTCCAAATTTTGTTAATATATTTAGCGCCGCACCTATATATAGTTGTTCAAAATAGTTGAAAATCATCATGTAGCTTCTTTTTGGTCCCTTATAACAGCGATATTTAACTTTTATGATGATGATATATTTGTTATCAAGAGTAATATCAAGCCCAAACGGACTGCAAGTAAAAGGAACCAACAAAAATAAACATAGAAAAATAAAATAATTACCAGATGTCGCATCGAATAAAGTGAGCAGAATTTGATCTTTTAAACTCTGCAACAGTTGAAACATTTCTTTCATGATTATAAAGGGAATTCCAATGATGTGTCACATCTACCGTGAAAAAATGATTACTATATGAATGTTTTGATAGGGGGACGATAATCTTTTGATGGGTATCCGCTATATTTGTGCGACCAGGGTAGGAAAATAATTCTTTTGAGTTAACATCATACAGCTAATTCACTATCTTGAATAAAACAATAAGCTTGTAACGGAGTCGGCGAGCTTCAAGAATTAACAAATTTAAATTGTGCAACTTCGATCTGTAGTTCAAACCATTCAAATTAGAAAATAGTCTGCAAAAACGCTTCTGAACTTTTTCAACATTATCAATGACATACTGACGATATGGACACCATATGATACTACCAAACTCAAGTATAGCTCTCACATGAGCTTTGTACAACATGATAAGGAGTGAAGGATAACGACAGTAAAAATATTTCTTAATCATACCTAACACACGATTTGCCTTTGAGACAAGTGAAAAAATTTGATCTTTAAAATCCATTTCCGTGTACAAAATAGTTAATGCATCATAAAAATCATTTCAATGTAAGATAACTATGTAAAAGAGTACCTGTAGCTGAAATAGGAGACATGGACTATAAAAGGGTTGACAGGGGTATACAGGGTTGAACCTATGCGACAATACTGATCCTGGCAGATTCATGTTTCTAAACAAAACTATTACATGTACAGCCTACTGGCAGACTATCTAGGCAGCTTCATAAAACGACTGCATTGTCGGTCCCAAGATGGCCAAGATGAGCTTGCATTTCGTTACTCAGTCGCAGAATATATTGTGCTCCAGTGTGGCGGAGCTCCGCTCACTGCTCAAAGGTGAATGTGCAGCTGAACTCTAAAATGGGTATAATTTCTGGTACAATCCGCAGTACTGAGGTAGAATGGTTGACAGTTCTGTGCAATATTCCTCCTCCGGCAATCCGACGCGAGAACATCAGCCGACGGCTCATTGACTCAGTACGGGCAATTCCGCACCTCCCCTCGCTGGCCGACATCTGTGAACCACCGAGACTGCGCTTGGTTTCACGTCATCCGATTTGGCGCGACCTACCTCCACGGGCTTCGACACGACTGCGACATGGCGGATCGCCTGGGAGAACTCAAACGTGAAGAACAAACGGTTGATTGAAGACCCTACCTATGCCTTGTCAGACTTAAAACTCCCACGTCAGCAATGGACACTCATGAACCGATTCTGAACAGAGTAGGGACCTGCGTCCATACTCTACACAAATGGGGTGCTCTTTGCCGTAACATGGCCTTCGTGCGAGGCGATGACCACATTATACAAAAACTGTCCACCTTTTTCAATTAAATGGAGGCCTTCAATGTAGCCCATATTGTGTCAACAACTGCTAGAGTGGCTCAAAAAAAACTCAATCAAACTGTTTGTGATTGACTTGCTTGCATATGAATATATATATATATAATTATAAGCTATATATATATAATATATATATATATTATATATCTATAATATATATAATATCTATATATATATATATATGCCAATTTTTTCATTCGCATCATCATCTCTCATAACTAGTTCCTTCGCTTTTAAAGGTTTTAAAAAAAAATGGGCAACTTATATACGTGATCTGTGATCTCAAAAGATGAAGAGAGAATGGATTCATCAAGTAGATATCATGTTCGTTAGGCTCTTTGACAATTTGCAGCAGTTAAACAACTACGCTTCCAGCAAGAGCTGATGAACTGTCATAGAACTCGCTTTTTCCAGAATATGGTAGAAATTTCTACAGATAGCCCGTAGATCCACAAATGCACCATAACTTGTACCCAAACATAATGGGCTTCCTTCGAAGGAACATTTTCGCGGAATATCTACCAAAGTAATGAACCATTTCCTTATCAATTGATAAATGAGTGTTGAACACTGCGAACTGCTGAAAACTGTCATATAACAGCTCAACAGACTGTCGGACTTTGAACATCTTTTCCGATATATATAGTTCAATGTTAGCCCAATGCGAATTTTGTTTGACCTCTCTGAATTCCCGTCGCGAAATGGATTCACGGACAAGTGGGATGCCAGAATCTTCAGAAGTTTCAAAGTATATTTCCTCGCGTGGCTTTATGTGGTGGCCAGAAAGCAAACGAAAGCCTATAAAGCGACGGAACAAGCATTCTGGTAAACGGAAGTTCAAGCAGTTCTTTTGATGTGCATAGAGTTTCGATTGCTTGATAACTGTGCTCCTACAGTCGCACTCCACAATGAAAGAAAAATCTCGACCTCAATGTTACCTAAAAGCAATTCCTGTTTCTCAATGCAGTCGGCTTCATTATTGCAAGGAAATCTGTCAAAAATTTCACAATTCTTTGTTCAATTCGCACCAGGTTTGCTGAACTTTATGCGTTTAGGAGGAGTCTCAGAATTAGTAGGATTAGATGTTTCATGATCACTATCAACTTTGTCTTTCGTTCTCTCTCCCTTCAACAATTCAGTCATCGACATGGTGAACTTCAATAGTTCCTGCAACATCTTCGTGCGGTCTAATGGATGTTTCCCGCCATCTTGGAGATCATTTTCATCAAATCGCTCCTCGTCACAAACTTCGCCATCATCAGGGGCAAAACGGCAATATCGGGAAAGACTCTGTTTGAGTGTCATCATCCAAAACAGCTTCCACCGCAGCATCTATGGTAAAATATTTTTTTCGCCGCATTGTTCCGAAAAAGAAATTAATGATTTGCAGAGCATATATACCATCTTTATATGATGCTGCTTGTATTGGTCTGCAGAGTAAAAGCGTAATATATGTTTAAGAAATTGCATGTAAATGAAATGCCTGATCATCAAAGGCGACAGCGGTCCAATGGTTACTATCGTCGATCCATGAGCCAATGAGCTGGGTTTGATCACTGAACAGACTATTTTTTCGCGAAATACGATCCTGAACAAAGTTATAAGGGCTTTAATGGTTAATAATTACTTTTTAAGTTAAAAAATAAATCTCCAAACAAATCGCTATGTTTTGATACATAATTAACTCTACATGTCTATATATTGCGAAAACGTAACATTAACGTTAAATCTATGTAGATCTATAATTGAGTAAGTAAGTTATGTCGGAATAGATTGTATGTGATAAATGCTACTTAGAGAAAATAAAATTATGCATCACTTAATAGTTTAATTTTATCGTTGATTGTAGAATGAGCCAACTCACCTGAAAATGTCCAAAACTCCGGTAAATTCACTTACAAAAATTGAAAGCTTTATCAAGACGAAAACGTAAAAATGAAAATAGTGAAAGAACGTCAATTTGTGGCAAAAGTTCATATGAAATATCATCCATGCAGTATAACACATATTTTCTGAAATTTAGCATCGTCATGAAACATATTCTCATTGTTTGAAAGGGTAATTAATGGACGATATAATCGCACAATTATTTGTCGGTTAATCTACCTCATCTTTCAAAATGCGACCTAACTATGCCACCACGGTGATCACAAGAATGATTACATCATATAGGAACAACAAACCATGTCGAGACGTCACCTATAGTTAGACAGATTTCTTCTTCTAGAGACGGCAAAAATATGATATTCCTCGGAGATGGTGGCTTGCCCTAATTGCTCTTAAAAATAATGAAAACGTCATGACAACCGATGTTTCTCCTGAAGATAAGCAAACAGACTGTCCTGATTACAAAAAGAAATTCACAGAATTTATTATAGGTACAGGATTCAGTAATTCGATCATTCTTAAAATAGCAGCATCTACCTAGATTGGTGTCTGACCGACCTGTTGCTCCATTCTTGTCCTACAAACTTATACAAAATGTAGAAATAGAATGATAGCAATGAAATCTCTAGAGCGGAAATATAGCTTCGTGCAATGCACTATACACAATATCGGCACATAAATCGCACGCATTTTCACTTGGAAACACTTGTCAACGGCTGTATCATTAGGTTAGAATCAGTCCCATGTGCAATTCTAAACTTTTCATTGGTTCATGCTTCAACCCAGTTCCCCCGGATGTGCCGCGACCTTGAGTAAAGTTCCATTCTAGTCAACTTCAGATAAACAATCTATTTCTATGATGCAAAGCTAGACGTCGGATTTCTTTGGATAAATCTGTCAGCTGAAACATGGAACTGAAATAAATACTGAACCATAGACTCCTAAATTTCTCTGGACAGATAGGTTGAAATCGGCTTCCTACATGATCAGGCCAGCGATCCTAAATTAGAGTACCTTACAAATAGACTGTCATTAAGCATTTCGAATTTTTAGAGAACGTGTTGCCAGCATAATGCTGAAGGGAAGATTTCAACTCACGATCGCCATTTTTCGTCCATGATCGTTTTGATGAGATGTGACAAACCCAGATGGAATGGTTTCCTTGCAGATTTGAGACAAAATTGTCCTAACAGGAAATCTTCCGAATGTGTTTTCATTGCCAGGACGTATACTTGTAGCACATTGCCAGCACAAAATGTAGCCATGCCGGATCGCAGCTTTGGAGTAGCTTGGAGAAGCATCTAGGTAGAAATTGAAATTTTGAATGCACTGTCATTTAGATTACGCTTTTTCATTTCTTCCATTTTTCTTCTTGGCTTGCTGTGATGATCTATGTCCTTCGAGGTGGCATTGAAGTCAGGTTCATGGAAGTGAAGGTTACACAAGACGGAATGTTTAGTTGGGATGCAGTACTTTCCACTAACTCGATGCATCTAACTAGCTTGTGCAGAAGAATGAATTGATGCTACATTATCATCAGCAGCGGCATACATGTATTTGCTTAGTATTTTGCATTCGAATGAATCGTACAGGAGACTCATTTCAAATGGTCATTTATCACTTGCTCAGAAGACCAGAGGATAACATCTGCAAAACAGCTTGGAAACAAGAACCTGTCGACAGGAGAAAGGGAAGACGGAGAACAAATTGGAGAACTGTGACAAAGAGTGGAATGAATGTCAGATCGATAACCGAAGACATGGCTTCGGACCATGCCATGTGGAAGCAACAGACTGAGGGGTCACCCCGTGCTACCCGATCATCCGGGAGGCTGAAACTGGATCGAGCCCGGCCAAGGTGGCACAAAGTGACGCATCACTTCGATTAGTTGCAAAATTCGATTTTTTGTAGCACAAATGTTGGTTGGTCTGATCATGGAGAAAATGATTTCAAATTTTGTCACCTATCTGTCCACAGAAATTTAGAAGTCTATGACTGAACAATGAGACTTTTGTTGAATAGTTATTGCGCCGATTCACAGCAGATGTCGCACACTACTCTGGAAGATGTCTGCCAAAAAACTGGATCAATTAGCGTTGATCTGACGAGATGAAAATGATTTACGAGAAACTAAAACAGTTAGCAAGAATGACCGAAATACATCATATACGTAACTGATGTGCACACCGGCTAGTAATTTTCGGAATTCAATTGAAGCAAGAAGTCGATTTGAATAGGAAATGATAATTGTCCAGCACAATTCAATCTTCTGCTAAATTCATGTTTTCATTAAATAAAACATAGTGTACCTATAGGTCTAATAAAGTCTATGAATATCATTTTGTGATCAGGATAGTCTGCTTGCTTATCCGCAATAACAACATCAGTTGTCATGACGTTTTCATTATTTTTAAGAGCGATTCGGGCAAGCCACCGGCTACGAGGAATGTCACATTTCTGCCTTCTCAGGAAGATGTCTGCCTAAAAATTGCAATCAAAATTACAAAAATGACAAACTCGTTTTAAATGATTAAATGAATGGTAGATCATTACGTTATTAAGTGTATCAAACTCGGAAGCACCTGGGTCTACATAAACAAATGGAATTTTACGATGCAAGACGACTGGAGTTATAGCTTAAGAATTGTCATTTCTTTGATGTTGGATGACAATCTACAGATTGAAAATGACAATAAGAAGCTCGTGCGCGAATTTAGGAAGAAGACGTCAGCAGCTCTCGCTCCAAACAGTGCCTAGTCGATGGCGGCTACCAGTGGCGGACAATGGTTGAGCACCGGTAGCGACATGGTTTGTAAATATTCAGATGTTATTGTCATTTTTCTTTATATATAAAGGTATTTTGAAAATCGGATGAGAGTCTTTGAGGAAATAATCTTAGAATATTACTCGCTATTATTTGTTTCTAAGATTATTTTGAAAATGTAACTTGAAAAAACATTGTCTCGCGGCAGGAATCTCGCGTCAGCACATTATCCTCTGAGTGTCAACAAAAAGCGGCAGCTGATGTTGAACAAAGCGTAGCTTTAGCTGACACTCAGAGGATAATAAGCCGATGAGATCAATGCACTTCCATTTATAACCATTCACTAAGTTGCTATTGTCTGGTGACGCACGAAGCACGATTATTGAAGGCATCCCTTTACTTCAATTGTTTGTCCATTCTTTTCTGACTCATCATGGATCGAAAAGTGTCAGCAACACATAATTAGACCGGTCGTCTCTTCTTCCGTTTGACTAGAAGGGAAGCATTGGAACATGTAACGTAAATGAAATGGAACAATCTCTTGACTAAATACCATAACAATCGAACAACGAGCAGCCAGTTCAACATTCAACACGCCAAATTGTGCGAAGTTTCAGTGACTGCTATCAACCGGATCACACAGCAAAGAGACACAGTCGATGTCAAGTTTTACAGAGAAGTTTATGAACGTTTTTTGTGCATCTGGTAACTTTTCAATTAATGATGAGGGCCCAACATTATCGAGAAAACTTTAGCGCGATGATCTGAATTCTTCGAGTCTGAAGGAATCGTGGCGATCGGAGCACTTTGAAGGAAATCACAGTAATCCGCTAGAGGCGCACGACTATTTTCCTATCTCTGCAAGGTATTAAAACAAGGTATGAAATTCCTGAATGTGCTATCGTTTTGAATCAGTTTGCACTTATAGCAAAGTGATAAGCTTAAACAATCTAATTCTGTGGTCTAAATCATCGGTCGAAATGGTCCTCAACAAAAACCGCTGGTGTCCATTCCAGTTCTACAGAAAATGCTTTTAGTGTTTGGAAAGCAGCCATCAAGAGGAATTTGGAAGAGGTGCGAGACCAGATGCTTCGACAGAACACCAGATGCGACTGGCAACACTGGCTCAATTTTCCGAACAAAATCTATCCGAAATCACTGCCGCGGGTTGTCAAGCTTCCTGGAGAAAGCACGTCAGCTGATTCCTCGATGCATTCGACAAGAAGATATTAATGACAATCATGCCGAACTTTTTGTATAGTTTTGCATATAAATATACACCATAAATTCTGGATAACTTGATTTTTTTGGCATAATTAGAATTGAAAGCTCGGGCATTCTTTTGCTTTGATTAATTTTTATACAATAAAATCAATTTAACTTTTCGGCCATAATTTTTATTTGGGAGGATATAGGCTATCATTTCAAAATGAATATACTTAGAAAATTATGGAAAATTATGTAGGATAGTCACAGTATTGTGCAATATGTCGCTAAACAATGGTAGATATCTCGATTGCATGAGACATGCCGTTTTTCATTGAGAAATGTCGATCTATTGAATGATGTCGTTAATCAATGATAAATTTCATTTGAAAAATGAGAAATGCCGTTTATTTATCAACTTTAACGTTAATCAACGACAGATTCATACTAACAAACGCAAAAACCTGTAATAACTTCAAGAAAAGCGAAAAGTCAGATTTCTATGGGCTATGCCCTAGCCGTTCAGATTGAACATAATTCATTCGAATGTCGATTAATTGACTGCTTAATGAAATCTGCCCTCTATATGCCCGCGTAAATGCATTGTTAACTTTTTCACCTTTTCAACAGATGGCCCGATGGCCATGCTGTTGGAGAGAAATCCTTTATCTCCAACGTAACTGGTTCGAACCTGTGCATGGCCGAAGAGGTCCAATAGGTCGAAACATGCCAAGTGGTGGCAACATCTGCAGAATTTGTGATAAAAAGAATGCAAACTATGTTCTTGCAGTTTCAACTCACTATCAAAACTCAGTGTCACAAGCTGATAACTTCCTAATAGTTTGAATTTCGATTTCATCCTCGGGTTTGATAAATATAACAAAGATAATAAAGTCTCCACCCATATGCAAAAAGATATCATTTCGTCATTTGAATTGGTTTCAAATTTTCTTTTTGTAAGTTAAATTGCAGACATTGATGGGACAATTTAAGCTTCTGCAACAAGATATTCTTAATGGTTTTTAGATTGCCATCAAGATTTCAAGTATAGTTTCACTTGAATGCAGTAAAAACCTGGCATCATATCAAATATCAAAAAGGTGATTATGAAGCTACTAATCCGTGCTACAAGTAAGAAAGTAAACATCACAATTAGCTCCTCTTCCTAGGATTAGCATACTTGTTCTCATTTTTGACATTTAAGATTTGTCTGGTTAAAATTAATTGTGTCACGAAATCACGTATTGAAGATAATTGCCTTTTCTTCTACAGAATTCACAATTTGTAAGCGGCTTAACTTTATTTTAAACTTTGAAGTTCCCGAGTGTTCAACTAATGTTCCAGGTGTAGAGATTCCACTTTTTCACTTTGTTCAAGTTAGTGGAATTACGAGTGTCGTAGTCTTATTTTTGGATTGAATCTAGACTATTGCACATGAAATTCAGATATTGCAATTCACATTCATATATTCATATTATGTAATTCTAAGTCAGATTTTTTCATTTAATTCTCAAATCTTCAAATGAAATTCAGCCATTTGTATGTGATTTTCAGGTATCTTCTTTTCAAAGATTTCAAATACCATTAGCCCTCGAGCAGCATAGGTTCAATGAAAGTCGATAAAAATTGACTTGAAATGTAACGATGCAACACTCCTTTGTTGATACAGCATTTGACGATGAAATTAGCATGTTTTACGCCTGTGCTACATGCACTTCTGTTCCATCTGAGACACCGTAAGTAGAAAATGTTGGCAACACGATGACCAAGTGATGTTCATAAATACCTTCGACGCTGGCGCAACGTGCACAAAGCAATGATTAAGTAGTATCACAATATCAAGCACTGCTGAGATGCAAAATAAAGCAAAATGAACAAGTTCAAGACCCTTGTTCAATTATGGACAGTTACCTCTGACAATTGACCATCATCAGGAAAGCGTTTCAGTAATTCCTCATTTTTGAACTCGCCTGTTTATGAAACTACTTTCAGTCAATTACTAATTGACCCTTTCATCCATGTTGTGCCCTTTTAAAGACATTGCGACCCACATCTTTTGCACAACATTGCGCAGCAATGCTGATCCCATAATGGGACAAAATTGTAGCCAAATGAAAGAGGAGATCAATACGACTCTCATGGCACCAGTCACAACTTAGCACGATACCTAGACAGTTCTCAAATTGCATTTGAACAATATTTTTCGAAAAAGACTTTTATTTGGCCACCCAGTGAAGATGCGGAGGGACGTTCAGCCTTTTTTGTTGCAGTAGCTGATAAATTTTCGGGAGGCGTTGTGTTTTGGGGAGCAGTCATTGAAACCTGAAATCGAACAGCATTTTGCGACAAGCCGATCCCTTGCTTCATCCCGAAAAGATACTGAAAAATTATAGCGAAGAATGGAAATAGGTCGCGTTAACTGTGATGTCTAGCGTTTGATTTACTTTCTTCTTCGACGTATGCCTTCATTTTCGCAGCTGGTGTGCATAGTACTTTGGTCGCGTTCGCACTTTTTAGTAGATGACAGAATGTATTGAAATAGCTCTTTGAGCCGAATATTTGATTTTTTAGGAATGATTCTTTACTATTATATATCTAAATAATCAACATATCTATGAACTTCTTATAACCAGAAAATTGCTGGACACAATCAGAGGTTTATAATGATGCATCACATTGAAAAATTGTTTGGACGGTCACTGATCTATAACACTTGAAAAATGGGGACATTTAATTTGACTCACTCAGAAGATCTGTCGCAGATGCTGACCTGAAAGTGCACTGACCTGAAGTGAAAGTGCATACCTCTAGCAGTCACCGTTTGCGCGCACTGTGATGAGACCATGAGAATCGTCTCCAAAAGCAATTCTTTGCGACTGTCAACCAACACCTTGACATTGAGAAACAGTGTTGAGTATGGTGTTTTTGGACGCATGAGCATTGAAACTTCCAGGCTCAAATGCTCGGGCTTTGCTCCAAAATATCTTTTGGCGGCAAAGAGCTTTGGTTTGGAGGGAACCCAACAAGCTGATGTTTCTGCATTTGTACACTTCCTTTTTTTTCCTCATAGACGAATAAATTTATAGCTCAAAAATCTGTAATAGAATTCATTCAGTAAACCAAAATAGAAATCAATAATCCAAATGATGAGCGCGGTGTTCCGCTACAAGCGCAGAGAAGAAGGTGGACAGAGCTGATCATAAAAAACGGACCACCTAAAGTTCGATGAAATTCAATCCATTCTCATGTCTTCCAATCGCATCGAACAATAACGTGCCATACATCATTCGAGAGCTTGCATTCTCAGCTTTAAAATGAGCCATGATAGACTTGCATCCATTATTGCATTTGCTGAGGAGTGCTCAAAATATGAAAATCGCTCAATTTACAAATGGCAATTTTACAATAAGAAAACATGAGAAAACGTGAGTATGAGAATGAATCGTGCACGGGGAGAAAGACGATTTTCTGAGCGCTCTTTTGACATACTGGGCATCAAAATCGGTTAACTAATAAAACGTTCGTGATGTCGTGAAGTTATCACAAAATCATGATCATTTTGGTTGAAAGTAGTAGTAGTATGTGTCTATTCATTTGAAATGGAAACCATGCATTGCAGATACACATGAAAAATGCAGAGCTTGTACAGTATACAGAAGACATGCACAGTAGCTGTAGGAAATACATTAGTTAGCATATTTCTGCTAGGTTATGCAAAATAGAGCATCTGGGAATAAATGACAATTGGCGTTATTGGGTTCTTGAAAAGGGGATAGAGACAGCGAGGGAATATCGGGATCTTGAAAGTTTGGGCATGATTTTATGCAATAAATGTTTTGGTTCTAACATTTTTCTGAAAACTGTTAGGGCAGATCTTTCCCTTCTTAGGGATAGGGGGTAAAGCTATCACAACTGCACTTTGGTCCGCAAATAATTTTGTGAGAACGTCGCCGAACCTTTTCCAATTTTTCAACATTAAGCTGGTTCAGTCCAACGAGGAGGGCAGCATTGTATTCCAGCGTTGAAAGGACAGTAGCAATATAAATCTGAATGAGTTGGGACACAGAAAGGCATTGTTTTAATCGCTTTATGACATAAAGACGCTGGTTGGCACGTTTGCATAAATTGTCTACAAAAGTATTCCAAGATAGATTTGAGTCATAAATGACTCCAAGAATCTTTATACTATTTACAAAATGAATATCACGAGGCACTAAAGAATTCTGACTTTTAGCGATAAACATGCATTGGGTTTTTTCACAATTTAGTACTAGTCCATGTGAGTTACACCAGTCTTTTAAATGATTGATTTCGTCTCGAATTTGGAGTTCGATATCAATTGAACGGAAGGCAGGTAGAACAATCACAATGTCGTCAGCATATTTAGAAGTCAAGGCATGTGGGTGTAGAGCTTTGAATGATCTCATATGGGTGCAGAAAAGAAAGGGAGAAAGTTTTCCTCCTTGCGGAATACCTGAAGTAACTGGGGTGGTAGAGCTCGTACAATGTCCTAGCTTCACATATTGATGACGGTTCACGAGAAGATCACTGCACCATAAAATAAAATCCTTGGGAAGATCAGCCTCGATTAAGGAGCTGATAAGACTCCCATGATTAAGACGGTCAAATGCTTTGGACATGTCGAATGAAAGTAAAGCGACACCAGTACAATACAACTCGTCCAATGATAATGTTGTGAAGTCGTGAATGCGGATGTTTGCGTGAAGCGTTGAGTAGGACGGTCTAAAACCAAATTGGTCGGTACCGTATGCGTCAATGAGAGATGGCTTGATCGAATCAATTACATATTGTTCGAGGATTTTTGAGAATGCAGGTAAGACCGATATAGGCCGGAAGTCATTATGTTTCTTTTTGGGGATTGGATTTACTCTAGCAATTTTCCAGGCATCGGACACTGACTTGGATTCGAAGGATAGGGCGATAAGATGGGTGAGCGGAGCAGCTAAGACATCGCAGGCAGCTTTTACTAGGAATGGCGGGATCGGAGGACTGGTTTGCTTTCAATTTTTGGAGTAAGGCATAGGTTCTTTCAACAGAGATATCAGTTTTCCATTCCTTTGCTTCAGCCTTTTCTTCAACTCCTCGCAAAATATCAGGCCAGTTAGGAGGAGGGGAGAAGTTCGATGCAAAACTAGCATTGATAGTCTCTGCTGCATCATTTGAAATTGAAAGACTATTTGATTTGATATTATTCGTTGCACTGAGTACTTTCCATAATCCATTTGGTTTACCGTTTAGGCTTTCAATCCATTTCCTTTTTGCGCACTTCATTTCGCTTGTGACTTTCTCTTTATAGTGATAATACAAATCAAAATTGCCTTTCCTGTAGGCATCATAGCGGAGGTTTATCATCATTTTCAATCTAGGTGTGATCCATGGTTTCTCTCGACCGGACATTCTTACAGTTTGTTGTGGGATGTTTTCCATAGCATTGTGCAAAATGCTGTAAAAAATATTACATTTTTCTTTGAAGGGAACATCCATTCCATAGAATCTTTGCCAAGGAAAGGCATCTAATGAATGACAAAATTTGGCAACATGACTATCACGAAAATCATAGACTTTAGCAAAATAAAACTTTTCCTTAGCTTTCTGCATGACATTATTGCAAGGTCTCAACGTAACAGTACCGTGATCAGCACCTCCAATTGGGGGTCCTACTTTGATAAGGGAGTTGAGACATACAGGACATGCTTTACAATAGTAGGATGAAAGGACAGAGTCAGACAGAAGGATTTTATCAAGAATATTACCTTTCCGTGTAGGACAGTTGACTACTTGCTTAAGATTCAAACTTCCCTCAATACAGTTTGTAGGGAATCTATTTAGGTCTCCAACAATCATGAGTTCAAAAGATGACAATGAATCGCAAACATAGATGATAAAATCATTCACTTGCTGATAATTGGAGCTATTCAAATTCGGAGGAATGTATATGACCAGTAAAGCAATACTTATTGAATTAAACTTTATACAAAGACATTCAATAAAATCCAGACTATCAACTAAAGGTTCAACAGTATGAGGAATGTTGTTTCGTACGTAAGCACAAACGCCACCGCCTCTTCTGCCATCATGTCTGTCTTGTCTATGAAGACTGTATCCTGGAATTATTAGCTCGTCATCAGAAATATTTTCATGTAACCAGGTTTTACAGAGGGCAATAACATCGGGTACTCTAGCGGAAGAAATTACACACAATTCGTCGTGCTTTGGACGTGGGGATTGTATGTTGGATAAAAGGATATAGGGGGGTACACAACATGAAAAACAATTTATTGAAACTTCTTGATATCATCTTTCCTTGTAATTTTGTTTTTGTAGATGACGACGTCTTCCCCATTTCTTCTTCTGGTTTTCAATTCGTCACGAAGAGCCTTTTGTTCCTCCCTTTGTTTAAATGTCAGGTCATTATTTACAAATATGTGACGATATGAGTTCGAACTTCTGAGGGACTTAGAATTTTCAAAATCGACATTTTCATTTCAGAGTCAGACAAAGTCACCCGCACAAGTCTTGATCTTTTGGAACTAGGCTTCCCGATTCTTGCTACAGAGAGCACAACTGCAGAATGGTTGCCGAGCTCGCGAAAAATGTCTTTAACTTTCGTTTCATCGCTTTGTTTCCTCTCGTCGACAGATCCACTTTGGTTCTCTGCTAATCCAGATATAACCACATTCGATCGTCGATTCATCCGTTGCTCTAACTCATTTACAATGTCATCAGAGTCAAAGCTGATAGACTTGGTGGATTTAGATTTCTCCTTCAACTCATTGATTTGGATTTGGAGAGAATCGCACGTGGAGCGTACATTCTTGAGACTCTCCATGGTTTGGGATAACATTTCTTCAATTAATTTGAAATGACTATTCAGTTTGTTGTCCATAATCTCAACGATGACATCCTTAGTAGCATATGGAGTGGCCGTCTGTCCCGCTTCTGGGGCATTGCAATTATTGATAGCCTCTCGTTATGTTCTCACTTTTTCATCAAAAATGTTCATATTTGGTATCCTCTGGATCATTGCGATGTGAGGAGTACAAATATGTAAGTTATATTCATATAAGTTCAATAGTTTTTTTTCAAACTTCTTTTTTACTCATTTCCGCAAAAGTAAACAAACACTGTAAAATGAACGAAGGCTCAAAACAAGACAATTACCGAAGACATGTCTTTGTTCTCGCATAGCGACGGACGAGTGTTTGCCTTCATTGTTTGTGTACTTTTCGGCAATGGGAAAAAATATTGAAGAAGTATGAAAATGAACTATTGAACTTATATGAATACAGCTTGCATGTTGACACTCCTCACGTCGCAAGGATCCAGAGGATACCAAATATGAACATTTTTAATGAAAGAGTGAGAACATAACACTTTCAACCAAAATGATCATGATTTTGTGATAACTTCACGACATCACGAACGTTTTATTAGTTAACCGATTTTGATGCCCAGTATGTCAAAAGAGAGCTCAGAAAATCGTCTTTCTCCCCGTGCATGATTCATTCTCATACTCATGTTTTCTTATTGTAAAATTGCCATTTGTAAATTGAGCGATTTTCATATTTTGAGCACTCCTCAGCAAATGCAATAATGGATGCAAGTCTATCATGGCTCATTTTAAAGCTGAGAATGCAAGCTCTCGAATGATGTATGGCACGTTATTGTTCGATGCGATTAGAAGACATGAGAATGGATTGAATTTCATCGAACTTTAGGTGGTCCGTTTTTTATGATCAGCTCTGCAGCAGACGGTGTGTGTTCACTTTGTAACTGCGGCACAGGCGGCTGAACACAAGACCATTAGTGGTGACAATTAAGTGAATTATGCGAATCCAGAAGTTCTGCTGCTTCTTCGGTTGGTGATATCCTGGAACTTATTAACAGTCTGTTTACGTGAACTCTTTTTACTAGTCATACTAGAAACGACAACCTGCATTATATTTTTTGCTTCAAAAGTTCATAATAAACAATAAGGTTGCTTATCATGTAGAATTTTTTATTTTGGGTAATTAAAGCGTAGCGTAACACTAGATGTACAAAATTTTAAACCGGCATACGCGGAAAATCATATTTCCTGCTTGACAAGTTACATGTCCTATTGAATCTTATACGTTATCGGTGTATTTATGCGGCTCTGACCGATGAAATAATTTGCAACTTTAGCAATCAGCTATAATTTCAATTGATATTTACCGCGAGCCTTTTGATGCAAGCATCTCAGCCAGCGATGTCGATCAATGAATCCCAACCGCCTTGTGTCACCCTGTGAGCTACACTGAGTTGATCCAAGAAAATGATGAAAATAATGATTACGCAAATCTTTATGATAGTGATGAAAATTGATGATTTGTATCTCTGATATATAATTGGCAACAAATTGAATGATAAACTTCTAAAATCAAGTGATGTAGTTCAGATCAATATTGATAATAGATCTCTACGATTATCTTGGTGTGAGCAGTTGTGAAACCGCTTTCAGGTATGACAGACGACGAACATGTCTTGGGAGGATAATGTCTGATTCTCAGTTCTAGTGACATAAATAAAAGAGGTTCAGTGAGATGATTGATAAGTGAGGTGCATGTACTGAGCTCCTTGTACTTTAATGTCATGATTTACTATTAATCTGTCAACCTGACAAGAGTATTATCACTAGTCTTGTCATCTTGGCAACAGATTTGAAATTGTCAACATTCGACAGACCTGCTTTGACGGACAGATATTCTTCTCAATGACATCTGCCTTTCATGTGATAAAGGGCATTTTATATTATTCTGATCTTGAAATAGACCCGGTGAGAGATTCATCAGGAGCAATAAATAAGATTTAAGTCAAGAACATGTATTAGACGACTGCTTTCAATAGACCGTTAACTTGTGGCGTGGAGCAAGGTTAAAAGAAATTTTCGGCAGCCAGAGCAAGTATCTGCAGAAAGAAGGAAGCCGAAAATTAGATAAAATGTTGTGCTTGTGACATTGGGATGCCCGAAAAGTCGGGACGTGTTTATATTCATGGGAAAATGCGCATGAATATGGTAGGAAATTACTTGAGGACATTCTCTGCCAAAATGTGTGGCTCTAGACTTACTACATTTCACTTAATCAGTGAAAGCATGGAACTTCTCATTTTTACCAAAAACTTTAATCTACTTTCCATTAGAAAATCACTCCCCATGTGCTTTTCTTCGATCATGTTCCACAGTAACAGGAACCGGATAGAACTCGCCAGACGCGCCGATTCGTAGTAGCCACATTATATAAGGTTGTGACCTGCAGAAGTTCGATCTGATAATTGTAGATACATGTCAATGAAAGCATAATTCTGTTTCTCTGTTTGATGCCTATCTACTCACATCCCTGACTAACACCATGTAAGTCTGATTCTGCAAATGAATCTGCCAAAAAATATTTTATCAGCTAGTCGAATTCGCAGTCTGTCTGCCCATTATGCTTCACAACCTCTTATTTAGAGTCCTGCCATTCATTATGTGCTGATGTCTAATATAAATGAAAAATAATAGACGAGAAATTTAATTTAAAATTGAGGATAAATATCCTTGCACCCTATCAGAAATTCTCCTGCCATTTTCTTTCATACAGCTGCCACCTGCATTTTTCAAATGAAGAGTAACTCCATGAAATTGATCAGAATGTGCGTGTGCATTTAATTCTATCAACTACAGTCATCAACTTTTGCGGTTGCCGGTGGGACGGTGACACTAAACATGAGAACATTTGTAATTAAATTCTATTGTTGTCTGAAGCAAAGGACAGTGCAATAGATTAAACAATAGCCAATAGCTCTTGAATCCATAAGCTGATGGAATCGAGCAGACCTTCACAACATTGATTTTAATCAAAAATTTTCAGTGGGCTAAGCCACAGAATTTGACCGGTCGTCTCTTCTTCAGTTTGACTATAAAGAAAGCATTGGATCATGTACTGCCTATGAAATGGCACAATCTGGTGACTAAATACCATAGCAATCGAACAATAAGTAGGCAGTTCGACATTAAACACTCCAAATTGTGCAAAAGTCTCTGGTAACTTTTTAAATAATGATGAGGGCCCAACATTATCAAGAAAACTTTCGTGCAATAATCTGAATTCTTCGAATCTGAAGGAATCGTGGAGATCGGAGCATTTTAAAGGAATTCACAGCAATCCGCAGGCGACGCACGACCATTTTTCCTATTTCTGTAAGGCATTGGAAATTTCTTTTTGCACACTTAGCATGTTCCTGCATATGCTATCGTTTTGAATCAGTTTGCACTTCTAGCAAAGTGATACGACTAAACAATCTAATTCTGTGGGCCAAACATAGAAATGTACAACAAGAAAACCTTTCGAATGGAAGTCAGGCCTCATGCAATGTACAGTAGTGGCACATAAATCGCACGTATTTTTATAATTAGATACACTTGTCAACGGCTGCATCATTGGGTTAGAATCACTCACATGTGTGATTCCAAGCTTCTCATTGGTCATTCATGCCCAACTTAGTTCTCCCGGATGTGCCGCGACCTTGAGTCAATGACCATTATAGTCCACTTCAGATAAACAATCTATTCTGTGAGGCCAAGTGAGACAGATGAGCTTATAAGATCTTATCATAGCGTTATCATAGCGTCTACAATACAGATTTCGTGATTAGCATTTCCTTTGCAGTTTATGCGGAATTGATAAGTAATATCTTGACTACAACAGTTGCAATTACTTATGTGGTCCTCTACCGCTGTGTTCGCTCTCTTATGTTCATCGGTCCTCTGACAAAGCCTCCGCTTTGTTTTGCCAATATTCTGTGGGTTTGATATATACACGTACTTGGATCACCCAGGCACGAGAATCCACATGTATACAACACAAGACTTCACCACAAAATATGATTTTACCTTAGTTGCACTAAATTCTACTATGGCATCAATCCAACATTAGCCATAAATTATAGCAAGACAGCTCTTAAATTGTTGCAGCGTTGTGCCAATATACGGTATCACAGTACAAAATATTTTATTGCTATCCATGTGTTCGTCTTTGTCATTATTGTGCACAGTAATAATGATACAGCACTAGGTGACATGCCACGCTCAATCACGCGCAATTTACGTGTAAACCACGCGTAATTACACATGACCCTAAACATCTGTGGCTATGCGGGACATTGCTGCAACATCTGTTATTTAAGTTAGTAAAGTTGGCAGTCCTGTTATATAGACTTTGCGTCTCATGTGTCTGCATGTATCAGAGGCTAAACAATGTGATAGGACCTCAATTTCATGCTCAGGGAAGACAGAACATGCTTAGCGGTTCATCCTTGGTTCAAGCGGCAACGCAGACCACCGTAGACGACGCGCAAACTATAAACGCTCGCACGCGCGTAGGCCTATTCATAAACATTCCTCATCTTTTAACAGCATCAGGTCAAGTGATTTCTGACTCTTAGTGCAGCGCGTATGTATGCGGGTAGAAGAATAGAATTTCCTTAACCACGGATGTTTGGGGTGTTCCGTAATTACGCGTGAATTACGCGTGGCATGTCACCTAGTGAGGGAAGCCACACACAGTTAGTTGTGCTGAAATTGGTTGTTTGAGCTTTGCTGAACCCCTACTTGTTAAATAACTTAGCTTCATCCGTCTCTATCATAGGCCTATCGAAGCCAACTGTAATTTAATCCACGAAGCAGCTGTAGAGATGTCAAGTTCCTCAATAATTACAGTGAAAACTGTCAAAGCAGTCTTTAACATGAAACCATGAATAAATTGATAACTTTCATTCTAGGCGTTGATTTATGGTGAGGTACTCATAGCCAACAAGTCATGCGCGATTATGTGCTAGAAGATTTCAGCCTATTCGCATCTGCTGTTTCCAACACTTTTTCATATGAGATTAAAATCTTTTGAAAAAGCCCTCTCGGACATGAGAGGTATTCAATAACTCATTTGGCTTTCTACCATGCTACCAGTTATTTAACAGAAATGAAAAATCACATGAAGAAACGTTGTCAAAAACGAAAATGCTGCTTTGGTATCAGCGGTTGATCCATCATCAGTCACAGAAGTAAAATCGGAAATGATGTGGCTCGGGGGTCCACTGAGCACTCAGGTCTCAAAGGTTCAACGATCAGCCGATGGTGATGTTCCGATTCCGAAATCGATTTTAAAGTTTCACGCAGCATGTTTTTGCGAGAGAGAGCACCGATCTACTATACGTGTATTGAAAAAGAAGCAGTTGCAAATCCTGAAATATTCCGGCATATACAAATATCACACTTGCAATCGAAACTGTCAAGAAGACGACAAAATAGGATAGATTTTATATCCCGGTCGGATTCTGTGGAAATACTAGACAATTAGCGCTACAAAATGAAAGCACCACCACAAGTCGTTCAGTGGTGATTTCCAAGAAGAGGAAAGGAATTGAAACCAAGCAGCAAGTGACGCTATGGCCTACAAGGCAATCCCTTAAACAATATCGTGGCCTGCCGAAATCCTTATTGGAGTGCTAAATATACTGGAGGCGATTTTCATGAGTATTGTCAGATGTAACGGGTTACCAAACGTCAACCGCAACCACATGCATGCATATCCCTTGAAAATCTGAGTTCCGATCGCTGGCTACTTCAATTGGGAGCAGCTAAAATGTTGAAATGACAATCAAGAAATTTAATGACATATGTAAAGATAGATCATTAGATAGTAAAAGAGGTTGGCTTCAAGTGCTAATCATTTGACTGACTTTTCGGTCATGGAATGTAATTTAATGCAAAACATGATTAGTGCTATTGGCAGCGGAATTACACTAGCGCACTGCGAAAGCAGAACAGAGAAAACGGAGTAAAGAAGCTATTCGCCTCTACATGATAGTAGGCCTACAAAAAATTGAAGCTTGCTATCTTCAAGCCATAGTACTTATAGCACTACTTACTTCTATTCATGAAGCTGAGGTATGAGATGCCATAGGAAAACCACAGAGTATATCGCACCGGCGCTGTGCCCTTGTGGTGGAGAGTTCGCACTGTGTCCAGGAGACTTTAGCTCAAACCCTGTACCTTTTGAAATAGGTACATTCTGCATTCGTGCTAAACACTCAGCACAAAAATGATAAGAATGGGATAATCAGCAACTCGGGTGCTTCTGAAAGTCCCCATATCTCATGACGATAAAGCAACTTCTTTTCAAGATGAGCAAGGCTTATTTATTATTATATCTAACTTCCTGCTCTATTTGATTTCATTTGATAACCTGATGTGAGTCCTTTCTTATGCCCCAAAATATGTGATTTTCAATATTATTTTCAGTGAAAATTAGCTATTTAGATGTGATTTGCTACTTCAACAGACGCAGAGATAGACACTTTTTGATGAAGAGCAAAATTATAAGTACCTATTAATTTTCTTCGTTTTTTGTTGTATGTAGGTACATGCCATGCGCTTGTGCAAAAGCACGATGTGTATGTAGTCACTAGGGAAACACAGATATTACTTAAAGAATGCAAATTTATGATTTGATTGACCTGAAATTTATTACCTTATAATACCGAATGAAAATACATGCATCATGCTCCATTCACAGACTTTATATCTAAGTTTCCAACTCGCAGTTGTTCTTATCATTTTGTAGAATGTAATAAAATAACAATGCATGTTTCAAAATTGTCACTCAAAAATGCAATTTTTCTCAGCATTTCTTCAACTAAGAGATTGATATTTCTACAGAAGATGCTGATTTACCTTGCGTCATCTTTGCACACAATCCATCTTAAGACATTCGAGGATTACTAAAAAGCATAAATAATATTTACGAGATATATGCTTCTTGATCAACTAGAACCTTCATTTACTTCACCTTTTATACTCTTTTGATTATGTTGTGATCTAAAGATTTTATAGATTTTATAGATACCTTCAATAAGTCTCAAGATAATGTTTACAAATCTGTAATTAATTTTTTCAGTCAGATCAATATTTTTTGCAATGGGTATCATGTGACCCGGTTCTGTCTGCTTCATGACAGTGATCGGTGGAATATCCGATCCTATATCTGTTTATTTTTGGTTTCATAAAACACTCACATGCTATTACCGTATAATCGCATAACTATGTTTTCCCAAAATTATTCCAAAAAATTTACTAGTGCTACAAATATCTATTTTTACATCTTCACCTTTTCAATTTTTGAGCTCATGTTGTTGAATAGCTTCTTTTTTATAATGTATGCCCTGATGATAACGACGCATAGTCATAGAAATATATTGGCTTATAAGAAATAGCAACAACATTACTTCAGCTTCCCACCTTGAAATATTCACGAGATTGTTTTTTTCAATAACATCTAATACAGGCGTCAATCTGGAGTTCATTTTACAAGGCTTCTGAAGCAGAAACAATGCTGCAAATTCAATACTCAACCAATACTTAACTGGCAAGCTGCAATCGTTGTTAATTCCTCTTACTAGGCGTTGTCATTTACCACAGCCTCAGTGGCAATCACCTGTGGTGAAATAGATTTCTACATATTTTGCTCTTGATAGCAGCAACTTTAACAATTACGTCGATCGATCATTATGAAATAAAAAATATTTACAAGCAGAAGACGATGTTTCCTAGAAAATACCTTCGATTTAAAAAATATCACTGTATAATGCCTTTTTTTAAATTTTGAAACTTTACCGCACTTTATAATACTTTATAGTACTTGGGTTGCAAAAAGTAATCACTTTCTGCAGAAGTAAATTGGCACTTCTTGGAAGTGAAACATTCCCTGAGATTTGTCTGCTTCTGTTGTTTATTGGTTTGATTGATTGGATTTTGCTGTTTGCTGAAATCAAGAAACTAACGATCTTTCCGTTACATTGCTTTGTCGCGAAAAGTAAAACTTCACTTAAGTGTGATGAAGAAGTCTAGTCAATAATTGCAAAACTTCATTTTCTGCTGCCTCACCGCTTGTCTCGGCATCTGCATTTACGACTTATTTTCTCAGATCATTTTATTGAATGTTCAATGCAAGTCAAGTATCTGCTGTTCGTGCATCGTTTTCAAAAATAGCACTCATCAAGGAAGGAATAAAATCAGATGTGACAATGATCATACCAGACTTGTCCATACAATGGTCTTCCATTGGAGTGGCACATCGGTCTGAGATAATACATTGGAATGAATATTTGTTCTAAAGTGCATTGCAATCGGTGCAGAATTCGTGGATAAGTGATAGTTGGAACCTGAAGCATACTATGTTGAGATGCAAAGTCATCCCGGATGAACGGAAAGCCGGGGAAAATATCGCCAAAGAGTTGCATGACATTTTTGATGAATTTGGATTCATACATCCTTCGTTCAGGAATCTCTCAAGAGTAGGTGCTTGCAGCAGACGTCTTCACGATCACTGATTCACAAAACACCAAAAGTGAACGAATAACTTCAGATTCAAGGACATTTTCAATCGCTGGAAAGATAGCTTCATCCGATCGATCTCTATTATCGGCAAGTAGTGTTGAAACTTTGGTATAGAGTCAGTTGTGAATCAGTTTTCTTGTTTATTCATAGAATTCTTATGAATCAATTTTGTAATTTTTGCGAAAGAAGTATACATTGATCCCAGGGTAGGCCATAGGCTGCTAATCGTCTCTGGTTTTTCCTCTACTTCGGGGATTCTCTATTAAACTGTGCAAGCTATTAGGCCTACTGTGCATTACAATTATATACTGAAAAGATGGGTAAGTTCAGATACTTAATAAGCGCCATTGTCTCATTTCTGAAATAGAATTTTGAGCATTTGCTTCACTTTACCTTTTTGGATTGAGCAAAATTAGACTTTTTAAAAAGCAAAAGTTGATTTATCATGAAGATTTTTCATGGTATATCAGTTGTTTTCTTCTTCATCTGCGTTGCCATCCGGAGCATCTTGTCTTTCTCTTCATGAGCTGTCAACCCATCATTTTATTTTTGCCAGGCACACTTCTCCGAAATTGCGACACAGCGTTTGGTCTCACGCTTTTGATGCAATAGGAAGCAAAATAGGAAGCCAAATCCAACCTAAATTTGAAGCAAATGGATCTCAATCTTTAATCGTACAGATGAATAATGAAATATACTTGGGCATGCATTTGCGTATAATGAAAGCATGCTGCATCCGCTTTATTTCCTCATTTTTTACAAGGACCACCGTTTCAGGCCTATTAGCTACCAATTTAAAGAGAGCTAGCACACCCTCCCATGTTATTTTCATGGCGTATTGCAGTTTCATACGCCCGATTTTGTTGCATTGTTTTCCTGCCTTCTGCGACGCTCTAAAATATTTACTGAAACGACTTTCACGTGTTAAACAAAGAGCTTTACGTATTATAGATAGTGAATACACTAACAAGACTTTATTTACCGGTGGAGACCGCACGTGCAAGAGGATCTTCAATGATGTTATTTTGAATCCTGACCTTCCACTTCTTGAGTTTTTTCTTGACTGCAAAGTCTGCATATCTACCAGGAACAAATGTCAATTGAAACGTTCTAAGACAAAGACTAAACGTTTTTAGATTCTTTTATTAAGTATTGTCCGTGATTCACACACACACCAAGATTTGATGTATCTTTGTATTTTATTTATCGTGCATTATTTGTTATGCGCTCACCGCCCTCGTGAAGCAAATGAATAAATTTTTATTTTATTCTATTTATGTCAATGTTATTCGTAGTTAGCCATAAAACACGACGGCGTATTTTCTAGCTCTTTTAGATTTTTTAGCAGAACTTTTGGTATTTGGAGCGCTTTAAGACTTCAGCCTTACTATCCTTATGCTTTTGAAGAAGGTAGGTTCTGATGTTTGGTTGTTTCTATCGCAACGATGTCTTCCTAAGTAAAGATAAGGCTGCAATGTTAAAGCTGCTTCAAAGATATCGAGAAGCACGCAATACATTTGATAAATGTTAACATAGCGCTGAAAATGTTGACTTCAAAATCTTCTAATTTGCATCAAATTTTACAATGCCAAAGTCGAACTCAAAAAATTACCTGTAATCAACATGAAAGACTTCTTCGGCAATTCATCGCACCAGAATGACTTTTACATGTCATGACACAGCCGGATATTAAACTCGGCGCCAGTTTAATCAGTTAGCATTCAAACGGAAAACAAAATAAAAAAGTTGTGGTCCAATGATTCATCTATTGCATTCAGATTACAATTTCATCGACCCTCACTCTGTAGACCTTTTATCTGAAAGAGTTCAATGAATATTCACGGGGCGGAACTAGATAATAGAGACAATAGGACAACATTCTTCTGAATGGAGTGATGTATTTTGTTGTCCTTTGCAAAAGGAGGCGTTGTGGTGCAATATTCTACAAAAATGGGGCCAATTATTATTTAGTAAGCTGTGATATCATATCGAGACATGCTCACACCTCACACCCCAATTCCAAAAATGTCTGCTTGCTATGAATTGTGTGTTGACTGTTGATAGATGACTTCGTCATGAAATCGCCAATTTGAATGTCTCTATGAAAACATTTAACAAACTACAAGACATGGGCAAGTTAGTCATTGAGTTGAAGTATGGATGCTATAAGATGCACTGGTACAGGACTGGTGCAAGAAACCTTTGATTTCGAAGTCAATTTCACTCAAGCAGGGACATCTATGATTAATACATGATATCTTATATCATAGATGTCCCTGACTCAAGTTAATTGCCAACACGATCAACGAAATGAAAGCATTTGAGAAATGTAGTTGAAAGAGAAAATAATGTGAACTAAAGAAAAGATGGTCTATGTAGTAGAGGCTTTTTGGCATTGAGGATAGCAACAACATCAAGAATGGTTTAACCTCTGCATTTTAGAAAAAGAACAATTTTAAGGTAGAGAGCGAGACACAAAGCGAGATTTGGTGACTAGAATACTACCGTTAGAAAAGGATATCCCGAGGCAGGGATGCGGAGTCCTATCATTTTGATAGGACTTTGACTCCGAGTCCGACTGCGGGGGTTTATAGGACTCCGACTCCGAGTGCCAAGTATATATAGCCTAGTTTTTTTAAAGAAAACTGGCAACCTGCATTACAGATCATTATAGGCTTACATGAACCTATCTTTAGTGATTATTGTTGTATCAACAATCAATAATTTTCGATGAAAGTTCATCAAATGTCGCTTTCAGTTGGATGCATGTGACTCGGCTCCTCCCATCTTCTTGATGTGTGCTTCACACGGTTTTTCTCCAGCTACCAGGCAGGAAAATCATCATTCTTCTTCAAAAAATATGAGTGCATTTTCGATTTTAATATGCGCTTTAGAGGAGCCATCACATACGGTTAACGTGAGGGTAAGAGGTAATGTTATCAAACAAACTAGTATTTCATTTTTGTCTCTGATGTGACCTTTGGTGCGTAGGTGTGATCGAGGCTAGGAAGGCTTGTCTTCTCTACTAAATCACCGAGTGAAAAGGCAATCCTTTTCCCACTATCACTGTTCATTCCCTCAACTATTACAAGCTTTGCATGCAGCATGTCTCTGTACTTTTGTTTGACAGAGAAAGTTGACACCAAGACAGTGACAGCTATGCACGAGGATGAATAATTTTTCTATCATATTTCGGGTCTAGTTATAGGCCGGAGTCCGGAGTCTTATCATCTGATAGGACTCCGACTCCAGCAAAAATGATAGGACTCCGGGACTCCGACTGCGCATCCCTGCCCCGAGACCAAACGCAGCAACCGCACAATCCGTAGGCTCTATGTTCTGTTCTGAATAGCAGATTTTCATCCGCAATTGGTTTTCTAAAGATGTAGTATGAGCGTTTGTCTTATAAACGGTCGCAGCAGCTCTACACAGAATCAATGTGAGAGAGCGGAGATCGTTCGTTGCAAGCACAAAGGAGATTGAGAGAAAGATTGGCAGAGAAAAATGCATGTGGAGAAAAGCTTGGGGCAAGATGATATTTACGAATGAGAGATAAGTTTCGAAGATTGAGGATTGACAGGTGGGTGAAAGTCCATAAGAGCGGATGAGTGAGTTCCATATGATCTTAGTGAGTTCCAAATTCTGAAATTCTTCGTAAAATTGGAAAAGCGTGAATACTTACATTGATACTTAGACTAGTTGGTTAATCAGTTTAATCATAGAAATACTCGAAGGACTGAGTAGGCATGAAGATCAGCAAGTGTTAAGGGATCTGGCGAAGAGGAAAGTATCCAAAAGAGGCAACATTAACAGTTTGAAAGACTTATTTACAATCCATCCCGGTCGAATACATGCAGTGGATGACCATTCATCACAGCGCAATTGCTAACTTGACAAATATGCATGCAAATGTTTATGACTCGAAGAATCAGACTATATCGTCGATTCATCAGGAAGTCTCCATCGTTGCCACTATTTTACAATCACATTGAAAATATCAGTGTTTATGGCGAGAGGTCTTGATATGTGTATTGGTTAATGCGACAGACACTTTTGGGATTTCAACATTCACATTTCAAGTGGAATTGTATTTCCCCTGTTCCTTCCATCATTTCCTATCGCTTTGGATGAAAGTGAATAACGCCGTGATAATAAGAAGACGATGTTATTGCAAAATTTAAGCTATTCCCAAATATCTGCGTCAAGAAGGATACTCACACATACAATATTGTCGAATTTCAAATTTTATTACAAGTCAGATGATGAGAAAGGAAAGATATAAATGTAGAATTATACAAAATGGTCAGACATACATAGAGCACATAGAAGTACAAAAGTTAACCAAAAGTTATAAGAACGATGACCATGATTCTAGACTTGTACACTTCTGTTTAATTTGTATCTGACCATTTTGCATAATTCTATATACATGCATCTTTTATATCTCATTTGACTTGTTGCAAATCTGTCTAAATCTGTCTACATCTGTGTAAATCTGTCTATATCTGTCTACATCTGACTACATCTGTCTAAATCTGTCCACATCTGACTACATCTGTCTACATGTATCAACATCTGTCTAAATCTGTCTACATCTGTCTACAACTGACTACATCTGTCTGAATCTGTCTACATCTGTCTACATCTGTCTAAATCTGTCTACATGTATCAACATCTGTCTAAATCTGTCTACATCTGTCTACATCTGAATACATCTGTCTACATCTGTATAAATCTGTCTACCTCTGACTACATCTGTATAAATGTGTCTATATCTGACTACATCTGTCTACATGTATCAACATCTGTCTAAATCTGTCTACATCTGTCTACATCTGTCTATATCTGTATAAATCTGTCTACATCTGTATAAATCTGTCTACCTCTGACTACATCTGTCTAAATGTGTCTATATCTGACTATATCTGACTACATCTGTCTACATCTGTCTACATGTATCAACATCTGTCTACATCTGTCTAGATCTGTCTACACGTGACTTGTTGTATAATTTGAAATTCGATGATTAGAAAAAAGTTCAATATCACTATTTCAACGAATGAGGCCGAAGGCCTACGATATAAACCATGAAGCATCGATCGCAAGTCACTTCGAGCTCCTCCATAAGTCATAAGCCATGCGTCATGACGAGGCATTTTAGCTTGCGCTTTTGTCAGTATGCATTTTTATTTTCATGACACATAACAAAGACAGTGGAGGAATACAACGGATGACGCTGTGCAACCACCGTAAGAACGCAAACAGAGAGAATGATTTGTATACAGTATTTAGAAGGCACACGAAGTGCCTCATGGCCTGTAACTCGGCTGATGGTTTATCATTTATGATTTACAGCTCATGGGTCATCGTGTGTTCCACCGCAATCAAAGGTAGCCTATGGCTTGTGGGTTATGGCCTATTGTGTATGCGAGTTGTTACTAAAATATATGTAACATTGTGAGGTAATATTGTGCAGTCATTCTATGAATACGTCATTTTTCGCATGTTCACCTAAAGACAATAACAGAATCGAAAAAATTCAGTAGAAATCAAGTTAATGAAAAATTCGGAGCCTTTATTTTAGTCTCACAAACGCATGCTTCCTCAAAGGGAGCCTTTATATGCTTATAAAGCTCATTCAACCTTATATATTATCTTCGACAGTTTTGGTTTTTTCAACGATTTGGATAATTTTTCTTGAAATATGTTTTATCAAACTTTCATGTCGACATTATGCTGCTCTCGAGAAGAATTTTTCCATATTTCAAAAAATTCAAAAAATCGAAATTTTCGCGCTTTGTTTGCATTTAAAGTAAAAATCAATTAATGGATGATTGTTACATCTCAAATGTTAGGTATTCGAGAATTAGAGTATCTCATAAGCGGCAAAAAACCGAAAATTAGCATCTAAAATTTCTGAAGGTCCGATAGGGAACATACAAGTTATTAAGAGTCGTTCAGCTGCATGCGCTTCTCTCTTCGTAAACCGAAAATTACCACCTAAATCTATTCACGTAAAATTAAGAATATGCGCGTCGTGGACAGTTCGTGTATTCTCTCTTGAGCACAATTGAGCCATGCTTGCTTATCTCACTAATTTCTGCAATAGATCCAATTCCATAGTGAAACGGAATTGTCTTAAGAAAACTATTTGATGAAAGATCAATCTTTACTGACAAATATAGCGATCAACGTGATTAGCTTATTTTGAATGTAATTTACTTAAAGATGTCGTCTCCTGCTTCTACACATCGATGGAGACGTTTAATAAGTAAGTTTCTCATCGTGCGTCTCAGCATGTCTAGAGGAATATTTGCCATTTATTTTAAAATTATCCGATCAAGGACATTGAGGTCAGGAAGAACTACTCCTTGAGGCGGATAAGCATTATTCCGCTAGTAAATCCCAAAATTAAGAGTCGCATGAAGTCTGATTTATAGACATGCGTCATTATTTGCTTTTTAAATAACCTAGTGATTTTACAAGTACAGACATGCGCAATTCACTCTAGCTTGACAATATATCTACAAGATTGCTCTTGCAAGCACACTAGCAGTTCGTCGGTCGGTATTCTACTTCATACCTAGCTAGACGATGGTTGGGGTGCTAGAATTTTAATGATATTATGATTAAAGGTTGTAATGAATGCCTAGCTATGTATCCGAAGCAGATTATGAAGCTTCAAAAAGAATCCAATGAGTCAAGATTGTAGAATTATTAGCGATTATGGTGGAATTTAGGCCTACTATGATAATAACTAAATCTGGGTGAATTTCACGGAAAAATCCACATAACGTCATATGATTCGGTAGTATTTCTGGGCCAGTATCAATTTTACTTCTCGTATTCTATAGCTGACATATCGTTGTGAAGACTGATTCATCCGAAGAGTTCAATATATTTCAAAACTTGCATGTAGGCCTATAATTACAGCCTTTTATTACAATTGGGTCACCCACAGCAAATGATGGAAGAGTATCCCACTGAGCATGTGTTCGACAAACTAATTTGCTTCAAAAAAGAGCACCTGTGAAGTAGCTTGCGTGTCACATTCTGACAAATTCTGCAATGCATGTTGACACCTGTATTGAGTAGACCTATTGAAATGCTATGCTGGTAACAGTTTTAGACACTTTTCAGTGGTGCTTTGGTTATTGCCTACATTCAACCACTCTGATCATTTTTTAATGGACGTGAAACATGGAGTTCATGCGCAATTGGATCTCTCTGAGACTAATTGTTGCTATCAGGTTCAAAGCAGACTTTTTTTGTCAGAGTGTACGCTGCATCCGGCAACTGTACAACCCCTTCTATGTGAATTTTTTCTGTTATCTTTCTGAACACTTTCTGTTATCTTCATGAAGTCTTGTTGGTTATATGCCGGGTGCATTATATGACCAAGGCCGGACTTTACTTCTTAATCCAATATGAACACGGCGACATCTTTTGAGCGAATAAAATATCCATTTTGTCCATCTAGAGGGATAAGCCACTGATTTTGCTGCATTGTGGAATGGAACTATGACGATTGCTGTTTTGCTAATTTTCCCACTTCAACCATCGGTAAAATAATCATCGGCAATGAAGTTCCGTCCTCAATGCAGTCACAATTATGGCATAACGACTTTTTTGCTATGCAACACATATGGCGACTATGGGATTGGTTGTCGAGAAAAAGATGCAGTCTTTAGATCAGCAGGCCTACTCAAGCAAGGTGGATCCCATGGAATGTCCATCTTTCATATTTCCCTAACTTTGTACGTATATTGCTTGAACGCAACTTTTGGCGGTACTCATTCAACTGTTTACATATGCCTAGATGGCAAGTCGTAATGGAGTGCTTGCTACGAGCCAAACTGATAATTCCCCCTTCACATCGTCAATAAACAGCTCGCGCGAGTTGTGCTATAGCACTATGGTCCCAATTGGACAATGAATCGAGCCTCAATGAAGATTTCAAATTCTCTGAGTGTCATGATGATCATTCATTTACTGCAAAGAGAAGATTTATCCTTCAATGAGTACCTACGCGTGTTCAAATGGTGTGGTTTGAGTGCTCCTTTAGGCAGCTACAAATAAGCCTGTCAAATAGGGCCTAGTATTGAAGTTCTCAAATTCATTTCTTCAATATAAGCATATGCTGGCATGAAGATGTTCATCTTCTGGGATCAGCGGCAAAATTCCGTCTCTATGTATGAATTACTCTAGCTCCTTTATGAGCCACACGTCGGGAAAGACATGCAGACCATATGTAGGCCTAGGCCAACTTCGATCATGTCTGAGCCAAGTCAAAACTTCTGTGTGACATAGCAACCATGAAAATTGCCAAAAGAGCTTTGACTTCCACTATTTTAGTTTCTCGAAGTACTAGTTTTGGCAAGACTGGTGAATTAACTGTTTCGACATATTGGGGTGTAAAATTCACCCCAAACACCCACTAGCTCATCACTATCTGCAAATCTCATTCTTGGAGTGGATGAAAGCTGATGTATTGCATGATTTAAGTATGTCAAAAGTAAGGAAAAGTCATGTAAAGATGACTTTATTGGATCAGTATTTTAGCCACAGCAATACGTCAAAATGCCGTGGGGTGCACTTTGCACCCCCGTTCATCCATGAACCGTTAAAAAATACCTAAAAGTGAAAATGTCAGACTGCTGATTGGGTCACCGAATCAGACCCGTTGATCCGGAATCAAAGTGCGACCAAATAGACCCGGGGCGGTTTCATGACTGTTCCCTCCACAAACTACATTCAGTTTCAGTGGATCACTTCAAATACTTTTGAAAAAACACAGAAATGTGAGAGGTTCGTGGCTTCGGTTGGTTCACGGAGACATTTCGGCAAACAGTACGGAATTCACCTTTCCATAGAAATTCCTTGACAAGTTCCCTCCATCCAACCGGATCTCCAACATCAATACTTTGGTCAGTGTGCAACACGAGCATGCACAAGCCAGAGCCTGCATGGTGACAGACTGCATCAGACCTGTCATATTCTTCTGCCAAGCATTCAACAAAACAATCTTGGATTTCCTTTGCATCGGTAACATTTCGTGTGTATCCTCCGTCACCAGCATAATCAATTAATCATGTGGGTCAGAGAATTCTGCAATTGGAACCTTGCGGAAGTGATGAGATCGAAATGCTTTCCAATTAAGAGCTAGTCCTTCTCTTGGTGGGCACATGGTATCTGAATCTTCATATCTTTTATTATCTCCACATTGGCTGATATTTCCATGCTGATCAATATAATCTTGATACTTGCCCTTTTTTCCTGGCTGATCTCACACCCAGGCCAATGTGCGCGTTTTTGGTAAAGTTTTACCGTTCGTCCATCTCCAACCATTGCGATTTGCTTCTCCTTCGTTCAAAGTGTCGGTCAGACCAATGAAATAATGTTCAACCCCAAATTTTTGTTATTGAGTTAGATGGCATTTTGACCAGTTACCAATTCGCCGCCAGCGTTACCACAAAAACGCTGCAAGTTGCACCAGTTGACTTCTATGCTTGTGTCACAGTGCAAACATACTCCGTAAATATAATTAAATGGACTATCACACAAATGTGAATAGCAAACGATGACGATGAGCTCGAAGGAGACGTGGAGCATCTCAGAGCTCTCTCAGAGACGCCTTCATCTCAGAGTAGATCAGTGGATTTAGGATCCTTGAGCTTGGGAGCAACAGCTTATACATGTATTAGAGGAAAAATGGAGTTTCTATGTTGTGCCTGATGATTATGAATCTGTCAGTGCGTAGGGAGACATGATGTGCCTCCATTCTTGCTTCCCAAACACTCTTACAAGGTAAAAACACTCAAATAAATCATTTATCAACAAATTGATACACCCAGTTATGAAGTAATGAGTAAAAATTCACAGCTTGAACCATGCATAGATTACGCAAAGAAATTAGTCTGACTTGTATAACAATGGTCAATTTCGTGCTGACGATATCTGAGAAAAATAACTTTGAACAGCAAACTCATTTGTATGCTTTAACCCCAATGACATCCGATGGCCAGGTAAAAGAACAAAGCATAGGAAATCGTAGGCATTAGTCTTAAAGGAAACCTTAGGATTGTTATTGTTTTTCATAACATTTCGCCATTATTGTTTGTAAATTTATGATGCGCTTTCAGAATTAACGGGGTAAATCCATTTTATGTAGCATAACAACATTCTGGGCAATTCTTGTCTTTACAACTTTGCAGCTTCGTTTTCTTTGAAAATAGGAGTAGATAGTCAATTTTTCATGCTGAACTCGAAAAATCATAGTGACGACCACACCAAATGAGTGCTTGTGCAAGTTATTGTATTTGTACTATACATGTATATTATTGGTGTCTATTTTCCTGCCTGGCAGAGACTGGAGATAAACCGTGTGAAGCACGCATCAGCAGGTATGTATGCGTCCATCCAACTTAAAGCGACATTTGATAAACTTTCATCGGAAATAATTGATATTTGATACAGCAATGATCACTAAAAAGTAGTTTCAGGTAAGCCTACAATGATCTATGATGTAAGTTACTAGCTAATTGTTCAAAAACTGGGCTTTATATATGATTGCCACTCGGAGTCGGAGTCCTATCAAAATGATTAGACTCCGCATCCCTGATGCTTTCTCGCCATTTTGCGTTTTATAAATTTCAATTTTAATCAAACTATTGAAAGAAAACAGTGCAAATTCATATTTGATTGCTGAAACATCAGTTGATTTTTTAGTAATCTTCGCATATCTCTTAGCCTAACGCTTTTTGCAAATATTGAAACACTTTCCTTCTTGGTCTAATCTATTCTGGCTGAAAACCTCAATCTTTCACTTATATGATCAACGAGAAGGTCAATTTCTATTCAGGCATATTCTAACAAAATTGAATCTTTTGCGTTCACAGTTCTCGGGGGAATAGAGCAAAAAAAATTTAATTGAAAGTCATTTGATATTGTCTACATAGTTGACCGGTTATATTTCATCACGCTATCGTTGTAAATGTCATTCAGACTCATGGGTGATGATGAATTGAAATGGCTAAATTCTGCAGATAATTCTTTGTAAATGAAATTGTAAATCGTTTAATCATCACTGCATCACATGTAGGCAATTGATTTAGACAATTTGAGAGAGGACAAAAAAGATCGACAATAAGCATAAATCAGTGTGAGGATAAATTTTGTGGTACGATAAGCAATCTTTTCAAGTATGCCAATAGAGCAAAAGTTGATGCCTATTTCAGATTTAAGAGTTCACTTTATCAAATCATCACTTAATTGGAATTTGATGAAGACAACACAAATTGCAGGCAATAATTCCAATATTGTACGGAAATAATTTATAAGCTACACTTAAATGCAAAGAATGTTCTATACATGGGACACTAGGACAACTTCGGTCCAAATTTCAAATTCAAATTTTGAAGAGATGTCACAGAAACGTCCAACAACTCAGAGATAAGGCTCCTTAACTTGCCTTCAACTTTTCATCCGAGTTTGATTCTGGCTCATTTTTTCGATAAAATCAAACTGTCGAGTAAATTCCAAAAACATATAAGCCTACAATGTGCCCCAACCTCCTCTACTTCGATTTCAGATCACATAATTTATTAAGAGCCGTAAATCTAGGCTGGTTGTGATATGAAACACCAGAGGTGTGGCGCAATTCGCAAAAATTAAGTTACAATTAGCGATTATCAGATCACCAGCTCAGAGTTCCGATTACGATTATCCGATTCAAATTTAAAAAATCGATTGCCGATTGCCAATTATCCGATTCGATTGCCATTTGTTTGGAAGCGATTCGATTTTCCGATTCGACTATCAGATGAAATGAAATTCAATTCGAATTATATCTCAGAGACCTGAGGGGTCCAATGGACCCCGGAGACATACTTTTCTATTTTACTTTTTGTGTTGATGATATATCAACCGCTCATGCCCATGTAAAATCATCATTTTTGACAGTGAATCTGCATGTGTTATTTCATTTCAATTGAATCAGTAGAAGTATGGTCGATAGGCCAAGGGGGTCCACTGGATCTCCTCATGTCCCAGAGGGTGTAGAAATTCCCATAACAAAATTTTTGCTGTCAGATAAAAATGATTTTGTGCATGTCCACGATGGTGCATAATGAGTCAAATTCATTTCTTCAATGCTTGCATCATGCTCGTGCATGTGGGTAATGCTTGAAGATCGCAAAATGTAAATATGTTGTTTTTACACATATGATCGTGCATGACTGGTTGGCCTACATGAACAAATCAGCATAAATCAATCTTCAAAATGAAAGCTATCATTATATTCATAGTTCAACACTAAAAGCAAACCGCTCGCAAAGTTTTCACAGAAGTAATTGATGAGTTTGAGATCCCACAGCTGTTTTGAGGATCTTAAAATGCAGCAATTATAGCTCAGTTTAGGCCTGTTTCCGTTTGATATGGATAAATTTGAAAAAAATGGTCAAATGTCGGAGCTATGCTACATGGAATGAATCTATTTCATTAAAATCAAGTATCTGAGGTCACATGGCGACAGCAAACATCGTAAAACCGCCTTATAGTACAACTGATACTGTGCTAAATGTCGTTGAATTACAAAAACACCACATTTTCGCATGTGTTTACTGAGAAACTGAAAGACACTCAAAGGATTAGTTATATCGACTTGCTACACGCAAACATCATTGTTTTACTTAAAATCAACTTTGCTAATGATTTGATATCGATTTAGGCAGGTAAACTGAGAATTTGTAAAAGGGGTCAACTGGACCCCCCTCAGGTCTCTGAGGTTAATCATCCTAGCACTCCGACAAAAATTTGTACTCCAGATATCAATTCAAATTCAACTTTTAAGCTAGGGATAATAAAAAAACACGAGGATACTTACATTTGATAATTACACAGAAAAAATCTAAAGAAAATTGTATTTATTGGGATGTCAAATGCCTGCTAATATTTAAAATGTAAAAGTTACGGAAAAAGTTGTGGACATCTGTCGACCTAGCTCTGATTTCAATGAGTTGGATTTCTCAACTCTTGACGTTTCTTTGATTCAAAGGTATTAGAAATCCTGAAGCCAGAGTCCGCTTAAATTAATATTGTATTTCTTTGGTGTACAGTAATCCAAAAAAATGTAATTTTCGTGTGGGCCTCCAAAAATTAGGTGTTTTTGAATTTCAAATGAATTTTTATGCCATTAAAGAACTTGAAATGAAAAACATTTTCGTTTAGAGCACACGAAGACCAATTGAATGGTGTGTAGAGCATTGACAACAGACCTATATCGTGTCCACAAAATGCAAAAGACAAGAATTACTCCAAGAAACACTGAAATTTCTGGATTTTACCAAATGCTTTTGAAAGCTGATCTATACATTTCATTTTTGATTCGTGCCAGAAGCCATTGCGGCCTTTGAATATTGAAACTGGCCTTTAAAAAACATCAAAGGCCGTATTAACATTTGCTGTAGTAAAGCAGATTTGATCAAGCTCAGTCGGTTTTGGGTGAATTTTTGCATCTGAGTGAGATCTAATACAGTATGAAATAAAATCCAAGTAACTGAAATCTAGTAAATTGCAATCTCTAGTAAGCTTGAGTTTTAAAAAAACTAAGTTTACAAAATTTGCGGAAGAGCTATCGAATTGCCGCTCCGGCCTTCAGTTTTTCTCCATACTCAGTTCGTACACGGCACACTGTAGATTTTGTTGATATGCGTATACTCCACAAAAGTAGCAGCTGCTCAATTTGTAGTATTTTTGCTTTTACTGATAATTTGACCAATAAGTGACCTACCTACATGTACGTAATTTTCCAACTGTTTTTCAAAAGGTTGTCATTAAACCTAAGCATCTTTACAACAAATGAAAGAAGTTCCAAAAACACCCAAAAATACGTATGTAAAAATTTCAGGGTTATTGAATGAATATTTTATGAATAATGGTATTGTGAAGAAATGAGCATAGAAACAGATGACTTTATTACTATACTGATGAAAATTAGTGTATTCCTGAACTAAATCTGCAGAATATTTAAAGAAAATATAGTGTATTGAATCCATGACATCTATTTGAAAATCGGTAGAAAAGTACCTACATGTAGGTACATTCAAGATATATCTTTAAATAATACTAGTCAACTAGTTTTTCAATATAAGAATATTTTTGATATATCAATGATTAACAATAAAGCAATTTCTCTACCTAAAGCTAATTCATACTTTGCTAATCTAGCCTTGAATATTTTCTTCTGCTTTTTTTCATGTGAACATTAACTTTATTTCGTATTATTTTCTGAAGAAAACTCACTGAGATGACTTTTATTTTGAAAAACAACTTTCTACATTATAACTTTGCATTTAGGACTGTTGGTTTTGTATGTACCTATTTCTCAGGTGAGTTACAAAGGGTCAAAGTTTAGCAAGAATTGCATCTACATGTAGGTAGTTTTCTTTTTATAGGGCTACTTGAGTTATCGAAATCAGAAAGCCTCGGACAATCGGCAATGAATTGCAAACGAAAATAGTGTTGCACATCGAGTTATACGAAGAGAAGGATATCATGAAAGAGAATGAGAAGGCCTACGTCAAAGAGTTTGGGATCAACTACAACACGCACCCTCAAGTTGACTTTGGAAAGCTACTGGCAGGATCGTAGTTGGCGATTCCTGGTTCGGTTCCGTCAAGTTTAGTGAAATGGGAAAATTGTTTTCTCAAGAACGACTCCAGAAACGATAGATCAACAACGAAAGGTGGAGGAACTGAAATTCATTAGTCAACTAATGACTGACTGGCCTCATGGCCTTAATATGCAGCATGTGCTACAGAGGTCAGCGATCTATGAACCTAAATTTCCTACTTCCCTTTGACATTTGTGATTTCTATTTTTATGATAAAGAATATCTTGGAATATATCTTAGAATATCTAGGTAGTCTATGCATGCATATGATGGAATTTTTTAAAACTGTTTGTCGTTTAAAATTGTAGGGACTAGGTGTCCTCTTTTTATATTTCTCCTGATGAAGATTGGTCAATCTCTGTCATCTTGTTGCCAATTGAAACCGGTAGAGACTAAATGATTATTTCATTTTTGATTTTTGCGATGTTTTCATCCTTTAAAAACTCGGTTCCGTCAAGTGCCATGCAGTTGATCAATGGTTTATACATGTATCATGTTGGTCAACACGGTCCACCGTTTATACCTCTTAATATCATCGCTTGCTCTTAATTCGAGACTTAGATGGAAGGTAATGGATGTCGGCCATGTCAACAATAGAAAATGTCGACCTGCTTGCGGTTAAGTCACAATTAAGATTTAAAAGAAAGGCAGTTTTTATTTCTACATGCTCAACAAGCACTGCTGGTCTATCAAGGACGATGAAACGCGACCACGTGATTTCGGGACCCAAAGTTGAGGAAGATTACTTGAATTAATCAGCTGGCACTGACCACAACAATGTCAGGACGGGGTCTGTCGGTCTCCAAGATCTATGGAAAACGAATAGTCCCCACTCAATTTGCTGATATAATCGACATCCTGTTCACTAATGTTTTCCTTGCTAAGCAGTACTTTCGTGATCCTACTCTAAAGCACTGCTCGTTCAAAATGGACTTGGTAAATGCATTAGTTACCAAGATTCTCAATCGACAACAAATCGGCCATTAACACATCCACGAGTCTCCGTCGATTAGCAAGGTGTCCCATGTGTCCATCACCTAGTATCCACATTCTCCAAAAATTCACTCCCGAGGGAAAGCGTCTTCAAAAGTTTTGTTTCTATAATTGTCAGATGAACGAGCGACTCCAAGTAGAACGAAGACCAGGCAAGAAGCACTCATTGATAACAACTGCCTTTAATATCCAATAGGGTTTATGTCCAGGAAAAACAGTCTCTTCGATGCAGATAATATATTCTTGCCGAATTTTCGACAGACAGAGCGTCTGTCATCTTTCAGGGCAAACGACACAATGTAACTTCAATGTCCACCCATACGCGCAAACTACAATTGAACACTCTTCATAACAGAACGGAATTTGGTTGCACTTACACCATTAAGAAAATCGTGCCATACATCCATAGAACAAAAGGGTTAACAGCAAAAGTATCTAAATGAAACCAGAACTTAAGAAATACACATACAACTGACAGAGAGCATCATAAAATAAATTACTAATAGCTGCAAAACAGATAAAAATAAAACTGAAAAACAAAAGAATGAAGCCCTTACCCAAAATTAAAACAATTACGAAAGTGATAAAAGGAATTAGTTAAAATTTACCTCAAATTGATAGTAGCTGAAAAGCAATGCAGAAACAAATGCAGAAAGGGGGTGTTTACAAGATTGACTGTAAAGACTGTGAAGAATCCTATATGGGCCAGTCAGAGGCCCATATCAGGGCCAGTCAATTATTGTCATTATTGTTATTTCGTTATTATTTGTCTATTTTATTTATTTATGTTTTCACTTCTTTAGGTTCTTATTTATTTATTTATTTATATTTCGTTGTTGTATATTGTATTATTTTTATCTTACTTTTATTTATCTATTTATTTAATTATTTATTTATCTTAATTTATTTTTCTTCTTTTGTTTCAATTTTTATGTATTTACAGGTAGATGTGCATATATATTCATTTGTGATGTTGTTATTTATCTAAGATTTTATTTATTATGTTTATTTCGTTGTTTCAGCATTTTTATATATATATATATATATATATATATATATATATATTTCATTTTCAGTTTTCAGTGTATCCTACTTATTATTTCATTTGCATTTCAGTTAAGCATTTTACCCTTGCTTTTCAGCTACTATCAATTTAAGGTTAATTTTAACTAATTCCTTTTATTACTTTCGTAATTGTTATTACTTTCGAACTACGTTATGAAAAATCTGAGTAGAGTTGAAGACTCGAAAAAATGGTGGACAAATTTGAAATCAATTATATGCAAAAATTCCAAGAACGACAATACTATAGTGTGAATTTCTTCATTCAAAATCAATTCAGCGGCAGTAGTAATAAAACGGCGAACACTCGACCGGCGCCCCCCCCCTCTGGAACGGCAGAGTGTCGTGGTCGGCCGCCGTGGTGCTTCGGGTCTGACTCCCCCCCTCTGGAACGACAGAGTGTCGTGGTGGACTTGGGCGACCGCCAGGATTTGTCTTGAGGCTATAGTGTGTGATGTTTTTCGTGCAATCTGCTGAATGTTGGGTTGTAAAATGGGCTGTTTCGAGTGGAAGGAGTGCTCGGATGTGAAAACGGAGGCCAGATTCGGATTCAGCGTGAAATTCTGCATCGGTATGGTGAATTTGAACGCAATCGGAGAGAAAAATTTTCGCTGACGTCCCCCCCCTCGGCACCGACCTTCCAACTTTGCTTCTAGTGGACGGATTTTGTCGTGCCATAGCTCGTTTGAAAGCTAAGAGTGAGACAAATTCAGTGAAAGAAATGGCTTGTTCATATCTGTCTTCGTTTAGATGTGAGACGCCATTTAAGATTTTGAGACATTGGCGAAAAACGACAGAGTTAGAATTTTGGACGTTTTGGGCTGTAGCTTCAAAACGAAGCATCGGATGGGAAAACGGATTTCAGATTTGGAATCAGCGTCAAATTCTCTATCAACATGGTGAGTTTCAAGTCAATCGGAGAGAAAAATTTTTCAACATTTTTCGAAAAATCGACAGAGTTAGAATTTGGGACGTTTTGGTGTGTAGCGCCAAAACGAAGCATCGGATGAGAAAACGGAGGCCAGATTCGGATTCAGTGTGAAATTCTGCATCGGTATGGTGAATTTGAACGCAATCGGAGAGAAAAATTTTCGCTGACGTCCCCCCCCTCGGCACCGACCTTCCAACTTTGCTTCTAGTGGACGGATTTTGTCGTGCCATAGCTCGTTTGAAAGCTAAGAGTGAGACAAATTCAGTGAAAGAAATGGCTTGTTCATATCTGTCTTCGTTTAGATGTGAGACGCCATTTAAGATTTTGAGACATTGACGAAAAACGACAGAGTTAGAATTTGGGACGTTTTGGGCTGTAGCTTCAAAACGAAGCATCGGATGGGAAAACGGATTTCAGATTTGGAATCAGCGTCAAATTCTCTATCAACATGGTGAGTTTCAAGTCAATCGGAGAGAAAAAATTTTCAACATTTTTCGAAAAATCGACAGAGTTAGAATTTGGGACGTTTTGGTGTGTAGCGCCAAAACGAAGCATCGGATGAGAAAACGGAGGCCAGATTCGGATTCAGTGTGAAATTCTGCATCGGTATGGTGAATTTGAACGCAATCGGAGAGAAAAATTTTCGCTGACGTCCCCCCCCTCTGGACAGCTAGCTTCGATTTTGGCTTCCAGTGGACGGATTTTGTCGTGCCATAGCTCGTTTGAAATCTAAGAGTGAGACAAATTCAGTGAAAGAATCGGCTTGTTCATATCTGTCTTCGTTTAGATGTGAGACGCCATTTAAGATTTTGGGACATTGACGAAAAACGACAGAGTTAGAATTTGGGACGTTTTGGGCTGTAGCTTCAAAACGAAGCATCGGATTGGAAAACGGATTTCAGATTTGGAATCAGCGTCAAATTCTCTATCAACATGGTGAGTTTCAAGTCAATCGGAGAGAAAATTTTTCAACATTTTTCGAAAAAACGACAGAGTTAGAATTTGGGACGTTTTGGTGTGTAGCTTCAAAACGAAGCATCGGATGAGAAAACTGAGGCCAGATTCGGATTCAGTGTGAAATTCTGCATCGGTATGGTGAATTTGAACGCAATCGGAGAGAAAAATTTTCGCTGACGTCCCCCCCCTCTGGAGAGCTAGCTTCGGTCTCCGCTTCTAGTGGACGGATTTTGTCGTGCCATAGCTCGTTTGAAAGCTAAGAGTGAGACAAATTCAGTGAAAGAAATGGCTTGTTCATATCTGTCTTCGTTTAGATGTGAGACGCCATTTAAGATTTTGGGACATTGGCGAAAAACGACAGAGTTAGAATTTTGGACGTTTTGGGCTGTAGCTTCAAAACGAAGCATCGGATGGGAAAACGGATTTCAGATTTGGAATCAGCGTCAAATTCTCTATCAACATGGTGAGTTTCAAGTCAATCGGAGAGAAAAATTTTTCAACATTTTTCGAAAAAACGACAGAGTTAGAATTTTGGACGTTTTGGGCTGTAGCGCCAAAACGAAGCATCGGATGGGAAAACGGAGGCCAGATTCGGATTCAGTGTGAAATTCTGCATCGGTATGGTGAATTTGAACGCAATCGGAGAGAAAAATTTTCGCTGACGTCCCCCCCCTCTGGAGAGCTAGCTTCGGTCTCCGCTTCTAGTGGACGGATTTTGTCGTGCCATAGCTCGTTTGAAAGCTAAGAGTGAGACAAATTCAGTGAAAGAAATGGCTTGTTCATATCTGTCTTCGTTTAGATGTGAGACGCCATTTAAGATTTTGGGACATTGGCGAAAAACGACAGAGTTAGAATTTTGGACGTTTTGGGCTGTAGCTTCAAAACGAAGCATCGGATGGGAAAACGGATTTCAGATTTGGAATCAGCGTCAAATTCTCTATCAACATGGTGAGTTTCAAGTCAATCGGAGAGAAAAATTTTTCAACATTTTTCGAAAAAACGACAGAGTTAGAATTTGGGACGTTTTGGTGTGTAGCGCCAAAACGAAGCATCGGATGAGAAAACGGAGGCCAGATTCGGATTCAGCGTGAAATTCTGCATCGGTATGGTGAATTTGAACGCAATCGGAGAGAAAAATTTTCGCTGACGTCCCCCCCTCTGGAGAGCTAGCTTCGATCTTGGCTTCTAGTGGACGGATTTTGTCGTGCCATAGCTCGTTTGAAAGCTAAGAGTAAGACAAATTCAGTGAAAGAATCGGCTTGTTCATATCTGTCTTCGTTTAGATGTGAGACGCCATTTAAGATTTTAGGACATTGGCGAAAAACGACAGAGTTAGAATTTGGGACGTTTTGGGCTGTAGCTTCAAAACGAAGCATCGGATGGGAAAACGGATTTCAGATTTGGAATCAGCGTGAAATTCTCTATCAACATGGTAAGTTTCAAGTCAATCGGAGAGTTTCAAGTCAATCGGAGAGAAAAATTTTCAACATTTTTCGAAAAAACGACGGAGTTAGAATTTTTGCGATGGCTGCCTACTGTAGAGCCAAAACGAAGCATCGGATGGGAAAACGGAGGCCAGATTTGGATTCAGAGTCAAATTCTACATTGAAATGGTATATTTCCAGCTCAATCGGACCTCCAGAATCGATGATAGAAGCGTTTTAAGTTTTTGGATGATGGGTATTACGTCATCAGCTGATCGCCACAAACTATATAAGCTGGGAACCGACAGAGACTTGACATTCATACGAGAGATTGTCAACGGTAAGTCGTCTCTCTGAGCTCCGATGATAGCTTCGGACATTCCAAATTCCGGGTTTCTGTAAGAAACCGACTTAGAAAATTTCATTGCTGATATCAGCTAAGGCGTCAGACTTAGAGGTTAGCCAGGAGATGGCCTTCGTCTCCAGACTCCAAAACTTTAAAGGCTTGTAACTTTGCTTCTACAAGTCCGTTTGACTTTATTCAAAAAAGTTTCGGTCGCTATTGACCTGCCCTAAGTGATAGACTACTTATAAAATTTCAAAAGTAGTGCTAAAAAATTGAAAATTTTAAATTCACTAGTTTTGGAGGTTTTCTGGGGTTTTCGACCCTGCTGAATTCAACTAAGACATTTATAAAGTTGTGGGAGGCGAGCTTCGGCTTGGAATTTGCATCCTTTGTAAACAATCCACTGGTTTTCATGTCAAAATCGGGGTCCGGATACCAACACAGTGATATGACGCACGCTCTGTCCGCGGGAGGTTGGATTTGTGGGCCGAGGCCTTGGAGTTGGGATAAGATCCCCTCTGAGTAATGCCTGTAACGGATTCAAAGGCTCGACACTTTCCACCAATCTCACAATTTAGCTGTATGATTATAAGAATGACTGCCAATGTCGCCTGTTAGTAATTCTATTTCATCCTTCCTTTACAGATACATAAGTTACAAAATGTGAGGCAACTCAAAATTTTTATTTAAAAAGTGCTCTTGCGGAGAAATAAAGAGAGGTGGCGAATTCAAACGCCACATTAACAAGTATAAGAATACTCCTCACTTTCACGAGGAAAGAGCCGTTATTTCCGGCTGTACATATTGCCTGAAATTTTTAAAAGGCAAGGAGCATGAGGCATTTTACATCGCCCACGCCGAATGTCCGCTCAAAAAGGCTAACAATTATATAACATCAGACATCGGCAAAGTGATCGCGCCCTTCTTCAACGAAGAAACAGTCGATCTAGACGCAGCACTACAAGAGGCTATTGCAACAATTTTGGAACCTGTTGCTTCGGTCACTACCTCATCGACAGCAGAAGAGAAGGCCCCACTAAGCGATTTGGACTGCTCAGATGACTCCGATTCTGAGGAGGTCGTCATCACTAAAAACGCGGAAGAGATAGGAAAACCGACAAATCAGTCTTCCCCGAAAAAGAAAGTGATCGCACCTTCCCCAGTAAAGGAGGGGATTAAGCAGCAGATGAACAGCTGGAATAAGGATGAGCAGATCGCAAAAGTGAGCCAGGAATATGCACTCACGAAATTAAAAGATGAGCTCACTCGTCACAAAAACGAATGTTCGGCCCTTATGGATGACAATTTCCACCTGAAGGGTCAGGTAGAGGGCGCTTGCCAACGAAAAACGAGTTGAAGAGCAGGCGACGTACATAAAATCACTAAAAGCTCAGGAAGAGGTGTCAAATTTAAAAATCGAGCAACTAAAAACTAGCCTGACTGAGAGTCAGAAGAAAGAAGAGAGACGAACAACGCTCCACATTCCCGTTATCAAGAGCAGAATCGTCGACAGCGTCATCCTTTAGAGTGAGGACTTGGATGCCACATTCGAGTGATACGATGGGGCAATGGCGGAGATGCGCTGCCTTCATCTCTCAATAAAACATGATGGTGACATCAAAGAATTACGCCACCGCAAGCGGAAACTGCCGGCTAAATACTTGCCTCAGCCACCACCATCGAAGGTTCAACGAACCGGTTGAATTGATTTATGGTAAGTTAATATCATCTCTATCACTTGAATATAATTTCATCTATTTTTCCTTCTATTTTCAGATACGACGAGAACGAACCAACGGCTCTCATAAGGGCCACCATGGGGCAAGACATGATAGAACCTCCACGCGGTTTGCCCTGGGCAGTCTTTAGACTGGCGAATACTATCATTAAGTTGAATCTGCTATCAGTCAACTTGAACGTTACATCACATTAGAGGGGTATATAAACCACTACCTCTCATTTCATTTCATTTCAATCATGCAGACACCAAACGCTGCAGTCAACTCTCCTCGCGGACCACAGTTAAGACCGCGAAATTTATTTAATGAATTTGCTAGAATAGAGGAGCAAGACAGAGTTCACAACAATCTTGCTCAGATTGGCAATCCGATGACAGCAAGTGTTGCCAATCCAATGGAATGGCGCTACATTCCACCCTCCACTCACATACCAACTAGCATGGAAGTCGACACTGCTGAGGTTGAACGGTTTCGACTCTCTCTGAGCAGAATCGGTATGGAGTAAGATTGCTGATGACAACTCCCGAGAACGAACCATCGGCTCTCTTAAGGGCCACCATGGGGCAAGACATGATAGAACCTCCACGCGGTTTGCCCTGGGCAGTCTTCGGACTGGCGAATACTATCATTAAGTTGAATCTGCTATCAGTCAACTTGAACGTTGCAAATGAAGTTCGGTGTAATACTTCCTTTCGACGGGCGTTCCTGTAAAGGGAGGCGGTGAAACCCATAGCTATGTATACCGCAAGCGACATTCGGCAATGGTCAATCTTGTTAAACCTCTCTGCGTCATGTTTGCAAGTGATTGCCTCTGTCTCAACGTAGTATGCATTCGCGCCAGGGCGACATTTAGCCAACTGTCGAAGGTTGCCTAAAACTTTCCATTGCATACGTTATGAGAACCATGAGTTCTACCTGCCTCTATCAATGAGATGAATTGATGAATGGAATGAAATTGGAGGACACTCACGCGCCACACGCAACATAACACACTTCTCTCTTCCGTAGTCTAACAATCTCTTTACACATGGATCGCAGTCGATTGCTATCCCTGTATCAGAAGTGTAAGCTATCTTAATTTTAAATGTGACTGTACTATTTCAGCTACCATCATCACCCATATGAAATGTTATAAGATTTACAAGTTAGACTAAGCGTGCTACTATTTCCAAATGAAAAAGTATACATGGTTAAATCATCCACTGAAGCCCCATTCAAGTAAGTCAGTATGAAAGCAAAGATAATACGAAATAAAAATTTATTATGGTATGCATTTCAAAAGGTCTTCATCGTCAATATCGTCCCAGAGTCTGGCTTCATATAGATCACAAAAACAGTTCACTTGCTTTAATCGTTCTTCCACTGCAAGCCTCACTTTGTCAATATACTCCCACTCCGCCATAGTTCGTGGCTGGGAGTTAGGGGTGTACCACTCCCATAATTGGTGGAGGAATTTGGTGCTGGTGATCTCCATCACATCGTCAGTATCGTACTGGAGATACTTCCACCTCACGCCTGTTAAGTCGGGACAGTCCTTCTCCATCCGCTGGTAATGACAACTTTCTGATATTGTCCAGTCGGTACACCTTCTCTACCTTTCCCTTCGTTGGAGCGTTTGGTGCAACGAGAGCCTTTAGTGTTGAGCATGGAGAAGAGAATTTTGTATTCGGTGCTGTCGGAGGGCTTGTCATGTTGACTGTGAATAATAACTTTGAAATGATTTCTAATTCTTAAGTATCAACAAGCAACCAATCAGAATGAACAGCCAATGAATGATGAATATGAAAGTATATATGTAAAGTGACATTCGTGTCATTTCACTCTGTCTTTGTGACATATAAGTGAAGTGTTCTCTGGCGAATTCTATATTTGAGGCGTACAAGTGAACTGCTCTCTCGTGAATTCCAAATTTGAGTGAAGTCTCTATCTTGTTGAAGTATCAACCTTCAACTTGATTTCGTTGAAATGGTAAGTTGAAGATTTCCTCTCTCATCTCCCTCAAACGTGTGGCTAATAGCATCTTCCTCAATTTCAGGCATCAACTTCATCACCAACGCCCTCCCTTCTCGAGGAAAGTTTAGAGTTGTTGAGTCAAGGTAGGTTGTAACAATACACTGAGACTTTAACAGAGATGATAGAATGATTTCTCTTTCAGGTGATACCAGTCCCATCTCGAGCGAGTTGGATGACAACAGCGACTCCATGTCAACGGAATGCAACGTGTTGTCGCGGGAATGCAACGATCGGGAATGTGCTGACTGTGGACACATCTTCACGAGGAAGCGTGATCTCGCCCGACACATCAAGCGAGGTGTTTGTAGACCTAAGTCAGCATCAATCTCCTAAGGTGGGGATGATTCTGTTAACGATGTCTCCTTTTCTTGCGATTTATGCATTCAGTCTTTTGGGTCACATTTCGAACTATCTTCACATAGACTTCGACATACACACAGTGACGATAGTTATACTAACAGCGCCTCCTCTATCCGACTCTCTGAAGTGTCGATAAATAATTTAGTGAGGAACTACCAGATGGAATCCTCAGAAACCATTACTGACTTTGAAGAATGGTTTCATCAAAATTCATCTTTGATTGGTGCGCTCTTCAACAATTTAGTCAATTTTAGAATGAAGGCGCTCATCTATCTCAAAATAAAATATGTAAAAATCGACCACCATACTGGTCAAATAGTAGAGAGGTTGGAGTTTCACATACCCTCCTCTCCTGCAACCGAAGTTGTAGACTGCGAGTCTTGGATAAATTTTCATATCCAAGGGTTAAAATTAAACATAGATAAATTTAACGAGCGTGATACTGGTCTCGTATTGAGACCGCCATGATTAAAATCACTTTATTAGAGAACTACTCTGGACGAGGTTCCTTTAAACTTCCGAAAAATTTAAGAAATAAAGCAGCAGTCATTTCTGTAGATTGCGAATCGCAATGTTTTAAGTATGCCGTCCTCTCCATTCTCCACTATAATGATGTACAGTATAGCCGATACCGTAAGAGTAAGTATCAACAGTGGGAGAATGAATTAAAGTTTGATGACTGCAATAGTGAAGATATGAAAATTAAAGATATAGAAAAATTTGAAAAATTGAACAACATCAAAATAGTTCTCCATGTTTGGGAAAAGGGATTGAAGGGTGTCCGCTACAACTCGCGTTCGAGTTGTTATGACCACGTTGTCAACCTTTTATTAGTAAGACAGGATGATAGTGAGGAATGGCACTACTGCGGTATTCCCAAAATTTCTCGCTTATACCACCACTTAAGAAATTCTAGCTCATCAGAGAGTTATTACTTTGACAGATGCATTCGCCACTTTAGGAGTAAAAATAGATTTGAAACTCATTACGAATGGTGTGAGCGAGGTAAACTACAAATGGAACGCATGCCCAAAGATAAGGAGTTTTCATATAGAGAGAATGGCGATGAACTAAGTCCTCTTCGTGTCATCTATGCTGACATCGAATGCTATATCGATGATATCATCCACAAGCCAGCAGCCATTTCCTGCTATGAAGTATGGCATGACCATTTCCAAAATAGAAAAAATAAAATGCACGTCTGGCAAGGTGAGGATTGTATTTACCAATTCCTACCATTACTCGAACAGGCTGTAAAATTTCAACAAAAGTATGATGGTGAACTCTATCGCAGATCATTGCATATGACAGCAGATGATCAAGCAAAATTTGATAGTTGCAACGTTTGCCCCAAATGTAGTAAAACATTTGATGATGATAAGATTAAGAAAGTGCGCGACCATGATCACATCACTGGTAAATTTAGAAACGCACTTTGTTCAAAATGCAATTTTTCACTTAGGATGAAACGGCGTACATTACCCGTCATTTTCCATAATTTCAAGGGCTACGACAGCCATATGATAATAAAAGGAGGTTTAGGTCAAATGAAAGAGTCTTAGCACATCTTAGCACAAACGAGAGAGAAGTTTATGGCCATGACAGCAAAAGTGCCTGTTGATAAAACTAAAGAAAATAAGACGGTCTATTTTAATATAAATTTTTTAGATTCCTACCAATTTATGACTGCATCATTAGCCTCTCTCGTACAAAATCTAAAGTCTCTTCCACTAACACAAAATCTTAAGAAATAATATCCAAATCTAACCGATGAAGTCATCACACGGAAAGGAGTCTTTCCATATGCATATTTTGATGCGATTAGTAAACTCGGCGAGACTTCTCTTCCATCCATAGATAAATTTAAAAATGATTTGAGCGGTACAGAATGTAAGACCGAAGATTATGATCATGCACAAGATGCATGGATAAAATTTGACTGCCATGCATTTGGCGAATATATGATTGCCTATCTTAAGTTAGATGTATTTTTGCTGGCTGATGTATTTCAGGAGTATCGACGAGTGGCATTAGAAGAAGATAAGTTAGATCCCGTCCACTTTGTCAGTCTGCCAGCCATGTCCTTTAAGTCTGCTTTTAAAATGACTGGTGAGACCATTCATCTCTTACAAGATCCAGAGATGTATAATTTATTTGAGCGAGGAATTGGCGGTGGTCTCACATTTGTAAATAAACATAGGTTAAAATCAAAATTAGTAGGCGATGATCAGACTCATCTTAAGTATTATGACCAAAATAATTTATATGGTAGTTCACTATCCAAACCACTCCCTCACTCTGAGTTTAGCTGGTTAGATGATAGTGAAATTCAGCATCTCTCCAACCCTTCTAACATACTAGCAATTCCAGATGAAGGTGATTGGGGATATTATTTTGAGATAGATCTAATCTATCCAAATAATATTAAACATAAAACCGTAGATTTTCCACTCGCACCCAAATCAGGTGAAGTGACCAAAGATATGTTTTCCGACTTTATGAAACAATTTCATAAAGATTTAGAATCATGCGGTCAACCCGACCCTTGCCGCAAACTTTTACTCACCCAGTATGATAAGGAAAACTATCTAGTCCACTTTAGCATCTTAAAATTTTATTTAGAAATGGGCATGATTTTAAAAAGAGTTCACCGCATTATTAAATTTAGACAGAAAGCCTTCCTCAAACCCTATATTGATAGCAACAGCCAGAAACGTGCACTAGCCCAAAATAATTTTGAAAAAGATTTTTATAAGTATAAGAATAATAGTCTATTTGGTAAGACGATGGAGGATGTTAGAAAACGTGTAAACTATAAACTAGTCAATGATGTTACAAAATTTAAGAAATTGGTCTCATCACCTCTATTCATCGATAGAGACATTATCGATGAGGACCTTGTAGGTGTTAAAAATGATAAAATCTGAAGTTGAGTTGTGCAAGCCCATCTATATTGGCCAAGCTGTACTAGATTACTCTAAGCTTGAAATGTACCAACTCTTTTATAAAATACTAAAACCATGTCCTCTCGTAAAAGAGGTTCGTTTGTTGGGTGGTGATACAGATAGTTTCTTCTTAGGTATTACCACTCAAAAAGATTTAAATTTCAATGAAGTAGGAAAATCTTTAGAAAGATATTTTGATACATCAAATTATCCTACTGATCACCCACTCTACTCCATCAAAAATAAGGCAAAACTTGGCTGCTTTAAGGATGAGACAGCAGGGAAGGAAATAGATGAAATGATTCTCCTCCGTCCAAAAATGTACAGTATGAAATTAAAGGATAGCAACGATAGTATTAAGCGCGCTAAAGGCATATCAAGATCATTGGTCTCTAACATGAAACATAAAAATTTCTGGAAAGCCTATAGAAATAAAAATATAACGTTTGTCAATATGACAATCTTAAAATCTAAGTCGCATGAGATCAAAACTCATACTTTTAGGAAACGGGCGCTTTCAGCATGGGAGGATAAGAGGTGCTGGTTAGAACATAACATATCTCTTCCACATGGACATCCTGACACAAACATACCACCACCCAAAAGAATTAAACTCACACTACCACATTCAGGAGACGTCTTAGCATAATCATCCTTAACTTAGTATTTTCATGTTGATTTCTGTAGATAAACACTGCTGTTTTATGTATCGCTTTAGATCGTTTCTTCCTTGTGAATATATGCCTACAGTCAGCCCATTCCCCATATATCTGTGAAAAGACTTTTTCATACACATATTTTTATTTCAATAAACATATCACAATGACTTCACTTTGTTTTCCGAAACACTAAAGTTACGAGGGATTTAGTATCTTTCACATGGATGCACTCTTGTAAACCATTGGTAATTTTGATAGCAATAGAGGGTATAGTTTGTTTGACGACGGGATGATAGAAAATAGATTGAAACATCTTCTCGACTATTCCATATGAAGCGTCTTTATCATGAATGAAATCACGTAAAATGTATTCTTTTTTCTCACCAACAGAAATAGGTAGAATCAAATCACTTTGAATGTAAAGGTGCTGTTCATGTTTATCAAGTGTCATTGGTGTTTCTATACCAATCGTATGCGCAGCAGTAAACACAGTTTGTAGCATTGAAAAACCAAAGAGTTTTTTCAAATTTTTACTCAATTGACATTGAATGTCATCACCCAGTTTCAGAACAACGCGTTGATTTTCAATTGAAAACGAAATGTGGTGTGTCTTTACATCATATTTACTTGTCATCACATGCTTCAACTTCTGTTGTATATAAGGATTTACTACATGAATGAAGCTTTCAACTGTATGATATAGACGCGGCATTATATTGATAGCAACTTTAGATTCTTCATAAGACTGGTAAATTTTCTTGATGCGATCGCCATAGATGTCCACCCACCATTCATCATTAACTGAATCAGCTTTAGTGTGATATTCATGAGAATCATACACCACACCGCTTCCAATAATAGGTGCATAATGTCTTACAAAATGACGCAAGGTTGGAGAGAAATAAACTGTAAGTTTGTCATTATATTTCTGAATAACCAACTTATTTTTGTCCGCCATAATTTTCTCTCCATACTTCTTACCCACAGTCTCATTCCATCGTTTTACTAACTCAATAAGTGATAAAGGTTGAACACCACGCTTTTTCAAAATGATGCGTTCTTCACATTCTACAACATCTTCATCAAATATTTTAAATCTATAATGAAATTTGTTGATTCGATTTGAATAAACTTTTTTAACATTTCCAGTTGCAATTGACGTTAGATGTAGTCCATGGCCAAAACCGAGATGTGGATAGAGTTCATTATCCAACCTCAGTGTAAGACCTTTAGTAAAAGAATGAAAGCGAAGGAACTGTCTCCCACTCCAATGATAGATAGTAAACTCATAAGCTTTCTGATTTTTATTCTTCATGATGGAAGTATTATCACTGTTGAATGCCTTAATAATTTTCTCATTCCCAAATGGACCATAATAATCTGATTTTATCTGAATCCATTCATAGTTCCACTTTCCATCTGATGTTAAATTGTATGGGGACTGGAATGCATTATTCATCGTTATTCCATCATGGGTGCGAGGATTCAATATCATTTCTTCCAAATCATTCACATTCTGAATATTGCTATCATAGCAAATACTAGAAACGCCAACCTCCCATTCACCTTCTAAATGTAGTGGGTGATTTAATTCTACTCGATAGTCTGATGGTTTATTTTTGGGAAATTTATTCATAGAAGCATCACTAGGTAAGTAGATTAGAAACGAGTCCTTATTTTCACTTTCCATATTATTCACATTGGAAAAATATATTAGCATACTTTTGCATTAACTCTTCATTCGGAAATGGAGTGTGATACTTGTCACAGCATCTTTATGAAAAGGAATCAACGCACCAGCATCGTCATAAATGGCAATATCAATTTGTGGGATGTAGTTTGATTTCAGCTTTGTATAATGCACTTTCTTGAAAGTATGCTCAGATAAAATACTGCAGCTTTTTGGCTGGTATGGTATCATTGCTAACAATGGAGCTTCAACATCTCCCACACGTACATCTTCACCAATATTGGAATATATCTGAAAATAGTTAATACGACGCGATAGCGACATGTCTGCGCTAGCTTTGGTTACAGTACCACTTTTAAAGATATTTTGATCAAAACCCAAAATGTCCATTAGAGTTTTATCCATAATTAGTTCAATACCTTTTCCACTTATAGTGAGAGACAAAACACCTTCTTTTTCAGAAAATGAAATATGTTGCTCATTAATCACTTCATTTAAATAATCTACAACCAATTTAACCGAAGTAATAATGCGAGGCATCAACACTCTTGTTTCATGTAAGATACCACCTAAAGGCTCTACACACTTTCTGTATAAAGATACGGTCCATTCTGTATCAAATTGATTTGGCCTTTCACATGGTAAATGTTGCATATCAGATTTTCCATGAACAGCTGAAGAACGATGTCGTAAGAACTGATGAAAATCTTTTGAACAAACTAATACTAGATCATCATCATTTAATTTACTTATTGCAATATGATTAGATGATTTGATATAAGACAATGTTGCCACTTGTTTACCATCAACTCGAAGGAGATAATTGAATTTCTTCAATAATGTTTCAGGAGTCATGTTTGTCTTTCTTGGCTTAATCACAATATTCTTCACCAACGTCTTCTCATTTTTTGGAATAAGATCTACATAATAAGCTTCCTCTCGATATATTAACTGTTTATGACCACTTATGTGGTAATTAACGTTAAAATTATCATAGCTTGTTAAGGCGCTAGCGAGGTAACCTAAATCATTTCTTAAACTTGGACTTGAACCAACAATCCAATCTTTCTCAACTACATGATGTACATAATTATGATCATCATTGTGCGGAGTAAATTGGACAATATGTTTACACGCTTTATTCAAGAAATCATATATAAACATTTTACATGATAAGAGATCTTTCTTTGGCCACTGTGGAATGTATACTCGGCAGCCCTTTTCACATTGGTAAGCAGCTGTGCGTCTCATATTAATAGTCATCACCTCATGATCAAAAGTATAGACACAGTTGCTATAAACAAGTTGAGTGACACCCACTTCTCAATTTCCATTTAGCTGTTGTGCATGATCAATGGGAGTAGAAAAGAGTGCGGCTCGATTACTAGCAAATCTCTTTGTAGCCGCATTGCTAAGCAAAATATGATAAAACGACATTTTTATATTGCTGATCTGCGGCTTTGCATAACATCATGAAGACTTGGATTTTGGACTCTCTACAATATATCAGAGTTGATCGTGATGGAAACGTACATTTCAAAAATTCTCATGGTCATACATCAAGAGGTATTACATTAACATGGCGACAATTTGTCAACCTCAATGATATCATGAGGGATTTGGAATATTTTGAAACATTAAGATTCATCTCCTTGGGTGATCAAGTTTGGTTTCAACGTCGCAACAATGAAATTCAAATCTGCCATTCTCATTCCGCAAACTGTTTCTCATTTCGAAAATACAATTGGGAGAAGTATAGAAGATACATACATCGCTCCATCATGACATTTATTCGTCGTGAGTTCATCGCCCTACTATGCAAATCTTAATCAGACATGACTACCACGCACCATGAGTTGGAAATTAGATTCCCTACAACGTATTGAAACGGATCATGATCGAAACGTCTATTTCAAAGATTCAACTGGAAATGTGAGAAGAGAGTTTGCTTTATCTTATCGTCATTTTCAATCTCTACATCATATCATGAAGGATTTGAAATACTTCTATATGAAAAGACATTCACGTATTGGAAATCGCATCTGGCTGCGCGTCAACAATCGGCGAATTCAACTCTATCATTCCCAACTTCATACTAACTTCACATTTCATCAAGGTAGTTGGGAAAAGTATAAAAGGAAGGTACATCGCTCAATTTACTCATTCTTTCATCATGAAGCGCCATCGCTACACCATCGTCAACATTCTCCGTCGCTTCAGACTCTACACCAAAATCGATCTCACAACATTACACCAACACCTTCCAAACAGCAAGTATTACCCGGGCCGACCTCAAATGTTAGTGGTGAAGATGAACAATTCACGGAATCTTCAACTCTTCCCAAATGGGACTGTACAGATTCTCGGCGCCCTTTCTCATTCATCGGCGCAGTCAATGCGCTTAGAGCTACAAAGACTACTACGTCGGATATGGAAGAGGGAGAGGTGTGTGATGTCGAATCTGACTGTGGACAATATGGTGATCTCTACTCAATTGAGTGAAAGTGTATCATTTTTGAAGATTCGTACCAGCAGTTACAATTTGTGTTATGAACCCGAACTTTTTCCTGCAGCTCTTATTAGTTGTTGGTTACCTGTGCATGTGGCAATCTTTCATAGTAGTAAAGTGATCATTACTGGATTAAAATCTCATGTACAAGCAAATGTGATCCTAGACTATCTCATCGAGTATGTACGTACCCAGCGGATTGTAAAATAAAAAACAATTTTTCCAACATGATGTTTTTATTTCAAATCATGATAGAACTTACAAATCATTTTTTCATTAGAGGATGGATTACATGAAAAGTTTTGAATAACAGATACAAATCGAGATAAATGTAAACGTTTTAAGATGAAGTACAGTACAAAAGCACCACACGTTGATGAAAGTGGATGTTGTAGTATGCGTTCATTTCGGTGATATTGACGCGTATGTTTTCTCAACCACTGCTGTGTTGGTATATTTGGAGGTTGAGCAAGAGAGTCAAATAGTTCACCACGTCGGTCTTCTGCAATAAAGATTGCTTTCCAATGCTCACCGCCTAAATTCTGCGAATGAGTGTTTAGCACAATAAAGATGGGATAGTGATTTACTGCAGGTGGTAAGGTATCGAGTGAATAGACATTATCGAAAGCTTTCAACGTCGCTTCGTCTGCATTACGCTGCACTTTAGTCTTAGTATCGTCAGCAGTCAACCAACTCATTAACGATTATACTGAAGAATCACGTCACGATACTTTGTAATTTCAATATTTGAATCGAAGACTGCATAAATTAATACATTGATCGTCTCAGGTAGTGTTCTTTTGAACGTCAAATCCAAACGAATATTATGAGGCACGTTCGCTTGACGATAGGGTGCACTAATATCGCTGTCAGCAGTCAAATCAAATGCATAAATAGTATATCCACTCTTAAACTCTTTCATAGTCAGTCCGTTGGTGTCATCCGTATTGTAAAAGCCAAAGACATCCATAAAATCAACATAACTGCGCATAAATTGATCCGAAGCAAAATCTGGTTTGTAGGGTGGACCAGGATGACTCACACCATTTACACGTAAAGCAATTTCACTTAACTGATTGTGTTTAAAATTGAAAGTATTCTTCTTTATATTACCATTAAATGCATCATTTTCAACCATTGCCACCATGAGGAGCTTCGGTGCTTCCGATGGAAAGAGGCCATCTTTCATGAAACTCTTTTGATCTTTCGGAATTGTAAAGGTGAGAAGCTTTGTATGCTGAACGGGGTAAATGGCATTTTGGCGGTTAAGACCTTCAGCATGCCCTCTAATGACACTTGGATTCGGTACTACTCGACGAATGTAAAGTGCAATATCTTCCACATGAATTCTAAAATTGTCAACTTTAGCAAATGCATTCAGCGCAAATTCAGGCTTATTCAATGTCAGCTTGAGTCGCATGCTGGTATTACAGAGTAAAAACTTTGACTGTCTAAAGAAGTCTAAATTCAGCGGACCATATAGCTGACATACTTTACTATCTTTAATCATAGCAGATCGCTTTACAAAGCCACTGTTTGTTTCAACATCAAATTTTCCTGCTTCATCTCTATACCATCCCATGGCTTCCATATGACTTTTTTGTGCTGCTGGATGAAACTGTGATACATGATTGAAATATGATTTATAGGGATAATCGCTTTGACCACCTTCCACCTGCTGCTCTCCAATCGTTAGAGAAACATCGCGAAGTAATGTAGTCAATGGTAAATTGTTCAGTCCAACTTTATGTGTATCGTCAATAGCAGTTCCATCTGCTTGCTGAATTCTAAACCTCAAATCAACCATCGCATAACTCAAATCTATGTAGTCATCACTACCACCAGGAATAACAAATTCAATGGGGCCAGCATTCTCAGCTGTTCGAGGATGATAATCTACAATACTTGAACTAAGAATATCTGTCTGTATGGCTTGTTGATCAAACAAACAAAAACCGGAAGTTTTACACTCCATGATTAGAAGTTATGGCAGCGTCGTCGTTTAGCGCCTGATGAATGATTAGAGCCTCTGCGACGTTTGCGTGAATGCCTTTTGACTGAAGATCGCACCTTACCAGCTCCGCGATGTTTCCTCCTTCCTTTATTCATTCGTTTAGGTGATTTCTTTCCTTGAGTAACACCAGCAAAGGTCTGCTTCAATGTTTTTAAACCGCGTTCCTTCCCACGATTCAACAAACTGCTCTTAAAACTTCTACCTCTGGAAAGATCACTAGCAACATCACCAGCAAAGCCAACGGCATTACTTAAAACATTTCGTTTTAAAGATCTACCGACATTGGAAATGAGAGGTGCTACAACAGATTTCAGTGCACCAAGTATGCTACCTCCACGTTGGCGGCGAGCGCCGATGTAAATTTGTCCTCCACCACTTACATAGGAGGGTCGTGAATAAAATGAGGCAGTTGGATTCATAGCTCAAACCCTAAACATTGTTAGTTACAACTTTGCATGAATCACTGTCGATTACTTAGATGAAAGTTGTCGGCACGACGCATCCAAGAGTTCATACTTGAAGGATAACCAGTCCATTTAACAAGACACCATTCTTCACCTAGCCGTTTTTTACATCGAATGATTTTCTCTACCAAATATGTTTCACTTTCAGTGACTACCTCAATCTCATTGCGGTAAAAGCTACCCTCAATTTCTTCATTATCGTAATCTTTCAACTTGTAGGTGGTCGGAGAGTCATTTTGATTAATCCTTGATACTGTAAATACCTCCTCTGTCCAATTCGGAAGGTACCCTTTAGCAAAAACACTTTTCACTTTTGAGATACGAACTTTATCACCAATTTTCACATCACTTTTCACATGAGTGCGTTTACGTTGGAATGATTCGCGCACTTTATCTACATTGTCAGCATTTACATCTACTGGTCTCAGTCCAATAGAACGATGGATAGAGTGATTATAGGCATGGAGTGTATCTTGTAGAACCTTTGTCCAATTTTGTGTCAAGTTGGCAGTAAAATGTCGCCACAAGCGATCTTTTAATGTGCGATTAAAACGTTCAACGAGTGCAGCTTTATAAGCACTCTTTACACTAAACAACTCAATGTCATGCCTCTCAAATAATCTTCTCACATGCTGATTTTCAAACTCTTTTCCTTGATCACTCTGAATTCTTTTTGGAATCCGACCTTCTCGAAAAATTGTTTGGAATGCTTTTGCTACTCCTTTCCCTTCTTTAGTTTTTAAAGGTTGAGCCCACGCATAACGCGAGAAAATATCAATGACGGTTAAAATAAAATTATTGCCCGAGTTATGTTTTGAAATGGAGGCGACATCGCACAAATCTCCTTGCCACTGTTCATCGATGTCATGAACAATATAATGGCGGGTGCGGTACTTCTTTTTCGCTTGTTTGTGGAGTGTATAGGTAGCCTGACCCTTTAACCATCGTTTCACTTGTGATTGTGGAAGACCACTCGCTTTTGATAATTTTTTGATAGATGCAAATCCTGCCGGATGTTTTACATCATAATAGATTGACTTCAAACGTTCAGTCGATGACGACTGACTCTTTTTTCTCCTTCTCATCTTTTTGCTCTCTTGACTTTCTACATTTACAACAACTGCAGCATTTAGCTTTAGCGGTTTTGCGATCGTGTTCACATTGCTTAGGGGTTTCATTGTGAGAGCTGGCGCAGCAAGTGCAAGTGACAACGACATTCACCTCTGGCGGCTCATTACATGGCAAGCAACACATCTGCTTCATATTAATAGTCTGAGAACATGTATTTCCTGGGAGGAGCTGTTTTACGTTTTCCTTTTACTAGTTTTAGTGGCGATGTAGATCTACGTCGAGTTCTTCCTCTTGTTTGCTTAGTGAGTGTGGGAGGGGATGTAGCAGGTGATGCCTTAAACCAATTTGTTGGCATTTTCATCGTCTGAAGCATTGGAGCAGTAGCCACTGTTGAATCAAGTTCTTTCAATGTCTCATTATTCAAAGCAAATTTTGGCACATTATGCTTTTTCAATAGTTTAAGAAAGTATGTCCAACCAGGTGGAACATAGCTCTGACGGCGCTTTCTACGTGTCGCATACTGAATCAAGTCTTCATAACGTGAAGCATCAATCACTTTATTTTCATCTGTAATGATTTCTCCTCTATCATTTACATTGAGATGGGGTTCAATACTGTTGAAAAGAGATATGGCATGTGCGCGAGATGCTAAAGGTGTAGCAGTCGATACAGAGTCACGCATCTTATTCTTCAAGTTTTTCAATTGCTCAACAGTTTCCGATTGTAATAATACAGCACGATGTGGATCTTTGATGTGAATATTTTGCTGATAATCTATTTCTTTCCTATACATTTGATTTGCAAGAGGTTGCTTTACTTGCTGCATGGCAGTCAATTGTACATATTCATCCTGAGGAATAACAATCATGCGAGAATAAGAACTCATAGTTTGTAGATAATCATGGGAGTTTTCAAAATATCACTTCGAAATCTAAATTCTTCCGGACACTCTTGCGTAAAGTCAATGAATAAGTAACCGTATGGTTTTTCAGTAGCTGCTTGAAAAATTTCAATTAAGGCTTTTGATCCTCTGGGTGCAACTTGTCGCGCTAAAATTTCAAATTGACTTTTATCTCGCGGATTCTTGAAAATAGTTTAATAGTGTGTATTCAGTTTTCGTGTACGAGCTTCTTTTCCATCAGGAAACAAATTTTGCGTGATATAGATGATAAAACGCCTTTTATGATGTGCTGCACGAGTGAACATATCTGTAGCATCTTTTGAATTCTTACTTTCTTTTAATAAATCATCCAATACAACAACATCATTAGACTGAAGTTTATCCACTGCAATAATTCCTTCATGTCGAATAAAGTTGCGACTTTGCAATTCCTGAAACAGGGACGGTTGATAAATACCATAACACCAAATCACTCGATTGATAGGTTCCTTAAACAACTCCCTTCTTTTATCCAATAAATTCAGCGTGAAAACAGTTTTACCTGCATGAGATGGACCTGATACAGTCAGAACTTTATCACATTGAAGTCTGAAATCCATTTTATTACTTTGAGATTCAACATTTGCATAATTAACGCTTAGAGCCAAAGATATTACCCAATAGGTTGCCCACGGCAGGAGCTATCATTGGAAGTATTGCTGAAAGGAAACCGCCCTTTTGTGTTAGAGTTTTCCTCTTTCTTTGAAGGGTGACTTTAGGATTGGAGATGAAACGCAATTTCGTAGCATATCGCTTAAGTAACTTTCGTTGTTTTGGCGCTAATTTCTTCGTCCTCAACTTCCTCATATGAGAAATAATTTCACAAATGAATTTATCGTTAGCATGTCGTATAGCATTGTATCGCTGATTTGCTTTCATTCGTCGGAGAGCTTGAATGGCTGAAGAAAACTTTGAAGACTTTTGACTTTTACGTTACGCCATTTTACGTTTCGCCATTTTCCGTGTTAGTCTTTGCTAAAACCTATCTTTACCACATTTGCATAGGTACTAACTATTGCGACATAAGTGACACTCGAAATGAGCAATATCACAGTGGTTACATTTGCAAAGTTGAATGCAATTACGTATGAAACAGCGTTGACAAAAAGCGTGCTTACATCTCTTGAAGATGCGCTTTTCATTTCCATCCTTTCGCTTACATACATCGCAACACATAGTTTCACCGTTACTGATGTCTATAGCAAGTCTTTTTGAAGATATGAATTTGCTAGGCTTTTCTAAATAATAGACGCATGTACAGAAGGAATATACTTCCAGAGTGAGCAGACATAGCTCGAAAACCAGTTGTGCTACAATCAAGTACCACTGCATTTTCAATTTTTCTTTATGGAAAGTTGAATGTGAATATCTGAAATCGCTTCAATCACTAGACTGCTACCATGATGGTTAAATGCGTTAAGACGTTCAGCAATTTTTATCATATGTCTTTTAAAAAATTCTTGGGGGTGATCTACCACTTCCATTGAATAAGAAGCAAAATGGAAAGAGCGAGTTTCCACCTCTTCCTTTCCAAAATGACTAAACTTAATTTTCGCAACTAATCGCGCCATGATAATGCTATCAGAGAATGTATTCATTAACTCTAGAAATAGAGTGCTAGCATCATCGACCACTGCTTCGATGTCGGTCTCATCTTTATGAAAATTTATCACATAATCTTGAACAGCTCCTTTTAAACTTTGCCTATGAAAATGTAATGTTCCGCAGTCGTTTGAGAAAGACATGATCGCCCTTTATCTAACCCATCCATTGCATGAAAACAACTCTTCTCATAGTAACATTTATTGAATAACGGTAACAAGCATGCAATATAAATCAATGATTTGAAAGAGATAAAATAGATACAGCTGGTAACTATCATACAGCGAGCAATGATAACCATACAGGACTTTGGCAGTGTTGAGGTAAGGAGGAAAGAAGCATTGGTTATGAACGTAGCTACTACAACGAATAGACAAAATAGGAACACACAAATCCTTAAAACGTTTCGTGACTTCATGATAATGTTGATTCACTCTACTATCCCAAGGTGGGAGCAAAATATCATCAATGATTAGATTGGGAAATACTTTCCTCTCCTTACCAGGATTATTACAAAAGATGCGTATAACATTGAAAGCAGCTAACCATCGTTTAAAGTCAATAAGAAGAGCACTCTCACAAGAAAAGCCATAGTCTTGCAAATATTTCAGATTAAGTCCATGAATGTGTTTTCTCGCCCATTGATCAACATTGGGATCGCAGTTGGCATGTTGATGATAGACACTAACAATCTGATATGTCCAATTGTTCATAGCAATAGCACTGAGCTCCTGTACAGGTTCACCCTCACAATCCATAAAAATGATGATAGAAGCCTAAAACGGAAATTTACACATCCAAGGAAACGTTCTATAACATATTACAAAATGAAGAATTACATCGATGCTTTTCACGACAAAATACACAAATGATATGATGGCAACGAAGAAGTAAAATGTATCTAATAAGACCACGTCTACGACACTCAAAGCACATAAGCGAATTGTCATAGGGTAGAGTTAGGAAAGGACTAGTAATTCTCCTTCTTTGATTTGCGTTTTGATGCAGCATTCTTCTCCGACTTGCGCTTCGTACCACTGCTGTTAAGGATTTGATCAATTATGTCATCCACGTTGGGTGGTTTTGGAATATATAGGATGGATTCCATATGCATGGAGAGAGAGACTATTTTATCATCCTTATGTCGACCATAATATAGCCCATTCACTTTGAAAAGGATATCCCAAGTACCTTCTCCGAGCTCATCACATCTGATGGGTATTGAATGATCTCCATCCTTCTTATAGTAAGTACACCAATGTGATACCGGTAGCCAAATGTGATTACCATCCCAAATCTTTCTATAGGGAGTATCCTTGTCATCTCTAGCCTTCCACTCTTGAGCAAGAGGAGTAGGAATGTCCATATTTAATGTCACGTACTCCTCAATAATATCAAGTTGGTGGCGAATGTACGGACTCACGGGGATCAGTATGTAGTCCCCATACTGATTGTGCATTATCTTCACATCCGTGGAAGGGAGCATTCCCGTTTGGAGTACTACGCTATGATCGTCATAACGCAAGACTTGTTTAAATTTACGCTGTAGCGGTGTAGGATTATGTACCTTGGTTGTTTCTTCCACTGGCCTCAGTTGTAGATGATCTGAGCGTAGCGAACCTTGTAACGTTTGACCGCCATTTTGTCCTACTAGTGCAGCAGATGGAGTAGATGCCTGAAAATGAAAAAGATTGTATTAAGTTTACGTTCAAGGGAGGAGAGGGAGGAAAGTAGCGACTTACCATTTTAGTTGGATAATAGAATAGAGAGAGAAAATATGCGTCCGTCACTCGTGTGATTCAACGATGGAATGATTCTCACTGTGGAAGGCTCGCTATTTATATAGAAATGCTTGATTCTCATTGGATGATGATCCTCATTGGACAATAACATCAAGCTGATTCCAAATCTGAAATCCGTTTTCCCATCCGATGCTTCGTTTGGGCGCTACAGCCCAAAACGTCCCAAATTCTAACTCTGTCGTTTTTCGCCAATGTCCCAAAATCTTAAATGGCGTCTCACATCTAAACGAAGACCGATATGAACAAGCCGTTTGTTTCACTGAATTTGTCTTACTCTTAGCTTTCAAACGAGCTATGGCACGACTAAATCCGTCCACTAGAAGCCAAGATCGAAGCGAGCTCTCCCGAGGGGGGGACGTCAGCGAAAATTTTTCTCTCCGATTGCGTTCAAACTCACCATACCGATGCAGAATTTCACGCTGAATCCGAATCTGGCCTCCGTTTTCTCATCCGATGCTTCGTTTGGGCGCTACACACCAAAACGTCCCAAATTCTAACTCTGTCGTTTTTTCGAAAAATGTTGAAAAATTTTTCTCTCCGATTGACTTGAAACTCACCATACAGATAGAGAATTTCACGCTGATTCCAAATCTGAAATCCGTTTTCCAATCCGATGCTTCGTTTTGAAGCTACAGCCCAAAACGTCCCAAATTCTAACTCTGTCGTTTTTCGTCAATGTCTCAAAATCTTAAATGGCGTCTCACATCTAAACGAAGACAGATATGAACAAGCCATTTCTTTCACTGAATTTGTCTCACTCTTAGCTTTCAAACGAGCTATGGCACGACAAAATCCGTCCACTGGAAGCAAAGTTGGAAGGTCGGTGCCGAGGGGGGGGGGGACGTCAGCGAAAATTTTTCTCTCCGATTGCGTTCAAATTCACCATACCGATGCAGAATTTCACGCTGAATCCGAATCTGGCCTCCGTTTTCACATCCGAGCACTCCTTCCACTCGAAACAGCCCATTTTACAACCCAACATTCAGCAGATTGCACGAAAAACATCACACACTATAGCCTCAAGACAAATCCTGGCGGTCGCCCAAGTCCACCACGACACTCTGTCGTTCCAGAGGGGGGGTAGTCAGACCCGAAGCACCACGGCGGCCGACCACGACAGTCTGCCGTTCCAGAGGGGGGGCGCGCCGGTCGAGTGTTCGCCGTTTTATTACTACTAGCGGCAATGTTCAATCAATTTTTGTAATTGATTTGTAATTATTTTTTGATTTCCATTACTTGAAATATACAAATTTCTTTCTTTCTTTCTTTCTTTCATCGAATCAATCAACAACTTCTTCGCATCGGTTGCTGAAGATATTGAACCTTTGACTGAAACTGTTTTTGATAATGAGAACGATGATCATTTTGTTCCTGATCACATTTTCCCAACAGTGAAGTCTGTTGAGGACATATTGAGCAGTGGTAAAGTGCACAAATCGCTAGGACCAGACGGCATTCCTAATTGGATTTGGAAAGACTGTTGCCAGACATTGGCCGGGCCTATTACGTCAATTGTTTGCTCTTCAATCAGAGAAGGTGTATGGCCTGCAATCGGGAGAAGCTCCGACATCACTGTGCTCAGTAAAACAGGAAAGCCAAAAACATTAGAATCCGATTTCAGACCAATAAGTCTTACTTGTGTCGTCAGTAAGGTTCTTGCAGAAACAATAATGGTGAAAAATATGTTGCATTACGTGCGTGACAAATTAGATTCCAATCAATTTGGCGGTGTAAAGGGCGGCTCAACTACAAATGCCATACTTACTATGATGGATGATCTATTGAGCAATGCAGACCATGGCTATATAAGTAGAGTTTTTCTAATAGATTTTTCTAAAGCGTTCGATCGAATTGACCACAACATTCTTGTTCGCAAGCTACTTGACATGAATGTTCCTGTGTGGCTTTGTAAATGGGTATCTCGTTTTCTACATCAGCGTATGCAGCGCGTGAAGTACCACCATAATTACTCTCAATGGATGTCGATATCAGCTGGAATACCTCAAGGAACTAAATTTGGACCACTTGCATTTGTACTCATGATTAATGATCTAATAGCAAACATGAAGTATATTGACGACTGCACTATCTACTAATCTTTCGATAGCATTAACCAGTCATTACTTGCTCAGAGAGCAAATGAAGTTGCTGATTGGGCAAAAGAACACAATGTGAGATTAAATCTAAAAAAGACAAATGAAATGAGAATAAGCTTTAAAAGAAAGAAACAGCTAAACTGGAATCAGATAGAAGTAGATGGGGAAATAATCAATCCAATTCGTCAAACGAAGATTCTTGGTTTCATCATCAATGAGGAATTATCTTGGTCAGATCACATATTGAAAATAATGAAGAAAGCACAGATGAGAGTACATTTCGTTAGTGAAATGATGAGATCAGGTTTCGGAGATGCAGATGTTGTTAAATTTTATTGTGCTTGTATACGCAGCATTCTGTAATATGGCGCTCCTGTATGGCATTTCAACATCACAAAAGCACAATCAAATGCTCTTGAATCTGTTCAGAGAAGAGTCATCCGCATGATAGAGCACATTCCAGTCGAGTGCCACGATTATAATTATGAAGGCCTTTTGATGAAACATGGGCTAGAAAAACTGAGCACCAGACGTTTCATCATATGTCAAAGACAATTTCAAAGATTGCCGACGATCCTGAGAGAAAGAATGCCACAGCGCTCGAATGAGACGATATCAAAACTTAGAAATTCATCCAGCATTATATTTTGTAAAACTGATCGATATAAGAACTCCTTCCTTCCATCTTGTGTATCGCGTTTTTCGTAGCTGTGACTTAATGCCTTTTATATGATTTTTTATCACTTTGTATGTATTATGATCAGCCGTGGCTGTTTATCTACAAATAAATGCTTATTATTATTGTTTTAATTTTGGGTAAGGGCTTCATTCTTTTGTTTTTCAGTTTTATTTTTATCTGTTTTGCAGCTATTAGTAATTTATTTTATGATGGTCTCTGTCAGTTGTATGTGTATTTCTTGAGTTCTGGTTTCATTTAGTTACTTTTGCTGTTAACCCTTTTGTTCTATGGATGTATGGCACGATTTTCTTAATGGTGTAAGTGCAACCAAATTCCGTTCTGTTATGAAGAGTGTTCAATTGTAGTTTGCGCGTATGGCTGGACATTGAAGTTACATTGTGTCGTTTGCCCTGAAAGATGACAGACGCTCTGTCTGTCGAAAATTCGGCAAGAATACATTATCTGCATCGAAGAGACAACTGTTTTTCCTATGAATCACCAACGCACAATCAAGCTATTTTCGGTTTATGTCCAATTAGCTGTTACTGCGATCTCTGTCGCTCCAACTGCCCCAACTATACGTAATTGCTGGGCCCTACATGTTCAGAAAGGAATGCCGTTAAAAATACGCTTCAACCATAGGAAGATTTTATTAAAATTTGATCGAATGTGACTTGTCTTTATTAATTCAATATGCTACATGAATAAGTATCTTGTCTGTTAATCTGATTCTTACTTGTAAATCATGACAATGTCGTTTTATTAGTAGCCTATATCTTTTCAATTAATTTTTGTATATGTCTAGGCCAAAACATAATTGATAAAAATAACCTTACCTTAAGTCACCTTAACCCTATCTCTTAATATAATTTAATTTATGAATGTATAGGCCTATTCCAGGAATGAAATAATTCATTTTATCTTTCCAATTAACTTTTTAATAAGCGTTATTAAAAGCAAAATTTTGGCCTCTTTATTCATAATTTTATTTAGAATGATTGTTTTTAGCAATAATCATGTAGTGTAATATCACTCTGTCAAAAATTCTTAAAGAATAAATGCACCTAAATTGTAGATTACATGGTCATTTTATATAATTTGAACTCTTTCGTTACTATTTGGACATTATGCTTCTTCATAAGAATATTTGAGATATGTGCTATGTAGCCTAAATGATATCAGCTCGCTGTAATGAGTGAGAAACGTACCTTAGAAAGGATGTTTTGATAAGGAAACAAGGAGAAACAATTATTTGTTTAAATTTAATTAATTATCACTCTATCTAATATTTCAGCTCTATGTACATATGAAATTTTTGAATCTGCAATCTAATAGTCACTCTAAATTTGTCCACCACATCAATATTATAGCACTAAACATTTTCAGGATTATCAATCTATAGGACAATGAAAGTAGGCCTACTTTTCAGTCGAAATCTTTCAGATATTCCATTAAGGTAACTTGTCTTTTTGAATGGTACAGGAATATTGTCCATTCTTTGAGCTATTGCGTAACGTTGAAAATTCCACCCTACTCGCCTGGGTTTTAATCACAAACATATTTAGTGCTCATCAAAGTCATCAGTTATTTGGCGTCAACTGCTAATTCTAGCCACTTAGGAACTAGGTGAAAAATGCATTTAAAAAATAGTAATCTCGAGGCTTGGTGCAGAAAATGGCATGATTTTTTTTATAAATCTTCGCGCGGTAGTTTGAGAGAAAACAGTTCATTTTGTGAAAATTTTGACTTTTTTATTTCGAACTTTAATCTATTTGCAAATGAGATAAAGCTATCATAATTTCAAACACATTTTCTGAATCTCTTTATGGCATAAGTTGTTACATAGCCTACTTGAGCAATTTTATCAACACGAAAATTGCTGTAGAGTGAGATCAATAGAAAAGTACCTACATGTAGGCATTTATAGGCTACCTACATGTCGATCGGCCTCTTGGTCGTTAGCCTAGGCTAAATGCCAAAGTTAGGAAAATCGTTGAATCTTAAAAATTACCATTTTTTTGAAAAATTAGGTGGGGTAGTTAATTTACAACACTATAATGACAACGATCCACCCGAATCGCGTTAAAATATCAAACAGTCCGGTTCAACTATCTGAACCGATTGTTCAATCTGCATCCGATTCGAAAATGGAGTTACGAATATTCGCACTATTTAGTCTGATTATCCAACTTTGTGAACCGCTAGAAGGTAGGCCGATCTGCTTGTCATCTGATGCTAATCAATTAATTAAGTTAATCGATATTCTGACATCTTGCGGACATTGGACAAAATTTCTTACACCGGTAGGCCTAGAATCTGACTTACTGGTGAATCAGCGTGCAAGCAAAGCAAGTCTGCCTATAATGAGGAATAAATTCTTAGCTTATTTTCAGAAACTAATCTACTACTAATATGTTATTGATAGAACTTTGGCGGCATCAGGGAGGTTATCAATTCTCTAAGCCCGATGATTCACGTAGACTGAATACACTACATTGACACGACGGTATGAGAAGGTTATCCAAGCCACTAAGACGCGCATTATTAATGCAATTTCAGCAGGATATGCGACTCTATATCGCCCATCTATAGCAGAACTTGTAGCGCAGTTCGTTCTATTAATCAACTGAAATTTGTGGATTGATGAGTCATTATTAGCCTAATGATCAAGAGCCAGTAGTTGGGAAGGATGTAGATCATTCATCGATGGTTGCAATGAAAAACTCAATTCTCACTTCATTACTCAATAATTTATTGAAAAATAAACCATGAAAATACTAAGACGCTACTTTGTCGTACAAATTGAAATTATCTTGTGCATTAAAACATGACCCAATAGAATCTGAATAAAAAATGATAGCTTGAAAGCCGTTAAAAGCCTTCCAGATGATGAAAATACGTGACAATACGTGGCTAAAACTGAAGCTGTCTCATTCATTATTACTCCCTTCTTTCTTGCCTTAACAAAAGTCATCTGTACACACCAATCTCTCACTATTGTACGCAAGCCGAACCGACAGCTTTATTCAGACTTGCCTGTGAGCGAATGAAAAGGCACTAACAATTTCTAATTCTTGTCAACATCAACTCCAGTGTTTCTTCACAAAATTTACAATTTACAATTCTCCTTGTCTCTGAAAGACACGACAAAATTTACAAATAATTACAAAAGATTTCCCGATCATCGAACAGATGAATATCTTGGATGAAGAGTATACGATTTGGAGTTTGGTGAGGAGAAAGCGTCAACACGATATTGAAGTCGTTCGAGGCGGCGCATAAAGTCTTCATTTTGAGGGGATGGCGAGGAGGATGTAGAAGAAGTCACATGATTGGATACTCCTGGAGACACTCGCCACTGTGTGGAGATTGAATCTGGACGGAATGGACGGACAAACGAAGTGGAAGTCAAATTTGGACTAGATTGAGGTCTGCAAGGATCAAATGAGTAAATAATTAGAATATTCGATAGTGCTAGCAGCTGAAAAAGTATAAGGACTTTGACGAAGTTTAGTAAATGAAATGAACATGAATTAGACTTCAATATACGGGTGCTGCACATGTACGTGCATGTATAGATGGGTCTGGCAAACCCATGTCTATTCTCAAATTGACAACCGAACATGTTTTGCGCTTTGAACATATTTTTCATGCATTTATCAGTTACAGGATGCGTAATTATGAATACTTGCAAATGTATCGATCGAATACAAGTTATCATTCATGCATTTGAATGTTCAGCAAATTCATTCTTTCATATACAAATAATCTCATGGACTAAATTTTATGACTTCCTTTAGTGGAAGTCATCTATTCCAAAATCTATTCCAAAACATAAAAATATATGCTGATGATTCCTTTCATACTCTCATTATACTTTTCGTGATATGATTTTACGTGTGATTGTAGCATAAAATCATACTATGAGACATTCATACCCATTCCATACTTCATGAAAACGGAATAAGGAATTCATGAAATTTCGCTTTAACCGCATAATTCAAAATAATGACAAAAGGCCGACGAAGCGTTGAGTTTTCATTATTCCGAAATTCTTGCCTCTCCAGGCCTCGTCAGGGGATGGAGGAATGATCTTACATACAAATAAGATCAAATTTCTATTTTCAAATCATGTTGGTGGTCACTGGTAGGATATGGAGTGGGAAATATAGAACTACACAGACAGGTCAGATTTGGAGCAAGCTACATAAAAGTTAATAGCCATCGTCATTAGAAATTGTCTATATAGTTCACGATCTTCTCTAGAATTAGATTTGAGGTGCAGCTTAATAATATATATTGTTTCACGAAGTCGCAAGTTGGTTTGATCATTTTCTTGTGATAGAATATGTTGGAATATTTTAATTATTGCACTGTTGGAAGTGCTTGGAAACAGATGAAGAAGCTTGTGCGTGTGCTCTTCGTTTCTGGTATGCAAAAGTCAGATAGCGCTATCAAAATAAAATGTTATTTTTGAGTTGGAAAGAGCCAGGAATTTTTGAGATGTTAATTATTATTTAAAGTTGTAAAAAAATAGTAGACATACTAATACTTGAAGATGATTACTGGATGGTAATCGAAAAATTTTGTGCATCATAACTTAAAATGATAATTAACATCTGAAAAATTCTTGACTCTTTCCAACTCAAAAATATCATATAATGACTAGCCAGGGCATCTTCTAAATAAAATAAAATGTATTTTTTAACAAATTCCTTTGTAGACCACATATTGTCTGAAGCATAATCAGTTGTGAGTTTTGTTTTCAGTTCAATGTTTGCAATTGAATAAGAGTGGACGAAATGCATGTGCAGAGAGATAGTTTTGATTTTCTAAAAATGAATTTAATGGCTTTATTCATAAACAGATATTGTTGCATTCCATTTGTAGTCGAATATGTGTCGTGTATCACAACAATCTTCCTCATATTCTAAAAGTCATTCAACACTTGAAAGGAAGAGGATTGAAATAATCATATTCTAAAAGTCATTCAACACTTGAAAGGAAGAGGATTGAAATAAACATTTATGGTCCATTTGCTTGTAGATATTTTCTTTTCTCTCAGAATTGAAGCGGTAAGTTATTGATTGGTCAGACAGCTCGAATATGACACTTGTAACAATGGTATTTCAAGTTGAACACCATTTTCTTTCATTATCAACACGTTTGTCATTTTTACATCTCCACGCTTCACTTCAAGTCCTCCATTCAGTTCTCTTCTCAATGAATTGAATAGTGATCACCATTTCACTGCAGCGTCATGAAATCTGGACGAAATTCAGAGCGCAAATTGAAGTTTCGCTTCGCAAATTTATGATGCCGTCAGGTGTCTGAGAACGGAATCAGTTATGATGCATGTTTCCACTGTCAGCCGACGATCTCAGCGATTTGCAATTCCTGTTTATTATTCTTCTTACGATGGAGTTGATCAATAAGTGTCAGAGTAAAACTCGACCTTGACATTGTTAACTGATTGATTTCATGGCACCGACTTCCGTCAAGGAAACAAATACAAAACACGGATGATACAAATATTGCTGTGACACCTCTTGAACAAAACCGGTCAGAAATGCAGCTGGTATTTATGTCTCACGACTCACATGCACACTTTGTAGAAAAATACACACAGAAAACTATCCGTGCAAATCTCATTGGAAGCGTTGTATATTTCAGGTCATGCTAATATCCATTTCATAGTGCTAACTGACACAGTGCATGACCAAACGTCTTCAGTGTGTCTTTTCAGTTTGTCGGCGAACAATTCTGCCTTTGCCTGTCAAGCTTCTTCTTACCAACAAACTGTGATATATGTATTCATTCACTTACGGTTCTATTATTTTTTTACATTCTTCTGATGTAATTTTTTGATCTCATACAATGGAACATGCCTCCTTAATATAACATGGACATGAAATTAAAGCGAGAGATAATTTGATTTCTCATTATGATGCAAGCATTCAGCAAGTGTAAAATATTATCCTAAAAGTCATAAGTGCTAACTATTACATAGAATTTCAATAACAATTTCATTGAATTTCTTTTTGTAGAAAATACGAAAATGATTAGCAAAGCTACTATATTAAAATTTGGTACAAAATTTCACCCATAAAACAAAAAGGATGCAAAAAATTCAAAATGCATGTATGTTTTCATAAATGTTGAAATATCAATGTTTGATATGTTTTGCACCCATATTTGGTATTGAGACTAGACTTCATTGATTTTATCATAATAGCTTCTCTAAAACACAAGTTTATACTGTTACTGTATGAAGTTATGATGTTCACTGTAGACGGGAAAACAATGTCAGGGGAGCAATTTGTTAGAATTGTTAAAACACACTTGGTCCTTGTTTTTACTGTGCTCTCTCACATTTGTAAGAAGGCATGAATTTGACGGGACTGCAGATTTTCAGAAAATTAAGACCCCCTTTTCTAAACTACTAACATTCTAACTTCGACTACAATGATGTACAGGTATATAGCATATAAGAGAAGTGATAAGTAGACCCTATTTGTTCTTTACATTCCGATCACGATACAGAAAACAACTCATATTCAACATTGTAAATCACTTTTGCCAAATGATCATCACCGGACTTTTCAATGCACTTTGTATTGATACATGTAGTTTTTACATTGTATTATTTTCATTCGCTGTTTTTTCATTTGTCAGATAAAATCGTGTTTCTTTTTTCGATTCCTACACTTTACACACTATAGCCCGATGGATTTTAACATCTAAGATGATGTGCATATTCTATAATCAATTTTCAAAAATTCAACGAACAAATAATTATCGATCCTGTACCTCTACCTCTCATTTTTATTGCATTTTTGGGCGAATCTCGAAATCCAACGAACATCATCGGAAACTTTCGGAAGAATCTCATGCGTGCTTGTAAGGAGAGAACTGACGGTAATCCAATTGATGGTCAGGAACAGGAGGCTGTTACTAATGGTCATGGTGAAAAATTCACTTTCTCTCCTTTATATTTATTGACCGATGGTAAGTTAAAATAAGTATGAGCAGTAAAATGCCAACGCTTCGTGCCACTGACACTTCGATGGGCCGACTTCTGTACGTCGTACACAAACGTCGTTCTTCCGTGAAAGTGAATTTTTCACCATGACCATTAGAACTGACGGTACTCCCGATGTATCTATGAAACCTAATCTCAACACAAAGGAAGAGTGTAAAACATGCCACGCATTTCTTATTTTAATATTTATGCAAACTTTCATGTATTTTGATTTTGCATCCTTTTTTACGGGAGGCCGTTTTATCGGTGAATTTCTTCTTAACGAATTTCTATGCAGCAGCTTGGCTAATATTGATCTCTTATTTACAAATGCACTATAATTACTTTTTGGTACTAAAGAATTTATTTTAATTGTATTTAATGGTGTTTTTTAGAATTAGGCGATGCAGCGCTTGACTCAGACCATCGCCGGAGCGTGCGACTAAGTCTGAATGTCCTTCCTGACGAATACCCATGGTGCTTTAGGTCAAGCCGAGTTCTGATAATCTCCTATCGGGTTCGATTTGTCTTCTATTTCAAGTCGGCTTTCAAAATTCATGAATTTCGAGCCGACGATCACCTTTAACTACTACACATGTTCCAGAATATCAACAGTCATATTATCATCAAGTCATGTACGATATTAATTGCCATTATGATTATAAACACGTATTAGAATAATGTATTAAATGCATGCTACCAGACAATGCGATAACTCGCGCGCACCAACTTTCTAAGACGAATTGGCATTCTGCACTTGTCTTTTGACTTCGTGAAATATTTTCCTCGAACCTCCTAATACATGTAAAAGCTTCCATCTGTGTAAAATTTCATGCTGTTCTACATGTGCATCGCGGAAACTCAAAAAGCGAAAATGTCGGAGCTAATATTTACTCAAGCCTAAAAATATTTATCAATAAAAATGGCGACAAAGCATCGGCTTTTCTGGTATCTCCTGAAACACATTGTGGAATATTTTTAGTGTGATGTGAATTCAACAGAAGTTAAGTTATGAGAAATTTGCATCGAAATTCGACTATCTTATCTCATTCTAAATATATCCTCGATTATCTATTGTGTAGAGGCAAGAGACAACTTCGTCCGACTATCTAAGTATTCAGATTCAAAGGAACGGAAATCTTTATTCAAGGAAGATGATTCAGAGAGCATCAGTAAATGATCAACTCGCCAATTTCTTTCTGCCCAAACAACGGTTTGAAGTCAGTACAAGATTATTCATTTGGGTGATGGTGATATAACAATGAATTATAAGCAGATATGTCGGTAATAAAAGCGATGATGCGACATTGCAATGGTCATGCAATTCTAAAAATTTTGTCAGCCAAAAAATGAGGCTATCATTAAAAAGTTAGTGACCAAGTTAATACCTCGATAATCCAATAAAAAAACGACACGGACCTATCGAAGGAAAACATAAGTTTAGCTAAAGCGGCCGACCGGTTTCTGTCTGTCACCAGACTTGTTAAGGGATTGATCTTTAATGAAAATTATCATGCAAAATCATATGCACATGTACTTAAAAATCTAAAATGAATGTATAGATCCGGAATTCAAATGGCGGCCAGAAGTTAGAAGTCAATAGCAAAACTGCACATACATGCCACGATTCAATGTAGGTTCAAGATATTTATTGCATAGCTGTTCTTTTTGTTCCCGATACAATTTCGTACAGTTTGATGGCAACTTTAAAAAAAAGGCATAGCATAGAACATAGGAGATAAATTTTGAGTACAATCAGCTATATGATTGCTTAAGTGGAGAGTTCTATATCAAGCATCAGAATTTGCTGTCTGTGTGTTCGAATTCTCGCACAGGAAAAGTGTTCCCTGTCCATCCCACTAAGAAAGGTTGCACCACGACATTTCATTGATAACATAAAAAACCACGTCTCTAGAACTGCAATTCATATTTCTCTTCATTTCAAATATTTTTTCATTCCCATTTTCTGCTATATACACCGATGACATCCCGACTATCAAATTTTGGCAACACATGCATTTTTTGTAATTACATTTTGACACTCCAATTGTTTTTTCATGAGCTGTGATAGGGACAAAGGTTGTCGGCAACAAGGTCTTGAACGATATTCCTTAGAGGAAGGATTTAGCTTTAAAGTAGAAAAAATAGGCATGCTAGTAGAAAGAAATTATGATCGTACTTTTTCACATACATACATGTGGATGAATATATACACGGTTTGTTTTCCCTTACTTTCCGTTTTGATCTCTGAGATTACACCAGATTTTATAATTGTATCATTAACCATATTACTTGGATAGCCCAAATTTATAAGTCTTGATTTCATCACTGTAAGTCGCAAGAGCTGCTTCTCATTTTCTGATGCAATTCTTCTAATGCGATTCGCAAGTGTAAAAACGAAATATTGTGTATTACATGTCGAGGATGACCAGATTTGAAGGGTAGATAAGCATGGTTATCTGTTGGCTTATGATAAATGTCTCTTCGACAGCATTTCCACGTTGATAAATTAACACATCTAAGAAGTTGAGTTGATTATTACCGATTTCACATGTGAACTTGATGTTTTCATCTATGTAATTCAAGAAATTATGAAGCTCGACATCTCCAAATGATTTGTCCCAAATAGGAAAAAATCATCATCAGAATGAGATAAACTAAGCAAATAAATAAGACAGCCCGACCGGTTTCTGCCTGTTGCAAATGCCCGGTCCGTGCCTTTCATTCGTGAAGGATTTAAAGATTTCAATCATAGAATTCATAAAATCAATCAAAAACTGTCTAAGGCTGAAATTCAAACTACGTACAGTACTTGTAAAATGAAAGATTCTTTTCGCAACAAAGATAAAATTGTGATTGATCTGCTATCGGATATTGTTTATCAATATAACTGTGACCGCTGTCCAATGCGGTACACTGGTGCCACCAAAAGGCATTTCTATACCCGTATCTCAGAACACTTACGAGGGTATCCTACTCAAACTGAGGTTTCCATGCATGTTCATACACCGAAACATGGAAACATAAAAATAGCGCAATAGCTATGTAGTTCAACGCTTTCTGTATTTTGTGACGTATTTTATTTGAGATTTTAGTTAATGAAAATGTTTCTGTTTGAAGCAAACTTGTATATATAAATTTTATTGTGGATTTTATTGAATTCTTTGTTGTACCGCTGAAGATGAGGCAATAAACTAGCCTTGAAACTAGTCCGGAAAAAAGTGTTTTTCTTTTCACAATGACAATATGAAACGTCTGGGAACTTTGTGCGTAAATATATATATATATATATATAACTATCAACAATAATGGATCAACTCAATATTCGGTAAAATATAAATAAATTATCAATTCTCAAAATATGCAAAACTTTTAACTGTAGCACGAGCGCTTTCTATTACTCTTCAGGTGCATTGAAGAGTAATAGAAAGCGCTCATGCTATAGTTAAAAGTTTTGCATATTTTGAGAATTGATAATTTTATATATATATATATATATATAATCAATAAAATACAAATGGAAATAATATACTGCATTTTCTTGACGTTACAGTGCGCATTGATGTGGATGGGTCTATTTGCACGGATAATTATCGAAAACAAACTGATACCATGAGCTATGTCCCATTCAATTCCGCTCACCCTCGGCATGTATTAAGAAACATTCCATACAATTTGGCTAGTAGAATAAGATTAATTGTTAATCAACAACAGATTAGAAATTTCCGGTTCGCAGAATTACGAGAACGGTTGATATCTTTAAAGTACCCATCTTCCTTGATAGATGATGCAATAAGAAAAGCAAATAGCTTAAGCGCAGTAAATATTAAGCGATAACATAAACCAGTCCTTCCTTTTATACATGAATATAACAAAAACAATCCAGATGTCTATAACACAGCTATCCGTCCCATTTCAAGTACTTTAAATTTAATGGAACCATTTCGAAATTATTCATTCATGAAAGCATATAAGCAACCGAGAACACTGATATCTCTTTTAGCAAGAAATAATCGCATAACGGTCAAAGGTGTTACTCGATGTCAAGAACCACGTTGTAAAAGCTGTAGCATAATAGTGGAATGCAATCGTTTGTATTTTGAAACACCGGGGGAAACTAAGACATTTACTATCAAACACAACATGGACTGCCGGTCGTCGTAATGAGATTTAGATAACATGCTATTTACAAAATTTGAAATATACATCACAAAGTTAGTTATTAGAAATAACATGGAAATTTGGAACATATCTTCAAAGTCATTGGATTATGTACACCATAGATTTCTGTTGAGGGTAAGATAATTAGGTCGAATTGAGTGATGGATCAAAAAATTCTATGAAATATCTTTCTTTGTTTTTTCTCTCTACATCACAATCAGAAAACATCTTATAAAAGGGGAAAATAGAAAAAGATTTTCGTCCACATACATCTAAATGTTCACTTAAACTTATCTGTCTATAATTAGGGTTGTTGATCTGTTGTTTGTGAATTCTTGTTCTGCACCTTATTGTATTTTTAGTCTCGCCAATGTAATATTGGTTGCATCCGTGGCATGTAATTACGTAGATAACATTTTGTGTTGAGCATGACATGTCATGTCTTATTGCAAAAATCTTTCCATTGAAATTATACATAGATCCTTCCCTCAAATAACTACAAGTTCCACATCTAGGATTATCACATTTCTTTACAGAAAATATTTTGTTTGTTGTTAGTTTAGAACTGCATAAAATTCTCTTTAAGCTTTTTGGTTGTCGTTTACTTATAATGAAATTTGAGTTTTGGAATATGTCTTTAGTTCGTTCATCTTCTTTTAGCATTGAATTCAAGGAATGGATTGTTGGGGAAATATTTGGATTTTTTGGATTATTTGTCATGACAAAAGGAATAAGATATTGATTGTCATTGTTGGCTTTTAAATTTTGTTGCTCAGTTAAAAGTTGAGATCGATCAAATTGCAAGGCCTTATCAATTCCATTTAATATTAATTTTTTGGGATACTTTTGTTTAGTTAAAAAAGAGTTCAATTCATGAAGTCGTTCATGTCTTACTTGTGGATCGCTAACAATTACACAAATGCGACGTGCTAAATTATAAGGTATAGCTCGTTTAGTATGTCGTGGGTGACAGGAATAAGAATGTAAATATTGATGGGTATCTGTTGGCTTATAAAATATGTCTGTTGAGATGCAATCGTTCGTTTTAATTACTTTTATATCTAAGAAGGCAATTTCAGCATCACTTGTTTCCATAGTAAATTTTATGTTGGGGTTAAGCCTGTTTAATAGATTGTAAAATTGATCCAATTGGTTCAAGTTGTGATTCCAAATCACGAAACAATCGTCTAGATAGATACCTTTTCCAATATTTCAAAGTGTTTTCAGCAAAGTCCTCACCCCATAATTCTATCATTTTCATTTTCAACTTCACTTCCAAATATCCCAACGTCAAGGTTGCGTATGTTGGGGCGACGTTATTCCCCATGCCGTTCCTCTCTTCTGCATATAAAATTCATCGTTGAATATAAAAGTGTTTTTCGTAAGGATGAGATTCAAACTTTCTAGCATAAATACTTTTGAAAATCTCGAGTCGAGTAAGTTATGACATTTATCGATCCAGTAACTTATAGCTTCCAGTCCTAATTCATGAGGAATATTCATATATAGATTTACTACATCAAGTGTTACTAATTTTGAATAACTAATTACTAATAACAAATAATCCAAAAAATCCAAATATTTCCCCAACAATCCATTCCTTGAATTCAATGCTAAAAGAAGATGAACGAACTAAAGACATATTCCAAAACTCAAATTTCATTATAAGTAAACGACAACCAAAAAGCTTAAAGAGAATTTTATGCAGTTCTAAACTAACAACAAACAAAATATTTTCTGTAAAGAAATGTGATAATCCTAGATGTGGAACTTGTAGTTATTTGAGGGAAGGATCTATGTATAATTTCAATGGAAAGATTTTTGCAATAAGACATGACATGTCATGCTCAACACAAAATGTTATCTACGTAATTACATGCCACGGATGCAACCAATATTACATTGGCGAGACTAAAAATACAATAAGGTGCAGAACAAGAATTCACAAACAACAGATCAACAACCCTAATTATAGACAGATAAGTTTAAGTGAACATTTAGATGTATGTGGACGAAAATCTTTTTCTATTTTCCCCTTTTATAAGATGTTTTCTGATTGTGATGTAGAGAGAAAAAACAAAGAAAGATATTTCATAGAATTTTTTGATCCATCACTCAATTCGACCTAATTATCTTACCCTCAACAGAAATCTATGGTGTACATAATCCAATGACTTTGAAGATATGTTCCAAATTTCCATGTTATTTCTAATAACTAACTTTGTGATGTATATTTCAAATTTTGTAAATAGCATGTTATCTAAATCTCATTACTTATAAAGCATCTGAAGAAAAGAAAGCGCTTATGCTTAAAGTAAAAGTCGTGTTTTCAATTTTAATTTCATTATATATATATAGCTTTTGTTGCTACGTAAACAATTTTTTATGCATAGAAATTTAGGTTTTACTTTTAATTGTGTTGCAAGAGGAGGTGGACGTATAAAAATCGGTGACAGACTTCCGCAACAGAAATCCTTCTCAATTCTGCTCGACTGCTCTCGATTGAACATCATTTACATACGGTATACGAAGGCAAATTATATTCTCATTTGATTTGTGCCTAGGTTTTGTTAAGTTGTTCTTATGCACACCAACATATCCATCAATTATGTGAATAGGATAGTCATTAGCAATAAATCTGTTGCGTATTTTCTTAATGCCTCTCTTTTCTCTTCAACATCGGAATCATTGGAGCAGTTCCTATGTACTCTGAGATTTTCTGACTTCAATAGATTGATTTTACGTGTGAATAGTACATGACTAGTCCAAGGAAGAATGTGTCGACTATGCAATGACTTCGTATAAAAGTTCCTTTTAAAAGAGTTTTGATCAATTGCAGAAACCGTTGTGTCCAGTAAACTTTTTGAATTGTCTATGGAGTTTTCTAAAGTAAAAACAATAAGACTAAATTAATAAGAGAGAGCATGTCATTTAGAGTAGATACTGAAACAATGAAACATCGTCAATATAGCGTCTCCGAAATCTAAATTTCGAAGGAAAATTTTGAAAAATGGTTGTTTCAATATCAAACATATAGATAATCGACAAAATTGGAGACAAATTGCCCATGGATAAACCAGTGGATTGCTTATAAAATTGGCAGCAGTCATACAGATCACACGAAATCGAACACTGTGAGCACTTCAATTTTGATAATTTATTGAAATTGGCGGTTTTTTCTGTGATTTATTTTGAAAATCAATTTTATAAGCAATCCACTGGTTTAGCCATGGGCAATAATTTGTTTCCAATTTTGTCGATTATCTATATGTTTGATATTGAAACAACCATTTTTCAAAATTTTCCTTCGAAATTTAGATTTCGGAGACGCTATATTGATGATGTTTCATTGTTTCAGTATCTACTCTAAATGACATGCTCTCTCTTATTAATTTAGTCTTATTGTTTTTACTTTAGAAAACTCCATAGACAATTCAATAAGTTTACTGGACACAACGGTTTCTGCAATTGATCAAAACTCTTTTAAAAGGAACTTTTATACGAAGTCATTGCATAGTCGACACATTCTTCCTTGGACTAGTCATGTACTATTCACACATAAAATCAATCTATTGAAGTCAGAAAATCTCAGAGTACATAGGAACTGCTCCAATGATTCCGATGTTGAAGAGAAAAGAGAGGCATTAAGAAAATACGCAACAGATTTATTGCTAATGACTATCCTATTCACATAATTGATGGATATGTTGGTGTGCATAAGAACAACTTAACAAAACCTAAGCACAAATCAAATGAGAGTATAATTTTCCTTCGTATACCGTATGTAAATGATGTTCAATCGAGAGCAGTCGAGCAGAATTGAGAAGGATTTCTGTTGCGGAAGTCTGTCACCGATTTTTATACGTCCACCTCCTCTTGCAACACAATTAAAAGTAAAACCTAAATTACCACACATGAAAAATTGTTCATGTAACAACAAAAGCCTATGTTTTATGAAGAATATGGTATACTTGATGACATGCAATAAATGTGGAGATACATACATCGGCGAGTCTCAATGCACATTTAGAAGAAGAATTCATCAACATCTCAGTAACATACTGTAGACAGTTATGTATACCAGCATTTTTTCTTAAAGCACAAAACCAGTCCATCAATCAATTTTATTACTACTGAACTCCTCTAACGCAATTTCAGAGACGTTTATGAAAGAAAAGTTGCCGAGAAGAATTTCATCACGAAATATAAGCCAAAGATCAATATCATGCTGTCGGCATAGTTTTCTTCTTCTCATTTGTGCATGTTCCTATCTATGATTCATTCATGCAATTTGATATCGATAATTTTTGAATTGTTTGACAGATATTGTACATCTACACTTTATAGCATCGAACTCATAAAAGAGACATTCGAATATTCAGTCCAGAAATAAGACCATATTTATTGACCGTGACATTCCTTTTTAAAACCTATTCATATAGTCAATGGCGAAAATCATTATTAATATATATATTGACCGATTTTCAAACGCATCAGGTACAGAAGGATATTTACATTTGATGATTCAACATGCATTACATTAAATGTTTATAAATTTTAAAACTTCTATGAAGTATGACGCAGAATAGAAAATGGAATAGAAAAAATATAGCAAAATAGGAAAAGGAGATGTGCTACAGCTGGAGACTGAAATCGTGTAGAAGTAATAATTTCATTTTTTTCTGTTTATGTCTACAAGTTGAAATGATTTCGCTTTTTTGTTGAAGAAATTATTTTGCTTATACATGCAAGTCAAGATGAAACATTTTTCAGAAAGGCACAAATTACATTTTTTGAGCCGCATTGTTGGGGCTTTACATCATGGGGTTTTTTGACCTTCCCATCAGTTTCCGATTAGGATGGAGTTCTATGAACTTTGAAACGCGTACGGATCGTTGCGTTTTTCCTTGAAAAAATATTTGTCATATATTGTAGGTTCAAGTACATCTGGCAGATTCGAACAATCGACGTTGGAAGCAGCGCCTTCCTCACTAATTCACGCTCTTAACAGATGGTCCGGTGGCCTTGTGATTTGAGGCAAGCTTGCATGTCTTCTAGCTTCAACGTCGCTGGTCTAGACCAGCCCACGACTGATGAAGCCCAACAGGCTGAAACATGTCTCGTGGTGTCTCCATCTGTTGAGATTTGATAAATTGGAGAGGCTATCTGTTTGAGATTATTGTGCACGCAATAACACATGCATGAACCATCGTACCGGTAGTGTCGATATATCGTCCGATGATTAATTTTTTTTGCCCTTATCGGTATCGGCAAAATTTCAGACATCGACACATTCCTAAATTCTCTTACGATCTTGGACAACAACTCACCGTGGACACAGAGGAGGTTGTTGAATGGATGCCGCGGTGACAGAGGGAGCGCCGACACCATTCTGAACACGTTCTGTATTGTTCCTTCCCTCTTCCGCCTTTCTCCATCGTCGCACCATTGACTGCATTCGAACAGTGGCTACAACGACACGAGCAGCGGCGCGAAACCGCATCAGCGGCCGAGGAAGGCGATATTGAAGGAGAGAGAGCGATGAGGATGAAATGTTTGAATTGGAGACACCAACACCCATGTTTGCTATCGTTGCTAACACAACTTCCTCACTCTCCCGGAATCCTCCAAGCAGAAGAAGGAGATAGCGCTTTTGATAGACAAGCGCTCGACGCTTGCTTTCTGAGCGCAGATATTTGGCATATAGGCGTTGGGTCTGAAATGTTGGTATTATAGTTAAGAATAATAAAATAATTACTACTTAATTTGTGATAAGTAGTATCTCAAAACGTAGTAACTGGATGAGCCCAAACTTCTAACAGAGAGAAGGACCATGTTTGTCGATCGATTTTGATTTTATTTAAAACCCATCTTCAGGACAATACAGCAGCTGAGACAACATTTTTTATACATGGATAAATCATGGTCAATGCAATTCACTAAAAGATGCTAAAATTAGAACATTTGGAGAGTCATAAATTAAGAGTTCTCACTAGTACATTAGTACTTGATTTAATGCATAGTGTCTCTGCAATGCGGGTGTGAACACTTCTAAACAGAAATTTGAAGTCCTAATGGCTTGCTTTGTGTGGATGACAACTCACTTCGGTAGGGACTGGCTTTCCTCTCAGATGCTCATTCACTCTCGTTGTTAGGTGTCTCCGTGTCTCACCAATGTAACAGTTTGAGCACTGTCTGCGTGTATAGCAATAGATCACATGGATTGCTAAACACGGAGTGACTTTATCTTTATTAGGAAAAATTGTTCAGGTCTAAGTTTTAAAAGCGACCTGTAATTTGGAGTCGTTTTTATTTAAAATCGAGTTAATAAACTCTTTTAGTTAATCGAGTTAAAATGTTGTCTCATACTGTGTTGTCCTGAAGATGGGTTCAGGCTGTCTACCGAATAGAAAGTCAAAAAATGAGAAAAAATGACGAATTTTTCAAGAAAAAAAATGAATTTTGGGGGCGGAAAAATGAAAGAAATGATAAGGTATCCACTAAGAATCGAACAATATAGCGTATCACTTTCATCATTGCAATAGTATAATGAAATTTTTAATTGACTCCTGTAGCATTTCCATCCAAACAACATGTCCGACAGTCATCATTCAAAAAGATTATACGCTGCAAATCTTAAGGTAAAAAAAATCGTACATATCAAAATCGTGTACCCGTATGTAAAGATTTAATAAATACAATTAATGCATCATTAATTATCCATCACTGTATACCGTCTTTAGATATCGATGTCTCACTTAACATTACCTACGTAAGTTGTACACGCTCAACATACAGTCAAAATAAACACATTGGTGATAGAAAAACAAAACCAATCAATTCATGAATAATTGCAAATATAGTTCATGGCTTCACATCTTCTTTCGATTTTTAACATTGTTCATAAGTTTCTCGAATGCACACTTTCGCTTCGATCCAATCTCTGCTCTTTTTATGGATTGTTTTATATTTAAAGTCACACTAATTTAACGATGATAACAAACAAAGTCACACTTGTTGAACGATGATAACAAAGTCACACGAATAAAGCAAAATTGTCCTCTCATTTCTTGTTTTATGTGTTGCATACACGGACTTGGTTGCATAGAACATAGGTCCGAAGTCAATGTTTGGCTAATTCAAGTGGAATCATCCGATCAGCATTTATAACAAAAACAAAATACTGACAGATATTTTTAACTGACTGAAATGACAAGAAGGAAAATCATCGAAGGGAAATACAATGAAATATGTCTACGCTCTACATTTATTGTTAATTGTTACAGGATGTTTCCTGTGGTTCGTTGATTTATTAAAATCACCCATAAGATAATGAATAGCCCAAAAAACAGAGTGTTGCGGAAGCTTAATGATTCTCCATCAAGTTATGCGACATCTGGAGTTCAGTGCATTAGTCAACAAAATCATAAAATCCAAAAAGTGCAGAGCTGATATCTCCAAGGATAAATTTTGAACTAGGCTAGTAGTCGGCAATTTACGAAAATCTATTTGAGAATGCATGATTTCGAAGAAAAAATGAAAAAAATGACAGCAGCAGCAAAAAAATGAAATAAAATGATATGTTACCAAAAAATGAAGAAAATTAAAAAAATGACGCACTAGACAGCCTGTGGGTTTTAAATAGACTAGAAATCGATCGACAAACATAGTCGTTCTCTCTGTAAGTAGCATCTCATTCCTTACACATTACAAAACCAGCTATAAAGACGATTCAAAACAACTATTTCTGCACTTACCCGCTGCGAATCTCCATTGTCCGACGGCGTTGGCGTGACTGTGAACGGACTTCCAACACAGTTAACGGTAGGTAATTGTGGCTCTGGTGTTTCTCCTCCTCCATTTGGACCTCTTCCGTCGGGAGGAACACGAAGTCTTTCATCAGGAACACCAATTCCATCAGCCACTCCCCCTTCCAATCGGCAAATCGCAGTTCGTAAATCCTCCTTTTCCCGCGCTAGTTTCACTACCATCCTGGATAATTCACAATTTTGACGGATCACATGTTCATCGTACAAAGGAGAGGAGAGATCTTCCATCCGCTGACGAATATGTCGAAGATGACGGGAGAATGTGGACAAAGCTCCGGGAGGTGTCGATTCCGCACAGCGAATCACATCCACCTCATTTTCTAGCGCCAGGAGAGAGGAGCAGGCAGAGGAGATGACTGAGAAGACATGAGAATCACCGACGGGAGAAGCGAGACCGAGCTGTCAATGTGGAACAAAGGAATCAATAGAAGAGCGAATGCATATTGAATGATTTCAGGTATCAACATTAGAAGCTGGTCAATGTCCATGATATAAATGTTAAGAAAGGAGATAGATCATTGTCGTCAGTTCTTCTAAATGCTAACTATGGAGATCAACAGCTCTCGTGGAAACAACGAATTGTATGTGTCGATCTGTCAACAATCTGAGAGAATCTCTCCGGAAGATGCTTCTCTCAGATAGCGCTACGGGACTCTCCAATTCTGAAATTCACAAACCCTTTTGAACTTATAAATTCATCTCCACTCTCTGTTCTTTTGAATTCATTATTTTTCGTTCTTTATTTCAGTATAGGACGCATTTGACTATCTTTTTGAAGAGCAGTAGGAAAATAATAATCAAAGTCACAGTTATGATTGAAAGTTGACCACTACTTTTGTAATCAGCTTCATTTGCAAACACTAGGATCTCATGAAGGAGATTTCATAGAATCAATCACACCCACCCTACAGAATTCCCTTCCACTTACATGTTTGTGAAGGTTACACTTTCAAAGTTTAAGAAATAATCCATATTGCCTCAGCTATTCCAAAGCGGTGTCGAGTCGACGTCGTTGAATAAGCCTTTGCTGGAGATATCACTAACTTCAATGAAACGCAGCTTCTTGAAAAAAATGTAAAAAATGTGAAGCTAAAAAATGTTTGATCATTTTCACACATCTAACGTCCAATTTCAGAATCAGAATTAGAGCGCTGCACTTGATTCATAAAAGAAGCTGACCACACAGAATCATTTCATTATCATTAATGATTTAATGACTAACTCTGCAACCATTCTGACAGACAACAGTATTCAATTCTATCGGATGTTCTTCTTGATCGTGTACACATTTTGATTGATAAACGACATCTCAGAGCAGGTTATTTTCACATTAAAAGCGGTAGCAACAGGATTATCAGATTCTTCTTTGACCAGGTCATGAGGACGAGATGTAGCTGAACATCTTAACAAAATCAATAAGAAAGCTGATGCTTTGATTTTGAATATCCATCCTATAAAATCATCCTATAAAATTAGGATATAATCAAAGTCCGATAATCTAGGCTGAAACTTACCAGCAAGCCACGCAAAATTTGATTGTTTTGGTATCTTCAACGAAATGAGTCAAAATTATCTTCGTTATTTTAAATATTCAGGAAAACAGTTGCATCAACGGTAATCAAAATTTTAAATTCAAAGCTGATATCAACTTACAATTATACACTAATGTATCTATATAAACGATAAAATGCAATGCCAGATAGGGATGACACCCGTTTAGAGACTCTGAATCCATGTTTTAGTTAGAAAACTTGATGATGAATAGATCTTGCCATATTGTATTAACTTCTTAATGTCCATTCAAATTTCTATTCCATCACGAGGTTAACACATCAAAATAAAACATAACACTCCTTGAAATATTTGATTGAATTTTCGAAATTTATTGTTGTGTCAACCCCATTGCAATGTGACTTAGTATTAAATTGACAATCATAAAATTAAAAAATGACTAGGAGAATAAAAATAATAATGAAATAAATAAAAACAATGTTTGCGACTTTCCATTCGTTGATCCTTTTCATAACTAAAGTGTCGTCAAATGCAATTTAAGCAAGGGTGTATCTTAATTTATAATATTTATCAGTGAAATCCGATATCTCAGTAGCTCATAAACTGAATGAACGGTTTTATGCAACTGATAATTAATAAGGTCATTGAATTTCATTAGCTAACAAGATTTCATCAGTGAATTCTTGCTCGCCAGTAAATTTAACTGCTGACAAAATTCTTTACGCAACAAGCAATCGCCTAATAGCTAATATTATTAGCTACCAAGCCTTTATGCAATAGACCCCAGCTCTATTCTTGGAACAGCGCTTGTTTAGGTAGGTTTCACTAATAAGATATTTCAAAATCATAAACAATTTGAGGATTCGATAATAGAGGCAAACTACTCGTACGTGATGGAAAATCAGCTACTATCGGCAAAATTTCTCTGGTCAATTAGTTGTTATTCTTCAACTTGATGTTATAAAGGAGAAATTGTAAGATAGCCAATTTTACTTAAAAATCTGAAATGTTGCAGATTTATGTTCAATTGATAAATCTGAAGGAAACATAGAGTAGTAATTGAGTAGTTTAGTTCAATAATTCAAACGTCGTTCCTGATGCCTTGTTGTAAAGGTTGAATGCTGTTGATTTCCCTTGATTTGAATAACATCCTGCACTGACATCGATTGTCAGTGTAACTGCATAACTTCGCAAACATGTAAAAAAACGGAACACAAGCTAGTTTTTAGTAGAGGCATTTGTTTTGGAAAGCACTTGGAAACCGCCCTATTATTTACATGAATAGATGTACACAAATCTGTGAAGTTTAAATAACTTGAGGCCATGGCACATTCATTGCTCTGCTTTCTCTCGAAGAGTTTGCTAAATCTTATAGGAATGAGATATGCAATTAGCATATTGAGTGAAACATCCGTGAGTATTCCAACAAATGCTGATTTTTGAAAACACTATGTGAATAGAATAAATAAATATTGACTTGCATCCTCAGATGATAAATGGAAGCAGACCTGAATAGCCGCCATTTCATCCAATGTAGAGTATTATCAACAGGCCTAGTTCACATCACTCACATCGACACAACTTATGCGCAATTAGCTCATTAATTTACTGAAGTAGGGAGTTGTGTCGATGTTGAGAGATGCGAGCTATGCCTGTTGATGATTCCTGATATTCAATGAAACGGTGGATATTCAGATCTGCTCCCATTTTCAACTGAAGATGTGACTCAGTATTTCATTATTACCGGTATATATAAACCTGTTTTTCATAAGCTTCGTTTTTGGTCCGCGGGCAGCATTTCATGAGTCTGTGATATAAATACAAAACGAAACTTCAGACATGGATTTCAAGAAATGGTCTCATCTCAGCCAAAACAAAACATCTACGACAAACTTATCGTTACAACGGAAATACGAGACTCGTGTGACCTAATTACTAAAATATCAAAAATGTCAACTGAATTCACTGACATCCCTAACTCATGAACAACATGAAGTGCAATTTTGCTAGTACTATGAAAATCAATTACCTTCACAGTATGCGTAATCACATCACAATAATGTGATGAAACCTTAAGTGTGACATTTACAATTTATACAAATGACACACAGCGATCCCCAAGAATCCCCGCCAATGTTGGTGATCCATTACTAACAGCAAAAAATTCCAATATTTCCCCTTTGAAAATGGAAACGACCACCTTCAGTGCCTGAATCTCTACATCATCGAAACAACCGACAGACAACAACGCAATCAGAACTTATGCAAATTTACCCGATGTCAGTTGTGGCTATATTTTGGCTGTTTCAACAATTCTGATCTATCTCCAGAAACGCGTTTTCACTGGAATGACATGGGTAATTGAATTCCAATTTTAAATCTCGATCTTAAAAATAATCATTTCACAAACAAAAATTGATTTTCATCACAATTCCGGTATCCTATTTTCAACGAATTCTGTGATTGTTAAAATCATCAATACAGTGTCATTCAACACCTAGCAAGCTTACATGTCATGTAGTAACACACTTAAAGGAATCATCGGAGATCTACAGAAAGTATTTCCGATGTAACTATACTAGCTTGATGAAGTTTTCTCAAATGCTGCCAAAGTAGGCAATCGTCATCAATAGTGATCAAATTCATAAATTATTTCAAACGCAAGAAAGATTATGCAGTACGTAGTTCTTTTAGTTACATGTTTTTAAACCGCACACCAAAAATTACATTTTGTAATGAGCGCTAAATAATCCCTTCTTGTTAAAGTGCTGACATCGAACCAGGCACGTGCATCACATACCTATTTCAGCTTACCTCAGCATGCTCAACACCAAGTAATTTTTTGAGGTTTTGAGTCCTGAAATGAATTTTGAAGTCAACTATCCTTGATTATATTCCTGCTTAAGACAACTTAAGATAGAGTAAAGCGAACATCGTCTGTAATACACAACTTGTCAAGTCCTGAAATGAATTTTGAGGTCAACTATCTTTGATTATATTCCTGCTTAAGACAACTTAAGATAGAGTAAAGCGAACATCGTCTGTAATACACAACTTGTCGAGTCCTGAAATGAATTTTGAGGTCAACTATCTTTGATTATATTCCTGCTTAAGACAACTTAAGATAGAGTAAAGCGAACATCGTCTGTAATACACAACTTGTCGAGTCCTGAAATGAATTTTGAGGTCAACTATCTTTGATTATATTCCTGCTTAAGACAACTTAAGATAGAGTAAAGCAAACATCGACTGTAATACACAACTTGTCGAGTCCTGAAATAAATTTTGAGGCCAACTGTCCTTGATTACATTCTCGCTTAAGATAACTTAAGATAGATTAAAGCGAACATCGTCAATAATATGCAACTTGTCGAAAGAATTTAGATGAAAACGAAATATGAAACTAATTTCATTTCTATGCGTCATCGATCGCACATTGGAGATGACTATCAACTTATTGGACTAAGCAGAAGGCAAGATACATCAAAGCCAGCAAATTGAAATCCACACTTCAAGATCATTAAATGCTACAATGATTTGAGCAAAATTTGACACCAATTGTATGCAATGAACAAAATGATACATACATGGACATTCATTTTAAGGATGTGGATGCGATGAACTGATTCCCCTTCTAGACGCGTGCAGATGACAGCTCATACAGATTGAAATGTTGTCATGAACAAAAGACAGTTCATAAGTCGCATATTATAACACTCATAGCTAGCCAGCAGTCAGCATGCTCGTACATTGCAGAACTGCTAACGTTTGAAATTGAAGTGATGCACTTATTTGTGCCATGAAAATTATAAAAAACGTACGTTGTCAGCTCTTTGCCCAGAATGTCTTTTCACTGACAACGGTCTGAGAAACAGAACTGATGTAGCACGCTTGTTGTATTTTATCGACTTCTCATTTTCACGCGCAATTCCACGTGAATTTCACAGCGTACAAATACCTTCGTTGAAACTTGGCAATTCATGATTCTCTTGCTATCTTACATTAAACCTATTGAAAGGGGAAGCATCGTTACGCAATCACGTCCGCTTCCACACCCACAGTCCATGTTACAGACAATGCTCTACGCATACATTAAAACAATCGAGAATGAAAATCAACAGGGAAGCATTCAATTTGAAATTCCACAACTTGAGAGATGTCGAGCGTTCTTGTGATGCGTCATCAAATTGTTTGATATTTCCAGAAAAGGGCTGATCAGCAGATGATGTTTCATTTCAAAGATTGCTCTGCTTTAGGTGACTGATCAATTATGTATTCGAATAAAGTGGTCGTGATATTGACATAGTTTTAATTTGCTAAGTAAACAATCGCAAAATTCTGGAGCAAATAGTTTAGGTGTGATGCTCCTAAATCGCTGTAAAAATAGATGCGCATTCATTGTCATTTTTATGGCTTGAACAACAGAGTAATCTATGCTGAGTATACTGCCAATGCTTTTATGCAATCGACAATGATAAGTAAGTAGCTCTCTAAATCAATGACTTCACAAATTGAATTTTGCATTTACGCACATACGCATTTCATATCAGTAGAGAGCGGACTTTAGGCAATTCACCTAATTTCAACCGAGATTCCAAGAACATTTTCACTTTCACCGAAACACAAGAAATTCGCAAATTTCTGACAGATTTATTGAAAACAACAGTCCTTCATATAAAAGATATATTTATTGAAGAAATTATCTATCAACAATTGCTATAAAGCGTGTGCTTCACACTAGTAAATAGCAATTGCTTAATGTTAAGTATTTTGATTGTTCTGTATCACCAAATGACTTCGCAAAACTTCGAACGATCGATTTATTGTCATGGGCGTTAGAAAATTGCAAAGACGGCAAAAGGATCCTTCAACTTCCATTGTAATTAAAAGGGCGCATTTGAAATTTTCATAACGATTTCGATCGATGTTTTCTAAATATTTTGATGATATATCACCATACAAAACATTGGCGACTGTTCAATTGGGAATCAGTCCTACATTCTTCCTTGTAACATTCACTGCTTTCGTTTAGAAGACCACCATGCATATTGATTGATTACATATGAATCTGCATCAAACATTTGTAGTTGTTCAATAAAGGTAACTCTGACACGCTCTAATTTTGCGATGGTTTCAGGAAGCATTTCCTAAAATGGGTTCCGGTGGCAATGATTTTCACAATTGGCTTCTTCAATTTGATACCACGAAGAGCAGTTCTTCGCACGAGTTCTAGTATTCTCATTTTGCTCTTCGGACTGAAGGTTCATCGACAAATATTGGTTGTCATGTCATCATCTTAACTTTTAGCATTTCAAATTTGATGTCGACAGGTGAAAAAGTGTAAAGTTAGCAACCGAGCTATATATAATTTTTCATAGAAAAGTTGCTGTAGGAAATCTACTAAGTAAAGCAACATTATTCATCACACTTATAAAGAGGACTACTTCATGCGTTTGACGAATGATTTGACCAATAAGCGATTGCAGTCAACATTATCAGAATTCCACCAAAATGTATCCAACTTTATGTACCGTTGTACTTTAATTGATCAAGAATTATTGATTAAAATCCGTTCTCTACAGATAAGTTTCACCGCTCTCTTTATAAAATCGTCGGATAAGATAAAAAACACAAGAGGAGTTGTAACAATGATAAGTTTTTGAAGCGAGGCCTCACTTGAATTTGTGTTATTATTCACCTAGGTCTGCTTGACGTTACACACGTCGTTCGACAAATCTCAAGGTATAAAATCATTAGAATCAACTTTTGAAACAGAGAAAATGAATCTTGAAACAGTCCAACACCGATTGATGACCAAAACCCACAATTAACACCGATAACATGGAAGCTAGCAGCATAGCATGCTTACAACTGTCTGGTGACGAGGTTCCATCATCTGCTCCACAGAACGGCCTCGTCTATGTTCCAGGTTGAGGTTAGATCGCAGGGGACTTCGGAGAGTTGATGATAGGCGAGAGGAGGACAAGTGGGCCACGTCAGCGGTGCGATGCAAACGAGACGACACTTGCTCCAATTCTAAACTACAGCGACGCTGCAGGAGGTGAGAATGATGTAAAAATTGTGTACAAGTAACCATTACTACACGATAAGTGGGTTAGAAAGACTAATGTGTTGACAGATATTTGTTATTTAGATATGTAAAAACATGGCGAAATGAAGCTTAACAGCTGGTGCTCATTGAAAGACTGGTGAAATTCCAAAAAGGATCGCAGGAGGCTGCATCAGTCAAAGTTCATTCTCAGCACGCTCGCGATTCTGACACAAAATTGAGTCATTTATGCAATATGAGTATGCTCAAATTCTCACATATGATATTGATTTGTGAATGAAACCATGAAAAAAGACTCACCCACCGCCTTTCCGTTTCTTGTAACGGATACTACAGTGACAACACACTTTTCCTGCCCATTTGGATGATGTATATAATATCTCGACACTTCATTGTGATATGATGACTGCATTTCCAAGAAGTTACTTAGAAATATGAATGATGCCCATAACGTTCATAATTCAAGGACAGGCGATAAGTTAACAAAAAAAACTAGAACGCTGACGTACGGTTTTGCATGAACAAGTGCTAATTTAATTATAAGTGAAGAGAATTCAATTAGGTGTCTAAAACTCGGTGCACGGTCGAAGTTTTGTTTGTAGTTGTTATTAATGAAATTTAGAATCACAATATAATGCAATTCAGTAAGGAGAGCTCTTGCTTTACAGTCCCTAGTAACAAGCATCTACCAAAGTTCTATAATGTCAACTTTGATTCACACACATAAAAGCTACATTAACAATCGAGTCATAGGAATTTTTCTATTCTTATTATTCATTGTGTGTTAATCTAGAATTCAAATACTGGTATTTTTGACCATCAGCTGTAACATGGCACGAACATTTAGGCCAACAGGTAGGTAGACACACTGTCACGATCAGTTCATTATTATGCGACAGTACATATTGCAGATGATACTAACAGCGTGATAGTGGACATTTCTTACCTAATGCCAAGATACTCCTATTGGCAAAACCATGAGTCAAAAGACATTGAGAAAATACATAAAACACTGCTAGCTTCAATTTTATGCTAGAATAATGCTAATGCATGTAGTTATCACTGCATAATAACTATCTGATCATGTCAGAATGCGAGTAATTATGTGATGAAAATCAAAATGTATTAAAATGTACACAGTGAAGTAAAGTTGGAAATGTTATTTCCACTTTTTAAGATATTGGAAAATAAAATCTAAGGTAGAAACTTCGTCATCATAATAAGCTTCAGGTGATAAATAACTCACTTAAGCACCTCTTTAAAATCTCTCTAAAATAGAATATATCAATCTAAAAGTATTTCTACAACCTTGAGAATATACTTAAATCAGACGGCCTAGAAAGCGAAACTCTACATCAAAGCATTTTGCAATTGATCAAATTATACTGTAATATATTGCAGCTATTATATTTTTAAAGGCCTGAAGCTTGATAGATATCAGCATACTCTTTTACCTTTTAAATCTGAAACTTCAATGGAAGAAAATTGTAGTCCTAGTGGAATCAGTTCGAAAACATTTTTATGAATCTCTCATAGAAAACTGTCATTAAAAATAAAATGTGTATGTCGACATCGCAAAAAAGTCAAAGGAAATTGATCTCATGAAAACAAGATGTAATTAGTTAAAACATGAAAAAAGCAGCAAACCTTGAATAAACAGCAGTTTTTGAATTCCATCCGAAACGCAAGCGGATGTCAGATAAAATGAAGGAGAGATGAGCCGCGCAGCATATTTTCTTCTTTAGTGGTCACGAATGTTTTTTTATTATTATTATAATCAATCAGAAGAACAAATTTCAACAAAAAAAAACAGCAAAATAAAACATTAAATCAAATGTTTCATGGACTCAAGCCCACCTCAGATGTATGAAACAATTTTGAAAATGTGATGCTGTACTACAATGAATCATGACGTAACATGAAAGAGGAGAGTTGATGATAAACTGCTATTCAGCTAACTACCAGATGCACATCCGCTGTGATTATACCATGTTTAGAAATGACTGACACTTAAGCAAAACGAAATGGATTATTGATCATATTTTCAGTCTTGTGCTACACTGAAATGTAGTTTGCTGAGTCTAGAGAATAAGTAGGAAAATTCTAGGTCAATGAACTTAACATTTATAAATAGCTATCTATCATTCATGTTAAAAGATTGACACTTTTGTGAGATCCAGACATCTGTAACATGCAGTGGATTTTAACAAATCAAGAGACTGTTAGAAAAGCATAAACAATGTCAGCAGTATGTATTACATTCACTCATCAGTTGTTTGATGTTCAACTAGAAGAAATGCTGTCACCAGTAAAGAGCAGATTTGGCTACAATTTCACTTACATGAATAAAATGAGTGTAAAGGCACCTATAAATAAAAATACTTTTTTCGCGAAAATGACTCGAATAATGAAATGCATGATGTTTCTCAATATGTGAAGTATTGGTGCCATTTATTACGGCAAAGCAAGATGAAAGCAGTGTTTAACTTGTTAAACAAATCGGAAATACATGTACATTAGGAGAACGCATGTCTTCCATGCGTCCGAGTATTTAGTCCACCCTCATTCTTGAGTGCTTAGTGCTTAGCAGGAATGCAGAGTTCGCCTATTTCAAAGGTCTTAGGTCTGACCCTACCAAAGCTTGAACCCTGCTATCACGGACAAAGAGCGGACACTTCCACAAGGTCGCACCGCCAGTCAAACTAGCCCCACTATCATCATTGGTAGATTTTCAATATTTCCACCATCATTTCCATCTGTGAAGAACCTGATTCTAACATTCCGACCGGACTCTTACTATTCTCACACTTGTTGAGTATGACTGACCAAGTAGAATTCATTGATAAGTCAGAGCATCACTTACCTCCTGTTCTCTCCATCGCCGCCGCTCAGCTTCATGTTCATCGGATAAGCCCCGAAGACAGTCTTGAAGTCGATCAGCACGTGTTTCTGATTCCAGTCGACTGGCCTTGCATTGGGCCAACTCCGCTTGCAATCTACTAGTTACAGCTCTCTCACGTTCTAGTGCATTTGCCACTTCTTCAGCACGAGGCGTCAGCTTCCGCAAGCGCATTCGTTCAGTTTCCAAGGCAGATTCCAAATGATGAACACGACTCCGCATCGTATCTAGCTGACTTGAAAGGCCGGCCTGAAATATGCAGTGAGATGTGTATGCACTCACCCTCGCCTGGCAATAATTCATATACGATTTTACTGTATCAATGAATGTACATGCGTACGTACACTCAGCGTGCGACATACACGCAAATCTGCATTTGTTTAATCGAGCTTCCTCGCGCACACGGACATGTGCACGTTTCACACCTTCGCTGCAACTGTTAGACTAATGTAAAAAGGATACAGTATATAACTGCAAGTATTGAATAATGAAACAGAGAGCCAAAATAGGCCAATCTTCCATACGCCGCAATGATTCTTTAGGAATGTGTCACAGGCCGTGCTGTTTCCTCATGCAATAATGAACATCGATGCGAGGTATGAAATATAAAGATCGCACTAAGCAGGAACAGAATGTGCTGACTATTCACACGCTGCAGTCAAAGTTCACCACGGCAGAGGCATGGAAAATGAAAGAAAATCTGATAGAGGTGTCTAGCAGTAGATACTCGCTAGACTGCCGCAATAAAAGCGAAATCGGAAAACATGCACTGCACAGGGGCACTGACGACAGAAACGAGTTGGCTGGTACATAGGTGACGTCACATTTCTCATCGAACAATTTGCCTATCCCAGCCTCTCGGAGAACACGACCCGGATTACCTAGTCGCCTGTCCGTCAACATCTCAAAGAAGGTGACCGGGCATCAGCAGTTTCTCATCTTCAATCATCTGACCCTGGAGTGGAGGCATGGCAGCTGAGTTCCGGAGACATCTCAGATCGCACATGAAGAAATTTGCCATCGGTATCCGAACAAAATGTGACTGACTTATCTGAACACAATGTTGCATAAGTTGGGCTAGCATTGGTCTCTGCACCAAAACAGTGTGTGAAATACATTGCAATTTGCTCCAATTGTTGAGTTACGCACGCATGTGCTTGTGCACTAAATAATTTGAGAAGGCTAGATATTTTCGGTCACAGTTTTTCATTTAATTGTTTACAATTTCGTGGTTTCGAGGAATATAAGAAATGCTGAAATGTGAATACGTATGAAACAAGGCAAGTTGACGCTGTCCCGACGATCGCATGCTAACGAATGTAGGCTGCACAAATATTATTTAAACTACAAAAAAACACACATTTCCCTTCACCAGGGATGTCATGTTAAAGCTTCCAGTGGGGTAACGCTCGATAACAATGTTTTTGCAAGCGTTTTTTTAGTGGTTTTCGCATATCATAATCATCAAATTTGACAAAGTTGCGGTAAGAATTTCGACAGAATCAATGACATATTGAGGTAGGCCTGTATAATTTTGCATTAATATACATACATTTAAATAGCGCGTAGATATAGTACCATACTTATCGTAATTGAATTCTTATGAACAAGAAAATGCATGTAGACCTACAGCATGTACATGCATATCAATAAAAAAATCAGAAAATAAAAAATAGTCTAATATTTATTATGCATGCATGGTTTATAGATTAAAGCAGTTTTTGAACTGATATTCTATATTCAAAGAAATCTAAAACAATTACAACAACAATGTCTAAAACAATGTCAAAGTGACTTGCTATCTTCAATGACTCGATTCACTTTTTCTGATCTTAAGTCATTAACGTCTCGATGGTGAAGGCAAACTTGAGCATAGGGTTCAGGTTTCCATTCCTCTAGTGAGGGTCTATTGATGCGAATTGCCGTCAAATCTGAGATGACTTGATAATTTCCAAATGTAAAATAAGAAACTATCAGTGGGAGAACGCTAAATGGAACTCAAGAGCAGTGAGGTAACTCTAAAAGGTATTTTAGAGCTGTGGGGACAACGTCTTTTACTTGCGTTATCCCATCATGACATCCCTGCCCTAACTATTTCTTCATTATTCTTGCTCTATGCTTTCAGGGAGGATAACGACTTTTCGTCGATTGAAACATAAAATACAGGCCTATTGGCTCATTAAGAAAATAGAAATTATAACACCAATATTACTTCAAATTTCCATTTAGCATGACTATTCAGCTTTTAAATCAATTCAATGTTACATACCTGCGCATCAGCTTCAACATGCGCGGCTTGTCTTCTGTTCGTTCGTTCTTCTTCCAATGCCTCTTTAGTTTGTCGTAAATGACGTCGTTCTCTTTCTAACTCGGACTTCAATTCTTCAACTCTTCCTCGTTCTTTCTCAACCAAACGAGTCAACTCATTAAAGCGTGCTTCAACTTCTGTCTCACGACTGCGCCGCAAAGCGCGCTCCCCTTCCAACTCCCGCTGCAAACTGCAGATTCGAAGACGTTCTGTCTCGACTCCAGACTCTAAATCAGCACACCGACGATGCTCTGCGTCCAACTAGAAAATGCACAAAATAATCTCAGTTATGTCATTGTCAATAATTCAAATGAGAACTACATAGAGATCAAATCTTCAAATGATTGAATTCAATAAAATCTTTGAGATGTCATTTAAGAACAAATGAATCCCTCAGTTGACCAGAATGTTACTGATAACTTGAGTTTCTCGTCGCATCTTTATCATGTCAAGTCAATGTCTTATATTTTAGGTACTACCATGAAAAAATAGGTTACAAAATCACAAATGACAACATGTTTCCGCCATCAGATAAAATCCACATACAGTACATACAATGATTTGATAATGACCCAAAAGATCGGAACAAAATAATTGTGCAAACTAATCGCAATATTTTCTTCAAAATTATGTTATCTCTATACCTGTTCAAGTTTAATACATGGAATAATGTTTCATGTATGAAATCAAGCTTCCTGGGGATATTACGGCAGAAAACATAGAGTAAAAGTAGTAGCAAGCATTACTAACGATTTAACACCAAACATAAAATGTACATCGATGTTAGTTTTGTTGAAAATCATGAATCTGAGATGTACAACCTTACGCTTAAAAATTAAGTAATCGGCCTTCTGACTTGTTGGATGCATAGTCAACATGAAACTCAGCGAAAATCCTCCTCAGGTATAATTGTAATATACTTTCAACAGGAAGGTTGGTCGCTACATAAACCAATTAAAGAAATATGAAGCAAAATTCGATCGACAGAGAAAATTCTTTTTCTTTGTAGCTCATTCTATCGGTCACCACAATCGTGACTTCACAACATCTGATTTACCATATAATCATTCTTCCTGATATCAACCAATTTATCTTCAAACAACCATAATTGTCAAATGTTTTCCTACCGATTTCAGCGCCGTACATCCTGATAACGTGTTATTTTCTTTCCTCATTACCAACCAGATATGAGCAATTTCATCCAAATTACATGACAGGGATCTTAACGCCTATTGATTCTCGAATGTATATTCGTACGATGAAGATAAAGAATGTCATTATATCAGCGGGATTACTAATCAAACAATTCAGGGAAGATAATATATATATAAATATATATTATTCCTCCAAAAATAGCAAAACTGTTAGACATTGAAAATTTGATTAACAAGCTATCATGCATTTGGAAACAATGGTATCGGTGGAACGTGTCAATGAATCGCTTCATAATTTAGGTAACCAATATATACTATCTCTACTAGGTTGCTGTAAAAAAAGAAATTCATGTAAGATACTGATTAAATAAAATATGAATGTCTGCTAGATAAAAACATGATTTCCCATTCAGTTTCACTGAAGATTATCAGTTAATTCAATTTTTGAATTATAAATGAACTCTTCAAATTTGTCGGAAAATTAATATTGACACCACTGATATTTTAAGACTACCGCACAACAAAAAATAGTAAAAAAAGTCTTGTCTGATTGTATAAACTTCTAAAGTGAATTCGAATTACATGAAAAATGTGAATCAAGTGTATGAATCACTATATAGTTCAATGAAATCGATGCAAACAAGTCACTATAAATTCATCACCTTGGAACGAGCAAAAATTTACCAGTCAATTAAAAGCCATCAGTTATCAAATGTTGCAAGCACTTTTCCACGAAAGCAGATAAACGTAACACACACACACATATATATATATATATATATATATATATATATATATATATATTGAAATTCAAAACAAGATTGTTAGGAGCGCACAACATGTTTCAGCAAATCATTTGCCATCCTCAGGTGAAATCAAGCAAACAAAGTTAAAACAATCTTTAAATACAAAATTACAAGTCATTAGGTCACCGAGATAAAATCACTGAAGTCACAAAATGAAGTCAATTCTGAAGGTCACTTGCATTGGAAGTAGCTACGCAATAAAATACACAATAGAGCCATGAATTACAAATCTAACAGCGTATTAATGGAGCTTGCCCTTTCATTCATGACAGTGCTAAAGTCAGACTTCTTTATTATAATTGATTCCAGAAATCTAGGGTATTCAGTACAGGCAATGATATCGAAATTTCTTTCTTTGGATGTACATGCATGCTTTTTTCGTTGGGGTTGGATACGCTTTCAAATGTTCGTTGATTCTGGTAGCAAAATGGCGGATAGAGCTGCCGCGTAACACCTTTCAAAGTGATCACATGGTGTTCGTACAGAGCATTAGACTTTAACTCGGGCACGACTTTATCCTTATTAGAGAAAAAATTGCTAGTTTTCAAGGTTTTAAAAACGGGGCGAACTTTCATGTCAGGCGGTAAAAGCTTATTGATGTCTTTGACACGAGAAAGAAGATTTTGTTCACTCTCCGAAATGTAGGGGAGCCTAGATTTCTGGAATCAATTATAATAAAGAAGTCTGACTTTAGCACTGTCATGAATGAAAGGGCAAGCTCCATTAATACGCTGTTAGATTTGTAATTCATGGCTCTATTGTGTATTTTATTGCGTAGCTACTTCCAATGCAAGTGACCTTCAGAATTGACTTCATTTTGTGACTTCAGTGATTTTATCTCGGTGACCTAATGACTTGTAATTTTGTATTTAAAGATTGTTTTAACTTTGTTTGCTTGATTTCACCTGAGGATGGCAAATGATTTGCTGAAACATGTTGTGCGCTCCTAACAATCTTGTTTTGAATTTCAATAATTTTGGGCTATTTCCGAAATATATATATATATATATATATATACTGGTTTTACAAGTAAAAAACATCTGCCAATGCGATGCTGACCAGATACGAAGCCTACATTTTGTCGAACACAAAGATGCTCTTGAATAGTAAAAGCTTACTTACTTGACACCGTAGCTCCTGCTCGTCAATTTTCACTTGACGAGATCGATCGATTGCTCGACTACGTTCTTCTTTCAGTTCTGCTTCCAATCTTGCACTTCGGTTGCGTTCGGAATCCAATTGAGTTCTCAACCGATCGTGTAATTGCTGTTCTTCATCGGCCAGCGTTCTATAAGAGGAGATGGCTACAGTGTACACTATGTAAATTAATTCACTTATTTCTTAGCTACATAATGAAAGCATTTCAAATTTTGTTGAGTGCAAATACTTAATAGTATATAATATTTAGTATACTTAACAGTAAATTATGTGTAAATGGTATCCACAATTTGTCTAATTACTTTTACCTGTGCAACCTATGGCAAGCAGCCATATTACCAAGCTAGGATTACAGCAGCTGTCGTACGAAGGCAACTCTCTTCAGGTTAGGGGTAGTAACTAAGTACAGAGCACCAGCGATACCTCAGTTCCAAAGAATAGACTCGAACTTTTCCTCTTCCATTACCTCACACCGAGCTAAGGTTTTCAAACAACTAAATTGTACATAAACACCTACTACTTGATTTCTCTGAAATGAACAACCTTATTCTAATTCTAAACAAGAAAATAAACATTTCCATGAATTTATTCAGAAGCATCACTATCAGTAATATCCATCGATCGGAAGCGTCTGTCTACTAGTGCGTAATTAGTTAATGACTATTCTAGGAATGCGATGGTATCTGTCACATTTATGTTGATGAACAATGCATCATGTGTTGAGCATAGCGATGCTCTATAGAAGAAATCTGTGAGCATTCTTCACCTGACTTGGCGTAACTATTAGCACGATTAGATTCATTATCTCCAAAATCTGATACTTTCACTAATCAAGATTTTGCTTGGTGGAACAACAGATTGAGGAAGAAGAGAGCATTCAGAAATTTCAACACGTGATAATGTCGTTAGTTCCAATGAATGCTCTTAGAAGAAATAAGTTCATATACCTTGATCGTATACTCAGTAGTGTGATATACAATTTGAGATTTCTGCATGACGTATTGTGAGAAATGGAACTTCACTTTTATGCATTCAATATTAAAAAGTTGAATATCTAGTTATTCAATGACATGAAAAGGTTCGAAATACGTAAAAGTCGCCGTATCACTCCAGAAACTACATATAAATGAATACCTTACAAGCAAATTTATTTGTCAAGCAATGTCAAATCTGCTGACTATTGAAAACTAGATGCTAGGCAGAGAATCAGGAGATTTGAAATTGATTTGAAATTTACTTAAATAATTGCAACTAAATGTACAAAGTTTTAATTAGATTCTGTGATCCAGTGTTGATGCTAGCTGATCACTAAAATGTTTTATAGTCATCTGAGTCAGTTATGCAATTGAATTATGCAGAATACAAAATGGTTTGCAAGAGTAAAAGAAATTTGATTCATATCAATAACTGCAATTATATATAATCAATGTCTGCAGCAAATAAACATACATAAAATGTAGGAATATAGTAGAATCTACATTCAAAACATTTTCCATACACGGTCCCTTTTTTCCGAAACAATGAGTCCTTGAAAATATTCAAAACGTGAAAATCTTTCATATGAATAAAAATCACTCCTCAGTTATCAACAGAAGTTGATACTCCTGACATGTAGATTTATTATGTATACTATTAGTCATCATACAAGCAAATGTTGCAAACATTGCACAGCCCAACACATAGTGTTGCAGATCGGCAAAATTTCTCGTAAGTATTTCTTTATTCTACTCATATCTGTACAGGATATCCACCATTTGAATATTATTAGCATCCATATTTATTATGTTTCATTCTTTTTTTACAGTGGATTTCCTTACTGCATGGTACGATTTGTCATCTTATTATCGACCGTGTGTCGCCTAAGGTTAGCCGTTGCTAATTTGACAGTTTAACCTCTGTTTAATCATCATCGAAATCCCCTTAATCCTGAAAAAACATCTCATTTCTTGAGAGGAAGAGGTCAAAATCAAACATTACCAATTCTTCCACCTAAATTTGCCATGTCTTAAATAAATTCAACTTTTAACTAACACTTTGAATAAATGAGAGTCAGATTAACACAGTGAAGAGAAAGACAAACAAGTTCAAATGAAGTGAATATAAATTTGCAAGCATTTGTCTCCTATATCCGCAGATTCAAATTTCCATCGTATGTAGACTGACATCTATTCAAATAATCTTCGAAAGTTCCTATTTTCAAGGCAACAATTAACCCAGGTAGTTGACTGTCCTAACTTGCAGAAAGTACTATGTGAACGTCTTATCTGCATGAATCATCAGCATTTGTCTGACATGCAGTAATTCTCAACAGTCATGGATACAAATAATATGTCCCTTTGGTTGATAAAACTACTAGTACTTCTCATTACCGGTCGCTCAATAGATTACTTTCATCAAATGAAGCTCATTGATTGTTCGTAAATTAGTCGAGTAAAAGGAGTCATTTGTGATGGATGCAAGACACGCAAAACAATCACAAATTAGCAGAATTGGTAATTTGAAAATTGCAGTCAATGTAAAAATACATTCGATCATGAGATGCCATTTATGAAATGCTTTCACAGGAGAAGTATTGAATATACTTTTCATTTTACATGCAACAGCCAAACTTCAATTTGAGAGTTCATTCGGAGCAAGCCTTCGAAGTGAATGAAATAAAACCACAAGCCTCAAGACGCAAAACTTTCCTCATGCAAAGATGCAAAATCAGTTCAACCGAATTCACACGAAAACATGCATCTGATAGCATTCATTTACCGATATTTTCGATAATTCCATGACCACCACTCAATAGGGATGAACTAAACTTAAAGTCAGATTATGACTTTCAATATTGACTATATTCAAGCATTTCTACATTTTGTGATTTCTTTGTGTGAGTTAGATTCGCTTAATGCAATTTTTTGTTCGAGAGTCCCGCAAATGCAATGTAATGTAGAAACTCGATCAATTCTTTACCTCAGGTTTATCTACAATCACTTACTACCGATCAGAAAATGGGAGTAGACCGTTGACGACGCATACTTAATCTTCAGTGAAAAATCTATTGAAGGTCTTTGGTTCGAACATCTTTCGTCTTTCGCTAATATATGATTAATCTCATCAAATTTATGTCTAGATGGAAGACCATCAAATAACATTTTTGTATTTCATGTGATGCTTCCATACTTTAGAAGTCTCAGCAAGCACTATTCAGACTTATTCAATGAAAGTCAATTATTTATCAATATCATATAGAACATTGTTGCTGTATATTTGAGTGTTTAAGTAATCAGATGATACGATTCCATAAGTCTTCTTTTTGCTCCAAACGTGATAACATTCTTTAATTTATGTTTATGTAATCGTCAACTGGAAGGGAAACACTAAAATTATTAAAAGTCATTTTTAATTATGCAGAAAAAAAGTTGAAAGGAAAATACCTTTTCAAAAAAGATGATTGTTAACGAACTATCTGCTTGATAATAGATAGATTCTATTGAAAAGTAGACAGTGAAATATCGTGTAGCAACACCATTTATATTTTATCTTTCAAATAGATCGTCCGTAAGCAATCATCTTCTTTGAAATCCCTCGTTGGACGAACCAACATGTTTTCAGGAAAATACCTACGCATCAATTCAATAATCAATAGAACACCATTAATAAATGATTCCCATATATTCGTATCTAACACTTCTTAAACTACATAGTACCAGATTGGTGACCAGAGCAAGTAAAAATCAAAACTGATGTTCATCACGTGCATTCCATATGAAAAACAATCAAGGCGACAAATATTGAAGCACCAAGCACAAAATAAAAGTGCACTGAAATTGAATTCAGTGCCTTGCATCGCAAATAAAAGCATTAAATATATATCAGCTCACTTGATAATTGACTTGCAGTCGTTTCTGCAGAAGATTTAATAAAGAAAATGAAACTACACTGCAAATTATTTAAACACCACAATAACTGCAAAATGAATTTAAGAAACCTTTGAGGAAACGAAGCTATTTCCCATGCAAACTGCAAATCATTTTCGAAGTATTCCCCCACCAAAATGCAAGACCACAAAAGCTGCTTTCACCACATACTCCATTGCAATAACTCGAATAATGAAAAAGGCTAGAATTTATAAGCTAGCTGTAAGCGGCTCCAGCTACATAGACAGACCTAGATCATTCTATGCAAATATTAGATCCAAGACAGCAGAGATTTATCGCTTATTGGTATGTAATAAGTTAATAAGTCTCTGAGTTATCACATTCAAACCAATAGCCGTATAACACGAAACTAGGCTACTCCAATTATACTACACATCTACTTTATTTTCAGATGTCTGACGGCTGAAAATGTGGCGAATGACGTCATTCCAAAAATAAAGGCCGACCAGTATCTCTTGTAAATACCACGACAGATCATGATGTAATTTTCTAAAATCGGAGCCAACTAATTTCCTGTCAAAATGAGATTTTTATTCACATCATCACTGGTGCATACTAGGCATGAAGTCGGTCCGCCTTGGCACACTGACAACTGTCATCATGACAGGTGAGAGCGGCGGCATCTCCACAGGTGGACGATGACTAGAACTTTTAACTCAGCACTTAATTTCCGAAGCGATGCCAATAACTAAGTGATCTATCCTGCCGAGCAAAGAGATCATTCCATTCTAACTTGCCTGTCACGCTCTAAGCCTAGCACACGATAATTGGTGGACAAGGACCACGAAGTCGCATCTTATACAAGGACATTTTTGAATAGTTATATACAGCTACACTAACAAAGCTCGTCTTGATGTTCACTTACATGCAATCTTGTCTCCTCCTTGCTTCCTGTTGTAGCTGTTCTGATAAGAAACAAATTCTTGTATCTCTTTCCTCCACATCACGTTCCAAATCTTCCAATCTTCGAACAGCATCCATTCTTTCGGCATTCAGGGACACTATTCGCGATTCACTTTCTCCGAGTCGACGATTTACTGATTCTAGCTCTCCGTGGAGTTTCGAGAATGAAATTTTCAATCGCTCTAGCTGTCCTGCCAATTCTGTTTCTCGAAGCGAATTCTCATGACGATGGTTCATTTCGGAGTTGGTGATCGCCACTTGCTTTTCCTAAAACCACAATATCTTATTTATTTTTCATCTAAAAATACAACATAATTAATCCATCATTCTACTAAAAAGTCTGAATATGGCAGTAGTTATCCAAATACGTAATAATAACTAATAGAATAAATTCCTCACTGCAAGAACGAGCGAGTCGATTGGGTTACCTCAACTTCTCTCAATTGAAGTTCCATGTCATGCAGTCTTCGACGTAGACTTCTAGCTTCCTCAATCAACGCCTGCCGATCTGATTGATACAACCGCTCCAGGGCGGACCTCTGTTGCATCTCTGCTTCCTCTAAACGTCGTTCCACTTCCCACAATCTCTTCTCTGGAGATTGAATGCCAGATAATTGTGCTGATGTCACCTCTGACCTCATATTGGCCAGTAGTACATTCCTCTCTTCTTTGTAGGCTCTTTCCACCGTAGCAATCATATCCTGACGCCAATCGGAATCTTGATGAGTCGGAGAGATGCTGTTATTGTTCCGGTTACGAGGAACAGATTGATGAAGAATGCGAACGTCTGTTGTAGAAACCAAACCATTCGTCTAAAAAACACAAAACATTCATTTTAATGACATACTTAGCTTTGATGACTACATACTGAACAACTACATGTAGCATGTACATCCATATCTAGCGAAAATCACGTTTCCTCAATCTGATTAATCACAATCAAATATGTTTTTTTACCCTTCACATCCTCACAATCAAATGTAACATGCTTTCTTCTGTTTGTGATTGGTCAAATTCGGCATCCTTACGTCTGCATTCCTAATTTAACAATCTTATTACATAAGACACAATACCTTATACATGATAAAGCTACTTTCATCATTGTAATTCAACTTCAGTGCATTATCAATCTTTTAAATCGAATGTCATGTCGCTCGTTTTATTTGCGATAAAGTGTCGTCAATCAATTGTATTATAGGTTAACAGTTCTATTAGTTTCAATACTTTGCCGATTGACTTTACGCCGCTGACGAGGGGAGAATTCCCGAAACGTTCGGCACTTGTAAATTTTCTTTTATTAACTTCGATTTTTGGTCAATACATATAAAGAAGGAGTGAACATCTGTACTTTTCCATGATGAAAGCATTGAATAGTTTCAATCAGTCATGCTTCAGTTGTTTTTCTCTGAAAATTGAATGTCTATAGAAAGAATTGACTGCGTTCAAGAATTGTCATGGCTCTCAAACAAGACATAAGTTTTCCAATAGATCTGAGTAAATTTAAACAGCTTATTCTTACCTGACTCAGCTGAGACAACAGATCCTTCAATGCTTCATTAGCTGACATTAAAGCATGCTTCTCCTGTCTCCAAGCGCTCTGCAATCCTTCAATGACAGGATCTGATGGTGAACTGCTCTGAGCTGATTTCAAGTTGCTTTCTCGTCGGATGGAGTCCAATTTGTGACGAATAACAGTAGCATGAGTCTGAAGATATTGCAGTTCTGAGAGACTCAATAACTGAACGCCTTCTTTGTGGATTCGGTCCAAAAGTGTCTGAGAGAGACAAAGACAGACATGCAAATGGGTTTGGGAATGACTTTCCTAATACAATAGTTTTTTATTTACTGAATGTTTTGAAGAAATGAAATTGTCGTCCGCAATTATGCACCCAATACGACCATGGACAGCATCTTACTAGTGTTTGGCGTAAACGCAATGCCTATGTGACAGACAGCCTATGGGTGTGATTGCAAAGAAAGTTGATCATTATTTAGTTAGGATCAGTAGGCCTACATCATGCGGGTATCATGGAGAATTATTACATGATTGTCGCGATGTTTAGTATTTCGTCACGGCTATGATCTAGTACGAAATAAAATCTTAAAAATCTAAGCTGAGACTCATTGAAGGTATTTCAAGTCTAAAATGGGAAGTTAAATTAATAAAAAGCTTCGATCAAAAGACCAAAAGAGTCACTTAGATAAAAAAATTGAAGTGCTATTTTTCGATGATTTAATTTCCTAATACAGGGTGCATAGCAGAATCAGCCTCAGAATTTCCCTGTATTTTCCATGTTTTCCTGGCAACAGCGCAAGAATGTCTCTCTGCGCAATCGCTCGTTGGGCCGATGAAAAACTGCAAGTTTTGTTTTCCACATCCAAATTTATAGGGTGTCTCTGGCACACCATTTCTTTAACGTTCACCAAAGATAAAAGTCACAACGCACTAAATCTAGTAGTCTCGGAAGCAGCTCCAAAGACTTCCACGACGGCCAATCCACCGCTTGTGATAATTGTTGTAAAAGTAGTTTCCGATGGGTCGGCATGGTGGTCTGGAGCTTCGTCCTGCATTAAGATAGGCCTACTCTTACCGTTTGAGATAATCTGCATATATAAGGCGTGGAAGGTAAGCTTTTTACCATTCATTGAGTCCCTCGAACGAAATACCGCTCAGTTGCGCGTCATCATGTTGAAATACCTGCCCAAACTCTTGGGTCGCGCTGATCCATGGATTCTGTTTGAAGACAATGTTTGATGTGGTCAGGCCGCTTCGCTAAAACAGCTAATTTCCAGACGTCCAACCACTCCACATGAAATTCTTCACAATAAAAACACGGTTCTCGCAACGTGTGTCGCCGTGACATTATTATCAGAAAGCAATAGAAATACAGATAAATATCATATTAAATGGAAAATTTTTGAATATGTAGGATTTGTTGATGAAATAAATAACATTTGTATCATTTGAACTTATGGCCATTCTCAATTTAATTCAATAGTTATATTCTTCAACTCAAAAGTTTCAAAATTCCCTGAGTTTTCCCTGTTTTCCAGGTCGTTAAACACATTGTAAAGAAGCCTTGTAAAGGAGCATATTGCATTATAATGGCACTACTAGAAAAATGTGAGTAACATGATTAAACCGTCAAAACTACGAAAGACATGAAAGACGTTTTATCACAACTTCGTGTAATAATTTCACATCGCTCTTCTGAATATTATTTTCCTTATCAATTTACAGCAAAACTACTTCATGAATAATTCTCTTCCAATTACAACAAGATATGAACGCTGCAACCAATATTTGCCAATGAATTAGTTTTACAAAAGAAGTCTATAACTGAAATCTACGATTCAAATTAAATACCCATTAATTATACTTTCATGTTCGATACAGCAACCGTTCACCTTAACCAAAACAAGCACTGTATATCGAATTACAAACACCCGCTGTAATCTTTGTATTAAACAGCTCAATATTCTTACTTTCAGTTATTGCTGTAAAAGAATTGTGTAATGATCAGCAGACGACGTATAACGTGGTGAAGGAATGCAAAGCTCGCATCATGTAGACACGCAAAACAGCTTCTCACACGAATGTTTGATATTAAGATGAAAAGGAATTGAATTCCAAATGAAATGCATTGACAAATGCACGCAAGAAGCTCGGCATTTATGGTTTGATGATTTATCACAATGTTACATTGAGAGAGTAAATGGAATGAAAATCACCGAATTGCTATTTCTTTAGGCATGCGAATTATAGAGTAGTTCAAGAGGTAAATAGCTAATAAGAGGTAAGATAATTATGATGATATTATGTCACACAATGAAGTTAGCTTTACGTAACAGAATTAGCATTCCCAGAAAATTTGAATGTATGTGTACAAATCCGATTTATTGCAAAATAACTAATGATGAAAAATTCGAATATACGCTGCGACTGCCATGACGGAGTATCAAATTCTGGTTAACAAAAACAGATTTCATCTACGGCCCAAATTAGACCTCTTTACAGAAAGGTAACAAATGTATGGTGCAACTTTCCCAGGTCTTTAATTGCCATTTATCGACAGCAAATGTTTCCACGACTCAATAATATCACTACATTTTTTAATAACAGAAAGGAGCCCATTGAACTAAACTTCAGAAATTTCAAATACTCAACTACCTCCAATCCGAATTAGTCCGAATCTTATGTTTTACCAACTGTATTTAGACTTTTCCATAAAAAAATTAAATTTCGAAATTATTCTCTGAATTTGTGTTGATGTATATCTTATTCGATAAAAACCATGTCAATACAAGTCCAATGAAATGTTATCACGTGGCTCTACCGAAACCAAAGGACACCGCAGCACTGCCTCTTCCACACTAATTAACACTGGAAGAGACCACTAGACCCAGTGCGTCTAACCATCACCTACGACGATGCCCTTGGGGTTGGCTGCAGAACTGATTGCGGGACATCTAGAAGCGCACTGATGGAACTAAATGAACAAATCAGTTTCGATGATAGCAGATTGCAACTCAGTTCATCATTTCGTCACCAAGTGCCTCCATTGATTGAATACGGAGGATGTCCTGAGTAAAAGTAACTGAGAATGTCCGAGTCACTGATAGGATCATCGAGACGAATTTGCTCTCGCGAGCTTTCGCACCTGTCCTTCGTCAGGCGAATACAAACATCACTCACCGACTGCTAATGCCTTGTTGATTCAACCCATATCTCGATTCCTGGTAAAAGACTAGGCCGAATCGTCGGATTTTGTGTTGTGTTTTTAACAAGACCGTCTTGAAATATTGCTCTTATCTTCCCTACAACAGATGGATTCCCGAACGATGGGACGATCATTGAAAGCTATATGGATTGAAGTAGTATGATACATCATAATACATGTGTGAAACAAAGCTGTTATTCGAAAGACTTGAACTTTCTGATCCTATCTGTTACGTGTGCTACACACAAAGTATGCGGAATGGGTAGGCACTTGATCAATGAATGCCCTTTGCGACTTAAATAAAAAATCGTGTCACTGGATTGTGGTTTAACAGAGTTAACAGTATTGCAATAATTCATATTTTCTTAGCTAGTGGAAGCCGTCAGCACTACAGTAGTATACCATGTACAACCCACTCTGTTAATTCAAGAGGAAATGACATGCAAATATTCCCGTGGCATGATAATCAGGCAGTAAAGATACAGTAGTTAGAACTAGCAAATGCAACGAGCAGTAGTCCATGGCTACATCGTTACCTTTATATGAACCGCGTAGAAGTCGTAGTTGTGTTTGACAGGACGAATTGATTGAGGAGCACTCTAATAGAACAGATGTAAGGAAATCAATACATTAACGTACGACGCAAAATGCCTATCTCGTTGATTTCAATCGACGACAGGACGGTACTCATTCTTACAGCCAGATCAGTCTGCAAAGCGTATACACGTACATGCGTACATAAAACAAAATTGATTTCCTTAAAATAGATGAATTTGTTGAAAACAGGATTCGTGCAGAAGTCGACAGTCGTGGGCTTCTAGTTACTGAATATTTTTGATCGGGTATTTGATCGTTGTATAACGACCATGATAAGCATGACCAGCAGTTAAAATTTGATCTCTATTCTCATATATCAATGTATTATTACGAATGCAGTTATATTTAAGTGCGTAAATTTGAATACTTTGCTTTTATTATGGTAAACCATGTTGCGACAGAACAACTATTAAATGAAGTCTACATTACAGTAACAGAGCTCCTTATACGTTTTGTAGATGGAGAATCGACGCATGGCAGATATAAATAGCTTATATTATATTGACAATCTTAACCGCTCTCCGAGATTTGAGCGCTCGATTTCATGTTTAGCTGATGGGCATTATTTCCGAAACTATAAGCAATGCTTTTCTTTTAGAAATCATCCGAAAGTCAAGGCAACCCACAAATACAAAATAACTGACTTTTCTCTCCCAGCTGGAAGTTATTCGCATTTTTTGACAATGCATGAAAATGGTATTACTTTATAATTCCTTCGCAAAAAGTGTGCAAGTGACTGCTGCATGCAAAGCATGTTTACATTTAGTGCTTCTTCCTAGCTTCCCTAAGATGACACTAAGATGACTTAAGCTGGTGCAAGTTGATGTTTTCGGTTGACCTGTATGCACAGTGTACAGTGCATGTACCTATAGACGCACTTGCAATGATGAACCGTGCTTGACGACGCTTGGCTCATGAGCAATGAACCGCATATACGAATCCTGCTTATTTGCAAGTTTTTTTTATACAGGAAAAGAACAAACTATCTGCAAGGAAGCTGTACTTGACCACGTGCATGAATGACCTCTTACCTGTAATTGATGAGGAATTCGGCCGCTATCTTCTTCTTTCAATCTTGCCATCCTACCCGTCACTGCAGCAATTTCTTCTTCCTCATCATCAGCTACCGGGCTTCGTCTTGGAGAGATGGTTGATGAGAGTGACAGAGCGTCCAGATCCTCCTCACCCTGCAGTAATGCATGGAGTCGAACACGCTGGCAGTTGACCTCCTCATGAGCGATTCTAAGTTCTCTTTCCAATCGTTCCTGTGAGAAATAATGATTGCCAGTGAAATGATGCGTCGATGCGATGAGACTGTCCGCGGATTGTGGAAACTGGGTGGTGATAACACTGATTATTCTAAGCATTATTAGTGGAGGTTGTTAGATGTCTGGTTAACCTAATGATATTATTTGCTAGATAAACTAGTCAACTAGAAGCTACAAACTTCATCGATTCCATGTCGAGATTCAGATCATGCAAACGCTTGAAGGATAGCCGTCCAACTGAGGAACAAGTGAAAAGAAAAAAGCGTTGTTTTTTATCTCAATAGAAAAACAAATAGCATGTACTCTAGGAAAATATAAAGCCAAACAAACGTTCAATTCTACGTAGCTCCTAATGCACTATCAAATGAAAAATTACGTGGATAATGGATATCGAGATTTTGGTAAGGTGGAGCAATTCGATTACACGACAATTCAGATCAATTAGGCACTAAATCAGACTTGTTAGTCTACGACAACGAGTCACATATGAATGTGGTTTAATATGAGGTTCCTCCAATTTGACACTTCGCATCAAAGATCCTCACTTTTGAAAAATAGCCAGCTCTGAGGACCGAGCATCTTGTTTCCAGCAACTATTGGGGATAAAGTTCAAAATTCCAATAGTAACAAGTAATAAGCAACTCTCCTTAAGGACGATATCTGAACTCAGTAATAATGCGCAATTTCTACGCTTGCTCTTCTACTTTCAACGCTTAAGGATTGAGGAAGTACAAAGTAGGAAAACGCGTATTTTTGCTGATGATCAGTTTGCTTGACTTCATCAGTTCGCTTAGGTTTTAAAAAGGACAGATTACCATGGTTAGCTTGCTGGACCTTCACCAGATTTCATAGGATTTTTCTGAAGCTGCATGCATGCTTGTTTGACACACTCTCAGTCGCAGAAGAGAAATATTCGACGGTCTAATGAAGTTTTCAAATTGTCTAAAAAAAATTTAATCCAACAATCCATAAAATCCTTTCGCCGCAAATATATAACACAACTCAATGCATAGCACAATTCGAGTGCATCACTAGTCATAAAGTCACATCTTTGCACTTTCCTACGTATATGGCAGCACTATTAAGCAGAAGCGGCAGCTATAGTGCAGAAAGTTGCAACAGATAGCTAGACTACTGGTAACGACGTCTGTTTAACTTTCACCATTTTACCATATTGCTATATAGGAGAACTTAAAAGTAGTGTACGCTCCCATCTGCTTTTTGAAAGTTATTTAAGCTTGACTCGAAATTGTTTCGAACCCAAATCTTCCAGAATTATAATTAAATGTGGAATGACCACAGCACTAATTACGCAAGTTCATAAGAAGGATTGAAAATAAGACATGCTCGGCATCACTTGAGCTACTTTTACAATTACTTTTAATATTCATTTTAACTCGGTCATAATAGATGGTTTGTTACACGTCATTGAAATCTGAAAACACAGAGCCATATCATTCAAAACCCCATATTACACTAGTATTTTAGTTTAAGTTATGGCTATCCAGACAAATAAACGCTAATTTAGGCAAATTGTTTCAATGTGTTAGGTAAATGGTTAATTGTAAATGTGGTTAAGAAGGCACTTACATGTGAAATTATGCATCTCCGTTAAAGATTGAATTTTAGGAATTAGTCATTACTTTCAGATATGCTTCATATGTATCTGAAGAGCTCATGAGATAGAACTAAAGACATAGCGACATGCTATAACGACAGGCCTTTAGCTAGCACACTAAGAGACTACAGTTTACGATATTAAAGCGGATCAGAAAATTCATAGTGGCCCAGAAATCTTGACTGATTCAAATTAACTCTTAATATTGGCTATTTTACTAACAAGATTTAAAAAAAAGATCGTTTTGCATAATAATCATATACTAGACATTGTCACTTACTTTTTTCTCAGATAATCGATCTGTCCTACTTCATTTGCAATACATTCTCGTAACCTTTTTGGCACACTTCGAGAGACAGTTTCGCATATATAAGCGGTCAATTTGGAAAATTCTTCACTTATAAAACGAAGAAGCTGGGCTATGGATCTTGTGTAGAATTTTTATTTCAAGCATCATCATAAAAAGAGGTGACATGGTGCGAGATTTGGGGATCTGGTACTCCATTCAATAAGAGCTCTTGTTCCGATCCACCTGTCTGTAAAATTGCCATCATGATCACTTAGCAAGCGTTGAATGTTTGGAAGGTTTGTCCTTCAAATCATCGAGCAGTCTCTGGATGGAGGAGCGAACTAATTCCAGTAATCGACGGAATTCGACGGGTTGATATTGGATTCCCTTCATTCAGCTGTTGGAGAATCGTGTTTTCATTTTCATCGTTGCAAACTGATCACGGTCTACCAGGAATATCTTTCTGGAGAACCTGTTCCAGCTCATCAAACTGATCGTTAATTCTAATGATGATCCTAACACTAATCGCATCATTTCCATGCTATGAAAAAATATGTCTGTGAACTTCTGCTGCATTTTCGTGGATTGAATATAATCTGATGGCCTGAATTTTTTTGCTGAAGTTTGTTATCCATTTTACAAGTCACAACTGTGAAAGCATTCGGTTTTGAAATGATACTGGCGCGGTTTGTCAGCTGCTTTTACAGTTTAGAGATAGCTATGGGAGACGGCGAGCGAGAGAACATGGGTGAGCATTATAGAATGTCAGAGATATCTTAATGAGCTTGTCTGCATTGCTGAATGAAGTGACACATTTTGAAATCGTTCACGGTTTTTGGGCCACTCTGTAGAACCTCATTATTCGTAGATCTGAATGGAGACAAAATTGAAATGAAGATTGTCTTACTGAAGATCTTTTTCTAAAATCAGACGAACTTTTGACATGGGACACTGAGACGCTGACACTCGTGCATCATTCATCTACGTTTCCACATTTTTCAAAATTCCTGTTGTAATAAATATATAAGTAACATTATATTAACACACTAAGAAACACGCGCACGTGTATGTGCGGCCAAATTGTAAAATAAAACAGAGCAAGATTACGCAAAGAGGCTTTGACCATCATGTATCGGAATCAAGGTCAGTAATAGTTTCAAATGTAAATCAATCGACTTTTAATTCTTACTTTGATTTTCAGATACAGTGAATCATACAGCCCTCACCTTTTCACTAGCTAGTCTCTCGCGCTCTGACCGCTGGATTGTGGCTTCTGTCGTTGCTCGCTCTCTCGCAGTCTCTACGCGCGACAATTGTTCATTCACAACTCGGATTTCATTCGCCCGTTCTTCTAAGACTCCTCGGAGTTCTTCAATCTCACTCTCTTTCTTGTCCAGGGTAGTTCTCAACTCCTCAACATTTCTCTGACTTTCTCCCACCATTCCTCTCAACTCGTCCATTTCTCTCTGTCTCTCTTCGTCCCTCTCTCTTTGTGCCTCATCTTCTTTTCGTCTCTCTTCCATCTGAGGTGTGTTGGGAAGAAGAACAGAGAAGCTGACACCAGAGTCCTGTTCAGGCGCATCACTACGACGTTCCTGTCGCTGTTTTGCGCACGAGCTGCCTTCAACCAGATCTTCTTCTGCTTCTCGTTCGTTTTGCTGCTCAAGTCGTGATAACTTCTCTTCAGTCGCTAAAAGCTGTGTTCTCTGAGACTCCAGTTCCTGCTGCAGACGCTGGATCGTTTCATCGTTCTGACGAACGTCATCTTGTAAAGCCGTTAATTCCGCAATAAATTCGGAGATGGTGGATTCGATGCTTTCCTGCGAAGAGAATTTTCAATGAAATTATATCATTATCTATTGAATACATGTAAATAGAGTTAATCCTCAACCCATTAGAACAGATTTTCTCCCTGTTCGATTTTGTTAGTATCCTGAACGAAATAAACATAATAACATAATAAGATTATTATACTATCTTGAAGTACAAACGACAGTTTCGTACATGCATGCATAACATCGTGCTTCAAAGATGAATAGAACGCAGCATAAGTTGAATCATATATATTAGGAACGCAATGAGCCGAAACGTCTCACTTGTGGAAAAAGAACGATGCTTGCCACGAAGAGACATTTTAACTTTATTGAGAAAAATCGCTGGGATATCAGAGGTCTTACGTGCAATTATATATCTTTTCAGTGCGCTTTCTCTTTCGCTTTTTAAAGTTTAGTAGTTTTCCTTAGCGAAAGTAATTAATTAGCAGATAGATAGTCTCGTATCTCCCGCTGTCAAGAGTATTACTAATTTGTGCCAGTAAAATATACATTGTCAACTTGACTTGCATTGAATCTATAGACTTGATGCCATGATCATTGGAAGCACTATTTTTATTTGCTTGCAAGCTTGGCCTTATAGTCGCGGACAGGTGAAGAAACAATTAGGTTTTACAAATACACTTCTGATTAAGTGAAGCGCAACTTATAGTGCAAATGAAAAATGTCACTAAGATGTTGGTAGACGACAAGAGGCCTTTCGTCCGGTTCTCGTCTAGCGAGCACACCGGAATGACTGAATTTATCTGAGCATGAATATCACTTGATGCATAGATGAATATGAAACTTGACATAGAAATCTCTGATGAACGCGCGGTACATCGGACAATATAATCGAAGGCAGAGAAGGGAAAGACACCACGATAAGACAAGGTCAGGACACAATCTTTATCTGTACATAAATCAGTTTTAAAATACTCGCACTTTACAACAAGGGATTCTAATAACAACCAATAAAGTCACAATTTTCGTCATTTGCTATCCCTGTATGCCGATATTCAAATAATTATCTTTTTTACATTCTTTTCTATAATTCTACATGAACCATCAGTCGGAAATTTGCTTTGCTTTTTACACTCACATGACAAGGTAGATTATCATTATTTATCTGAATAATGGCTGAATCAAAATTAACCATGATGGACTGCAATTCCAGTATAACTCACACATTCACACAAGTTGCTTCAACTTGAAATGGTATTATTTCAAATTAATACATATACAATTGTTCTCAGTATTGTTCTATGCTCCAAATTTTTATGACTTAGTAGCAGTCCTATCTACTCAATCAATAGTGCAAAAATTCACATTCATTTCAAGAAAATCAGCTTGAGATGCATATTTTTGAAGAATGACTTGCTCAGACTGCTTACCTTTTCTTCTCGAAGCACATACAGATCCTCTTCTCGTTCATTTGCAAGACATTGTGCTTCCTTCAGCTCTTTCAGCAGTTCTGCCTCCTTCACCTCAAACTCCTCCTGAAGAAGATGCATTGTTTTGTTTAAAGAATTTGTTGACATCGACGTCAAGAGGTCTTCATACTATATCAGCAATAAGTGAGCGTAGGAGGAATTTTTAAGAAGGCCTGTGTTTCCTGTAGAGCGCATATTATAATATCAAATGTCTCAATCGAATTACAAAAAGATATAAAGCTGCTTTACTTATCGGAATATTTTTCATTACACTGAGTCCACGAATGGGATGAAATTGGGCCTACTTACTTTCAATGTCTGAGGGTCAAATTCTTCAAGATCCTTGCGTAGTTGTTGCGACTCCTCCAACATATTTTGTACGACGTCGTAATCTTCTTGCAGTTGTCTCTAAAAAAAGTGAATGATGTAATTGTGGAATTGTTATCATAAAAGTAACACTGCGAAAGTCATTGTCGTTATTTATCTACCGAAGGCGACACAACGGGGCGAGTGACGTAAAGCAGAACTAACTTAAAAGAATTCACGGTTTCTGTTTTTCGCAAACCCTCCTCTGGCGACTAGAAATTTGAGAATTTCTGTCGGTAACTCAGAATTCAAATTATTCAGTCTGAGTGAAATATGTCCCGTAATTATCATTATTGGTCAGAAAGCAAAGCAACTACTTTTTCGAATGAAAATGAATGACGTGTCAACTTGTTCATGCCATCGTATTAATTAATATTAGACTACGAGTAGGCCTATTGAATACAGAGTGAAAGACACTGCTTGATTTTCCGGTTTTCCCTGGCGCAACACGCTTTGAAATTATGATAAGAAACCTTCAAAGCACATAACTAACATATGCCAAAATCAATCACTAAATGCACACATTCGTGTCACTCGCATCACTTTGTGCTTTAATACACTTCGTGTTGACTGAAGTTATGCTGAGGTTTTCACTGTAATGTATGACATCGCTGGAATAGCCATGTAGGTGTAATCAGGAATAGTGGTATTTACATTCATCTGTCATTCCATCCAGTTTGTGGTTCAAAAAAGCTTGAATATGACCAGAAATTTAGTACCAAAGTACAATGTGTGAATGTGCAGCCACAATTCTTGGTAGAGAATAATTTTTTGACTTTCCCTGTTCATTTGGTATAAATTTAACTTTCCATCTGAGGTCTCTTAAGCAAATCAGAAGCTTGACATTTATCTCTGGCAGTTTACCTGGGACGTTTGCAATTGCCAAACACACTCATCATGTATTATACCTGCATATGATATATTGAGCAGCAGCATCACCATATTTCATTACACCGACAGAAGCTAGAAGAAATACAAGTAGAAGTTGAACACCAAACGTGGACCTGCTGGGGCTCCAGAGAATTTCGCTATTCAACCCAACTTTTGAATACAAAAAGCAGCTCACATTTCGACGAAGGAGCTTGCCATCATGAAATCTTATAATTTAACTTCACCTACGGCAAACCTGAAAACCTCGTATTCGAATAACTAGTTGGGAACTTCACATGTAGCGTGCTAAACGAGAGATATCGATTTTGACAGTAGAATAGAGAACTCCCATAGTCTGACTAGATAATTAAGTATGGAGACAACAATATGGCTATTATGTAAACAGAGATAGCTATGGCTACGCCATGAATAACGTCAAACATTTCGTTGTTGATATGATTTTTTCATTCAATCAAATAATAAATACTTCTACTCAATGAAAAGTAAGCGAGTAAGTAAAAACGACCTAGAAAATGTCGAAGAGATAAAAAGTCTTCCATTCCAAACTTGTGGCGATCGAATATAGGCTTCATTTGAATACATACGTGGTGAGATAAAAAATGATTTAGACTCGACCAGAAGGAATAATGCTACGACTTAGATATTTCACACTGGATGACTAATGGGTATATAGATAACTAATATCGTATTGATAACTTTCATTGATATTTTTTTCTTTAGTATTTTTATCGATTATAAATAGTTAGTATTTTTCAGCATTTTAGTTGATTTTTTTCATACATTTCCTTAACTTCCCTCTGAATACATGCCACAAAAGTACAACAGCTAATCCACAAAATATTTATTTCAAAAGTAAATACAAGTCATTTCTTCCCAATGTAGCCCCCTCATTCTCTACACACTTGCTCCACCTTTTAGGAAGCTGTCGAAAAGCCTCGTGGAAAAAGTCTCGACAATGAAAAATTCCATCACTGCATCTTTCACATCCTCACTATTAACAAAACGCTCTCCCCTGAGATGATCCTCTAGATAGCGTAATAAGTAATAGTCACTTGGAGCTAAGTCGGAGCTGTATGGGGGATGAGGAAGCACATGAAAGTCTGAGTCTTCAATTGCAGTTGTAGTGGTCGCTGCAGTATGGATGGGTGCGTTGTCGTGTAGTAGATAAAGATTCTGGTTGCGGGGTTTTCGAACACTTTGACGAGCTTTACGAAGTTGCTCACAGTAGTACTCGGCATTCGGTCGCTGATGTCGGTCGGCGAAATCCATATGAACAGTGCCGCACCTGTTCCAGAAGATTGTCAGCATCAAGCATCTTCGATGGTTGGTCCCACTGCGCAGTTTCCGAGTTGCTGACTCACCAGGAAGTTTGAATTCCTTGGAAGACCGTCGATCCTCAGGCAACTACAGTGATAACGGTGTCTCGTCCTCCGTAATGATGTTGCTTAGGAAGGCATCACCCAAACTCTGATGAAGATCGATCAATTGATTGCAGCACTGAAGGCGACGGTCGCACATCTCAGAAGTTAGAAAGTAGGGAACAAATCTTGAACACAGTTTCCTGATGCCCATTTCGGAAAGAAGATTTACAACGCTACCGAAAGACACGTTCAATTTTTCTGCAAGCTCTTTCTTAGCGATTCGCCGATCTTCATACACAATCCTCTTCAACTTGTCTTGGTGGTCATCCCCGATCTCAATACGTCTTCCTGTGGACTTGCGATACGTTACATCCAGCCTTGCAGATTGAAACTCCTTGATCCAGTTATAGACGGTGGCTCTACATGGTGCCTCTCACCATAGGCAGCAGAAAGTTCGGATATTATGGATTGGTTATCGTATTCGGATTGGGAAACCGAATAACACTTCGATACCCAACCGCTGGAAGCATTGTCTCGAAATGAATGCGAATCTTGTCTTTCTGTGGAATGCGACTGACCTTTGAACACAACTCACACTCGGTACCGCTCGTGATTGTTATAACAATCAATATAACTGAATACGTCGATGAATACAACTCAGACCCTATTGAAGTTTATGCAAGTCATGTTCGAAGTAAATATATCGGTCAAAATACTTTCAAGAAAGGAAATGTATGGAAAAAATCAACTAAAATGCTGAAAAATACTAAATATTTATAATCGATAAAAATACTAAAGAAAAAAATATCAATGAAAGTTATCAATACGATATTTGCTATCTATATACCCATTAGTCATCCAGTATGAAATATCTAAGTCGTAGCATTATTCCTTCTGGTCGAGTCTAAATCATTTTTTATCTCACCACGTATGCAATCATATCGGAACTAGAAGTAAAAAGAATAAGAGAATTCTCAAACTGTTCGACTGATTTTACAACAAACAAAACTGTCACACAATTTGGTGATAATGAAATCGCTGTTAGAAAAGATCCCTTAACCATAGAGAGTACATGAGTGTTGACAATGCATATTCAAATTATAGATATATTCACAAGTTCGACCACAGCTGCTGTACCAACACTCACACATGTGGTAAAATAATTAAATGTAGGAAGGAGAGTGAGAGGTTTAAAACTGTTAATTTGTTGAAGGAAATGCTTTAAGGCTAGAATGAGTAACAATATACCGATCACACGAAATATATGGAATGATGGACAGGAACGGCAGTCACTGATACCAACCACGTTTTTTATGAAGTGTCCATTGTATGGCTGAATAATCTGGGAAATATCCAATTAAAAATGAGCTAAATCTTCAGTTAAGAAAATCAATATTCAATCGAATTCGTCAAAATTCTAAGGCCACATAAGTTGTTTTTAAAACATGATCTGCTAGGTTAGCTAAGACGTAAACAAAAGCAAAGAAGCGTAAAATGAGTTAAAATATGCGAAATGAGCTTTCTGTGCCCTCAATTAATTTCTGTAGGTAAAATATTCCTTGCAGTTTGAAGGAATCAGTCTTTCAACTATTGATTGATAATTTCTACAAAATAATTAAATTGCAGTCAGCAGCACTATTTTCCATCGCACATGCATTTATGTGCAATGGTAAAAATTTGTCTAAATTCGTATGTTATGTAAAAAAGCAGGCACACAGAAGAGTTATGCGGATCTTAGCAGTCAATAGAGCAATGCAGTTTATCTATAGATAATTTGCTGCTTTACATTAGTAGAAATCTCTGCTCAGCTTTATTCAAACTTAAAGTCATTTGGCTGAACATTCATGAGAAAGAAATAGAAGGGTTCCATTAAAGAAAACTTTAAATCAATGCCATAGACATGTTATTAATTACATAATGTGAAGATATGAACATCTTACATCGAAGTTGCCCAAGAGACCATCTCCGGGGTTCGAAGCCGGGGTAGAGCACGGGTAGTCGATTTCTTTTAGCATTTTCATTTCAAATGGAGCTAAATGCATCGATTCAGGTCTCTTCACGCGCTTTCCTTGATCTCCTGCTCGTGACTTTTGTGAAGATATGTTTTCCGGTATAATAAATCACTCAAAATGGTCGGATAGAAGAGAACCCAAAACTGACCCTCAGAATATGCAGAATGCCAAGATCCATTTTACGAGAATATGAAAACCGCAGAATACTTAAATTAATAAAGAAGAAATTTTAAACTCGACCGGTCAAGCGCATATCAGACTTGCGTTCAGATCACGAAGGTTTACTCTAGAAAATCGATGCAATGTTGCTGAGATTAAAGTCAGAATGCTGGTCGACGTTTGCAGAATTCATTCAAACAGGAAAATCTGCGATGGTTTGGGCACATACTATACAGGGATTAGATGGAGTGGATCAGGAAGGTGCTTGATGACAGAGGAGCACCGGACTTCATGAAAACCTGACTGGAATTCTCGCATTCATCATAGAGCCGATTAAAAGTTTCTTTATCATCGCTTAGCATTTCACCATTTGAGTTATTGAAATCTGTAACTGCTATCTGTCATTTGATGTTTAATTCAAAATTGTTTTATTAAAAATTTGTAATGAAAGGAACATTGCTTAATATAGCAGTCGACAATATTGGCTCTCATTTTTACATAAACTATTCAATCTTTTTGCATACCCAGTAAGTTAATAGGACAGACACCCAGTTTTTGCACTGCATCGCCGGTCCGGTGCACCTCCAGCTTTTGAAATGAATGAGGACAGGAACTGGTTTGCCGGATGACTGACTACGCAGGACCGGGTTTGACACCGTAAAAGAAGACATGCACCGATTCCACAAGATCGACAGAAATGGAAGATCGCCATGAAGAGAAGACCATCCAAGCTGAGCGTAGAAGTCGAACGTTCAAGTGAGTGAACCTTATACACCGGCCACCAGCATGCCATCAAACATCAGCGCAGCTTCAAATTCATTTCCATGATCACTCGGCAAATTATCGTAAGAAGCAAAGACGCTTCGAATCATGCTATGTAATGACATTTTATACTTTCATGAACAATGAAGTGAGTTATAACCCACATATGCATCGCAACTATGAATACATTCGTGAGTTAATAAAAATGTGCTACTCATTTATGACAAGTAAATGAATATCATTTTTCATCATTAAAAATAGACAAGTCAAGAATTCTGACAATCACAATACGACGAATAAGATTGTTGGATGAATCACCTTCATGATCTACTTTCTAGTAGCCTACAGACATTGGGAAGAAGTCTAGCAAAATAGCCAAGACGAAAGCTGATCAAGTGACCGATTGAGCGATTAATTCAATTCATCATTTCAACACAAAAAAATAATTTTCAATACAGCCAACTTTAGAAATAAGAAATGAGATCATGGAACAATATCATGGTGGCAACACTCATCATAGAATGCAAAGAACATTGTGACATTTCAGTGAGGACAAATGTCAAACATCAAGTACAGATGAAAGGAAAAATTGAAAAATATACAAAACATTTTATTATCATCTTACTTCGTTGTCATCCGTCTGCATGCAAATTACAGAACTTTGAAAATATCGGAAACAACAACATGGGACATTCGAGAATGACAGATCAAGGTAAATAGTCAAGATTCCATAATGCTAGGGAGCGTTTTCTATGTACTCTGCAGTCGTGAAACACAAATATAATGATGCAGACTAACAGTTGCAATTTTGAATATGAAGATAATCAACCCTTCCTATACACGAATGTTGGACATAATCAAACTATTTAAGACAGTAACATTATAGGGTCAGGTTTAATTACATAATGCTACTATGCATTATGTTCGTTAATATGCTTAAAGCATTCATTATCATTCTGATAGACAAAGAGCACAATTAGAATTCAAATCAATTATCCTTTATTCATATCAATATGAAAACAAATTTTGTAAAGAATTTGTGGTCTCCTGTCTCAATATGTTTTGGTGATGCCCACGAAAAATAGCATCCAAATACATTACTGACAAAATTCACCACGCCGAAGTCAATCTGCACTATTCCTCTTTGCTACAAGAGATTGTCTGACTCTTGAAGTTATGGATTATGAAACATAATTTTGATGATTATGCTAAATACTTGACTATCGAGGTTACAAGCCAAATCAAATTGTAATCAAATCAAACATTTAATTAGTACGAATGTTTTGTTACGTCAATTAAAAATATTGAGAATTACGGCTCAACATTCAACGAATCGACCAAAGGATTTCCTCTTTTTACATTTTGATTGAACAAAGACATCTGTGTACGGGAATATGCCAAATCCAAAGGAATTATTCCATTGTCAAATCTCAAAAGCACATAAATCGATAGCGAATACAGCAACACTAATTTGATTCGTCCTTTGAAATTAATGAAATTTAATCAACAATCAGACAACTGCAGCTTTAGATTAATAACCTGTCAGTTATTGAAGTCTAACCTTAAATTAACAGGGGCAACTATGCTATGCTTCAGCATCATCTTCCCAAATCATTTGATTCTTTTAGATAGACCTCCTTGACGGTACATAGTCCGTCAGCTTTCCGAGATCTTAGAAGCAAATGCTGATAAATGCCTACGTTTTTATGGGCGAAAATGTCTTTGGAACACTTTCGTCGAAAATACACTATGCTTCAAATGACAAACAACGCAGTTTCTCATGAATTCTGCACAGCGTTGAGTTCATCGGAAATGTGCACTGCCAGTAAAGAAAGACAGTAGTGTAATCTAGTCTAGTAAATCAGAAAATAATCTCATGTTCACAATACATAAATTAAGACAACTAGCATCGATTAATATAAAATTCTTCAACTCGTTGCTGAGTCGGACAGCGCAATCTATGATGTTCACAAATTAAATATGCAAAACTGCCTATGACTGGATTTATAATCCCATTTTTGATTGTAGTTATATGTTTTTATAATAGAGGTGACATACATTCAACATTTTCACACAATCAAGGCCATGTACATGAAGCATTCTCAAATCATGATACAAGTACCATACAAATTTAAGGTTCCAGACTATCACTGCTGTGTTGTTATATTAAACCAGCTTTCCGATAAAATGCATCACCGTGATGAACTTGTCTCTTAAGCTTCCTAGTGAATATGGTTTCTTTAATATTAGGTAAAACTATTGGATGCCTGAGCATGGATTTTAAAATTTCCTGATTTTCAGATTGGCAGCTCTATCTATGATTGAAGATAGCACATATTATTGACTGGAAGTTGCTGTGATACACTTACCTTGATTTGTGAATACTTCATGCACATTGACAACAAAGGTCTGTCGTAATATTTTTTTCTGTCGTAATACGTATATTGAATATCAAAAGAGAATGACAACGATTAAGTCAATAGAGGACACTGGCACCCGTGATTCGCCTGAACATGAATTCGGCTGTCGGTATCACTTGGATATGACTTCTGCCTTCACTCACATTCCTTTCTGCCGTCAGCGCGGCCTTGTGAAGTGTGCGAGCTCGTCGTGTCCACCGCGGACTTCGGTTCGATTCCTGGGTCAGGCGAGTGCGGTCGGGGAATCAAGGGTGTTGGTGTCCTCTATTGACTCAATCGTTATCACTCTCTTTAGAAACTTCATGCACATTATTTTGATCATATATGAAATTTACATATTTGTTAAGACGGAACTTAAATCTTCGTCTCATGCGTTGGAACTAGACATGCAGCTATTTGTAGAATTGCAAAATGGCATTTTAAATCATTAGAAGTATAACTATAAAATGAACAAAAGTCTAGCCATGACCTCCTGTCGCATGTAATCACTTCATTTTTAATGATGCTTCAAATTGAAATTTGAGCATTAGAGCACTAGATCTTGTCCTACTGCGTGAGATGGTTAAGAGCTCAACTAAAGTGATATTAGCAATGTTAATTGTTCAAATAATTACAGGAAGCGTTATCGTTAAATTTGATACTCGTCGAGTACATATAATTAATATCTACTTCCGTTCATTAACATTACATTATCTTCACGGTGCAATATAACGAGACAACAAATCAATCTTTCTGCAACCTGGACGGTTTGCTCTCGTCGGAATTAAAATAACAACAGTCTTACCTTTCTTACGGGTTGGCCGAATACATTCTGTTCGAAGAAAAGAGATATTCCCATAATTTTGTGATGACTGTCGATTGTAGTTAAAACGATGGAAAGTCTTTACTAATTATCTGTGTTTAATTACTAATTAGAGACAAAAACAATACCAACCACTTACATCTCGACAGAGACCAGTATGTGAAAATAATGTAAGCGCATAGTATTATGTAAAATTAATTGTTTATTAGAAATACAATGTCATAGGCCATCTCTGAAGTATTTGTCAATCTCTGGATACTCATGTAACGGACGATCTCAAATTCAAGCTTCATATTCGAGATTGAGGGAAAACATTGTGAACGGTGATATTTTATTCAACCTTTCTATCTTCATTTACAGCTTCAAGAAAGGTCATTAACCATATCGATCTTTCGGTTAGAATTTTGATGTTAATTATAAGCTTCAGACAAAGCGATAAAAGCTTTTCAAAAAATAGAGAATACAGAAGCTTAAAACTTGTGTCAATAAATTCTAAGTCACTAAGTACAGACTGCATGTACAATATAGTAATGTCGATATCTAGTAGGCCTACCTTGTATCCGCCGTCCATCTAAGCAGTTTCATTGATCAGGCAATGAAAAATTAGGTCTGTTCCATGATCTGTACCTTGTACAAGGTCTAATGGCCTGATAACAAGAGCTACTATCTATGGTACTTACCCTCCCGATTGGTAGACAATATGAGCAGGATAAGCATGGTAAGACATCTATGGTCATTCTATCTCTCACTCACTCGGTCACTCAGTTATTTCCTGTTCGTTGTACCTCAAATTATGAGGGTTGCCCGTCAACATAAATCACGAAAATGTACATGATGTTAAAATGTACTAATCGATCGAATTATGTTTTGCATTGTATCATATTTTGATTACGCCTTTGAACGAGACGAGCATTTCGCAAAATATAAGCAAGTCAATCGGACAGAAAGCAAGTGAGACATGAAGTTAGATTTGATTTCAGATGGTCAAGAAAGCAAACTTATGTTGGCATATTTCGTGTGCCTTTGTTCGGAAGAAATTTTACTACGAAAATTATTTCCATTTTGTTTGATAGACGAGCAATTTAATAACAAATATCGGTTCTGCGCCATCGTCGACTAGTCAACTTGTCAAAAGAGTTCCAACTCTGTGTATAAATATTTGTATGTCACTCAATTTGAGCGATGAAAAATGACATGTATTCATAGTAATCGACATAGTCTTTACAGGGACAAAATGAAGTTTGAGGCAGTTCCCAAGACCCTCATTACTTTGTGGGAAATAATGAATTGATTTTCTGAATACGGCTTGCTTCTGTTGATGTCTTTTTCTATCACTGAATTGGTGATTCATCCACGATTGTTGTACCGATGCAGTAAGCCTCTTTAGAAACTTGTTGACACACTAATATCTTTGCCTGTCCATAGTTCAATGATCAACATAGCAAGAATTTCATGCTCAAAGCATTAGGCTCTCACAGCATCATAAACGCGCACTGAAAAACATAAAATCGAATACCGGTAACTGTCACTTGAAAGTTGACCTCAATATGCTATCAACGGTTACTAGAATAACGCTGGTGACTTCTAGTTTTGATCCCGCTCTTCATGATACCCCTAATGGCCTCTTACCTGGAATGTGATCAGACTCTGCACCTCCTTTTCAAGTGTACTCTCCTGGATACGTAAAGCATCAACCTCGTCATCTCGCTGCTGTAATTCAAGTCTCAATTCGTCCACCATTGTATCCACTTCATCCAAGATGCCGTTCATCGCCCATTTGTAGTCCATCTTTCTTTGGTCTTTCTTCTGACGAATAAGAATCTCAGTCGGCAACTCATCTTCCTCCATACTACCAGGAATGTTCAGTTCACAAATCTCTTCGTCACCTGTTGACATCAGAGCAAGTTCTAGACTTAGATTAAATATAAGTAGGTGTATAAATAATGTTTTATAAGAAGATATTCTTGTCTTCAAGACTTTTCAACATAAAGCGGTATAAGGTTTACTTATTCAAACTAGTGTATATTGACCAACATAGCCTGTATGTTCAGGCAGATTCAATGGCAAATGTATAATGTGCATGCAAAATCGTGCAACAACGCTAATGACCATAAAAGGTATTAACCATATTCTCAACGAAAGTAAGACACAGCTGCCGCATGATGAAAATCAATTGAAAAGCTACATTGTCAACGATCCAAAGAGCGGCTAGAAAACCAAAACATAGATTTAAAGCCACTTCAGCATTTTGACCTTAATTGAAATCTCAAGATTATGATTAAAGTCTTGCTGATTGGCAATGTTGTGCATTTGAAGGATTAGAACAGTATCAAGAAATAAAGTTGAGATCAACAAATACATGAAGTATGAGATAAACATGCGCACTGCAGACTCCAAGATAGTAGATTGACATTACAGGCAAACACTATTTGGCTAAAACTATGGCCTACTTCTGAATAAAAGATATGTATTTTTGTGAAATTCCCTATTTTGTTCTTTTAAAAGAAGAAAATTCGGTTTATTACGTTTTATTTAAATTTGACACACATTCCATGACATTTCTTCGAATAATGGCCACCCTCGAACAGTGACCGTGGATCTGACAATACCATGCTAGGTTTCCAAAATAGATGCTCTTCTTCGAGAGCCCTCATTATTAAGAGTAGCAAATAAATAGTTCAAAAGCAATTCTCTCTCAGCTTGTATGCTGCGGGTCATTTCAATTAGTCCATCTGTAGGGTAGGCCCATGATCAAAGTAAAGCAGAATTATCTGTCGGTTTTGGTTCTCTATCGTTGAAAAGCTCGGCTGAAGATGAGCACGGCCAATACAGCAGCAAATTCCAACAACTAATTGGCACAAATCCCTAATATTCAACAAGTTTCCATGAACCGGATGGTACCTAGTAGTAGTCGCACTCGATTAATAGCCGTGGACAAGATCCATCGTTTTTCAAAGTAGCAGAGTACCCCTGCTGGGTGTGCGACATGCGTTGATCGAATGGTCGACGCTTTAACCCAAACAAAGAAGTGCAATATTTCATGAGTTCGCAATTATTGTGCTAAGCTAATATGACACGGTACCGTAGGTCTAGACATTACAATGTTAAGCTACTTTATAACTCACCATAAAAAACTGCAGTGACATCAAGTCAAATTAGTTTACGCACATGTGCGTGAATTCTGAGAAATGTCAGTCTTTTTAAACCGCTGTCATTTATTGACATGCACATTATGCGAGTTTTTTGAAGTATACTTCATATTTACAAAACTGACTTCTAGTCTTTTAACTTTAATTCAATTTAAACATTTTGTGGCAGGTTCATAGATCGGAATCACATTTGTTTGACAGGTATGGAGATGCACTTACTCGAGGATTCTACGGGACCGTCACCATTAGCAGAGACGCGGAGGACTTCAGCCGCCGATTCAGTCTTCATCATGCTTTGTAGCTTCTTTTTCAATTCCTTCATCTCATTGTACAATTTATGAATGAAGACGTCTCTATCCTCGAGTCGGGAGTTGAGACGGTGAATGCTGTTCTCTGCGTCACCCAGCCTCTCACCGTCGGTGAAGCTTGATTCTTCAAGATGAGACAGCCGCATCTGAAGTCCGTCAATTTCTTCATTCTTCTCTGACAATAGTCGTTGTGTAAATTCTGACATTGCTTCAGAATCCACTTCATGGTTGTCAACTTCGACAGCGCGCATTCGTTGCTGGAATAAAGTTACAAGAACATATCAGATAAGTTTTTTCATGTAACTTCTTTATAGGGGGCTGACAGATGACGATAAACACAGAGACGTGGAAATTTTTCTCATCGCCTGTAGCACTACACAGTGGTCTCAAAGGGCATCGAAATCTCAAAGGGAACGTTTGCAAATTCTTGATTATCAGATGTGTTGCTCAAAATTGAATGAAATATGAAAGCAATAAGATCTTCCAATGGTGGCATTTGTCTTGGCTACTTTGTAAAACTATGAACTAGAACAGGGTTTGTACACCTTCCTGGAGTTATAATTCACTAACTTTTACAAACATTCACGAACCCTGTAGAAACTGCAATTTCCAACTCAAGTAATATGTGATTTTGAGACAGGCTCTCACTGAAGATCTTCAATTGCAAAGATACAATAATTAAACTCCGTATCGAAATTAATGATGGCACTACTAACATCCATTTAACTTAGGAAGCACTACAAACTGGAATGTAAGGAACTATTTTCTGCCCTTTTTTGATATGATTGATGTAACGAGAAGTAGCGGACAACCATCTCGCATAGGCAGATTGATTTGAAGAATATCTAAAAACTTGTTTGTGAGGATTGTAATCTATTTACCTACTTAGGATCTTTGCAATTTTATAAATAGTCCGAGTAAACAGTGCACTCAATCAACTTCTTATACATTTTAGATATCTTAAGTCAGGTTGGGCCATTGCGAGACAAACAACAACAACATGTCCGGTTTTACGTCCTTGGTTCCACCAGTTTTGAGGGTTGTACGGTATTCCATGCCGATTCCAATGTTGAGGACGGATAGCGCTCCTCCATGCACCACGATCCTGTGCAGTTCGACGATCGAACCGCAGGTCGCGGAGGTCCTTGTCCACATTGTGAATCCATCTTTTCTTCTGGCCTCCTCGTAAGTTCTGACTTGTCATTGTAGAACGAAACGTAGTATCTGCGGCTACCAAAGCTGAGTGCTAACAATTTTTCAATTGAAGGTGAGATATTCCCACAAAGATGTCTATTTCCTACATAATCTGAATGAAACATATCTTTGGTAAGAACAATGATTTGCTTTTAAGAGGGCAGGTAGTGAGATCCTATCGGAGGCATTAAATCGAAACTTGCAGAACTGTTTGACTATCCTAGAGCTACTTAAGAGCTCAATTAGATGGGATCTGCGTGGCAGAACTTTCCCCATTAATTCATTTCATACTTAATCACCGTTTCATTGGTGAGGTTGGACCTCAACCCCTAATGGTCCATTTAACAAATGATCCTCTTCAAATCTTTGAAGGCTTGATATAATCTAAAACGTGCCGGGATGATCTCTTGTCCCTCAAGTGTGTGGATATCTTAATATTTACACCATGTATGTCAGCATATGCAACAAAGCTCTTTGAGCTGCCTCCCCTGTGGCTTATCTAGCCATGCCCTTTCTAAGTCCCCTAAGCGATGGCCGCCGCTCCTCTTCGGAGGCAAGGTGTGGGGTGTGATCAGTGGGGTTGCTGCCTGCCCCGGTCAATGCTGTTCACCTAGTGTGAACAGCTTTGTCGTGGGGATGGTATCGCCCCAGTGGTATCGGAATTGCCATTCACTCCACGGACACTCCTCGCCAACAGTAGGCATGTACTTGTCTACTGGATGTGTCGCTTCGTGTTGCTTTGATACAAAGCCTCCTATCCGCTGGACGGAGCCGGGTAAAACAAAAACAACCTTTTGTGTATCAGGGTGTCCACCCTATCTGAGAAAAAAAATTCACGTACAATTCACGTACATGACAAAAAATTCACGAACCACCATTTCAGGCCTACTTGCCCGGCAAGCGACAGTTGGTTGAGTCAGTATCATTCAAAAACACTACCCGCAGCAACTGCTCAAAGAAATGCAGTAATGAGATCTTTACAGTAGAAAGATAGTTCTTCAGAACTATCTTGTATACACACTGCACACATAATAATATAAGTGCATTCGATGCTATTTTGTAGCCATCATTTCACAAATAAATGGTATTTTTGGTCACTCAATAATCTCTAAATACAACATAATTAACGGCTATAAAAATCAAGGTAATAATAATAGGGTCCGTGTTTTTAGATTTCTAGAAGCAGATTCGTAGCTCTGCAGGTCGTCATGTTTTGATGTTTATAGTTCATGGTGATATATCGTACGATAACTCCATCAGACTGAGCCAAAACATGATCCAAGTCAATTTAATGACTGAAGCCATCCATACATTATCTAGCACTGTCAAAATCTGCAACTGACAACAAGCTAGAACGACAGTCTCACCATTTTTCAAAACGCATGCATTTCTATCTGTAAGTAATACAACACGTCATAGAATGAATGTTTGAGTCAACCGACCCTATTGTTTGTTGGCCTTGGCCAAGCATTGACAATTTTGCGTAGCCACATATGCATGTACATCTATATATGAGTCTTATAGAGACAAAAAGCACTAGTATATGACTGCACAATACACATGCATACATCTGTTACAAAAAGCATAAGATAATTCAGGACACTCAATTCAGGGACTAATTCAGGGATGTCAAGACGCTGATTAGCAGAATTTCACAAATTTTCATTGTCTGAACCCAGACCCGTTGTTAGTAGCGGCTATATTATATGACCATATCTACATGTTTATGACTTTCTTTCTTGTAACATACTTTTTTGTAGAACCAAGTCAGAGTTGGTGCAACAACGGAAGAAAAAAAATTTAGCACTTGTAACAAGAATCAGTGGATATCAAGTAGGAGTAAACAGCAGTAAATACCACTATCTGCGCAACTGAGCTGAAATTCACGTACACCTTCGCATTTTCCCAAAATTCACGTACAATTCACGTACATTTTCATAATTTTCGAAATTTACGCACAATTCACGTACATACGTGAATTTCCAGGGTACAGTGGACACCCTGGTGTATGCAAACTAGACGTTTCTTGAAAATCATTACCCACAAATTTTGAAGGCCCAATATCTCAAAGTATCCCTGTTCAGAAAGGTCATGCACCGGCACTTTCTGTGACCATAATTCAATGATATTCAGGGAGAACGTCAGAGTCCTGAGATCACTTGACTGATGATCTTCAGCAATTGGACTGCCCTTCTCTCCCCGACAAAGCAAAAGTTTATACGAGATGTTAAAATTTTGCGATTAAACCAAACAACAAAAAGTCGACCACTATTTTGTGCTGTAATGTTGGAAAAATCAACAAATATGAAGTATTTTTACACTTGACAGAATATGATCACTTACAAGAATCACTTCATAATCAGCTTCTATTTTCTTCTTCCCCTCGGTAAGCGACTTTATCTCTTCTTCCAGTTTTTCTACCTCGTCAGATCGGTTGGTAAGGAGCTCTCTTAATCTGTTCGTTTCCATCTCAAGTTCCTCGACCTTTTCAGTGGTTTCTAATGAGACAGCTTGAGTGGGTTGAATGTGGCGCTTCGAATCAACCTCTTGCCTCAAGGCTGAAAGTTGTCCTAATTGTGCACACACTTGTTCTTGCAACTCAGCTTTGTCATTCTCCGATTCCTGTAGTAAAAGAGCAGCTATGAATGATACAAGTTTGACTCAGTCATTTATCAATCAGACTGAACAATATTGCAAAAAGAAATGCGAACGAGATATGCTCTTCGTTGAAGTTCAATATTCATCAGTCGATAAAATGACAGACTCATTCTTAGTATTACGGTAAAATTATGAAAAGTTTTTTTTATGAAGACAGATAGGAAATTGGAAACTTGTGAACACATAGAACTAATAAAGCCGTTAAATTGATTTTGATAAGATGAAAAATCAACTCTTGCAAAATGCATTTCGCCCACTCTTATTCAAGTGGATATAATATGAAGAATACAATATAAAGAATATAAAGTGGACAGAATATAAAATACAAAATCTGAAAACATTTACTTCCACAGTAATAAATCTATGAACACAATTGACAGCATGCGAACCTATGATCTATTAGACATAGGAAATATGAACTAATAACAATTGAGTAAATAACCCAGATATTAAGATAATGGAGACTTGGCCTTAGTATCTATTTTGCTTCTTCTAATATCTAGGTCATTTACACAATTGTTATTAGTTCATATTTCCTATGTCTAATAGATCATAGGTTCGCATGCTGTCAATTGTGTTCATAGATTTATTACTGTGGAAGTAAATGTTTTCAGATTTTGTATTTTATATTCTGTCCACTTTATATTCTTTATATTGTATTCTTCATATTATATCCACTTGAATAAGAGAGGACGAAATGCATTGTGCAAGAATTGGTTTTTCATTTTATCAAAATGAATTTAGTAGCTTTGTTTATTTATATACTAAGTAAAGTGGAATATTTTTTAAGCAAATAAAGCGACAAAATATTAGGAATCATACTTCATAAGGTTGTCTTAACGCACGAAATACGACAAAATGACGGAACAATCATTTGAATAATAAGAAAAATTCATCTCAGTAACAAGACAAGGCACCGAGCTCCAAATCCACGAACAGAGCTCATATACATCAATAATAAAGTCGATTAAAAGTATACAATTCGTTAGATCAGGAATGAATCACTCTACCGCTTGATGTATCTCGAATGACCTTTGTCGTTGCACGTAAATACTGTTCAAGTAAATATACCAACTAGACTGACAACAACTTATTAAATCAATGGCAATTCAGAATCGGAGTCTACAACATCAGAGCGAGGATGAGCCATGGATAGGATTTTTTACATTTTTCAATTCTTTGCATCATTGCTGACATCATTTCTTTACATCATACATGTATATGATTGTGTGTACTGTGTACATGTATCATAACCACATTCCGACTGATCCCCGCATCTTATGATAAGACTTATAAACAAGATAGCAGAATTATCAATGATAAACAAATACTCGTTATTGAAAATCGCATGTCGCTCCATAATGCAATGAATCCTCCTCCCTTTCATCCTGACCTTCACTCAGTTCTGTCTTCCCATGCCCTGTGTATATTACGGCTTACTACGTACATGTTATGATGATTGTGACACTGTATATCGAATTGTAAAACTGATGGACATTATAATAAAGCATACAATAAGTGTTTCTGCAACACGAATGCAAATAAGCTTTTCTGACTTCTGAAGAGAGATCAGTATTTGTAACGGAAATTATTCCGATGTCTCTACTTGGTGGAATATGAATAGCATGCATAGGCAACTCGACATGCACAGCAACTGAAAGCAGTCGAGGCCAGTTGACGTTCAGCGTTTCATCGTGAGTTATATTGAGTTTAGTAAGCAGGGATAGTTACTATTCTCTCAATTGCTTCATAATTTTCAATTAGTCCGTTTACTCTCAATTTCTATCCATTACTATTATCGCACTCTACGTCATGCCTTGTATTATTCAACAATAAGACTCCTTTTCCTGACTTAAAAAAGTTGTTCATTTATCCATGTATAATTCAATTCTGGTCTAAATGATACAATCCTACAATGATTTAACACTAAAACACTTAAATCAGCAGACATCTAGCCATTGCCACTATCTTAGATATACATGGATTAGATGAAAGATGAAGGCCATTACAGTCAAAAACGTTAACGATCTTATAATAATTATAAGATCGTTAACGTTTTGACTGTAATGGCCTTCATCTCTCATCTAATCCATGTATATCTAAGATAGTGGCCATGGCTAGATGTCTGCTGATTGGTGTGTTATTGTGTGAATTGTTCTATATTAAATGCTTCGACAGTTTTCATGTACGGCGTTTTATCAAGATTTTGGAATTACATATGTCAGGTAATACCATGCTTGTGAATTGACATGTCAGATGGCGGTTAACCCTTCCCATGTTCATCGATCATCTCTCGAAGATGTTGATAAGATTCTCCGTAGAACCTTTAAATCTCATCCCTCGTCTACAAATATACACATACATGGAAGCTTTGCGATCAATTATACGAGTCAAAATACGGATAAAAATCGTCTTTGAAAAATGCAATTAAATGTTTTACTTCAATTTTGCTTGCAATAGTAGCTTTACTTTTAAACAGCAACTGAAATATATAACTTGTAAATAAATGACTTGAAGGCTGTTGTTCCACCATGTTATGAAATGAAACAATAATCCATGAACCGTCCGCCAACATCGATTCATTACACATGATCAACAACGATAAGAAGAAATTGCATACAGCTCACCAAGAAAATAAATCCGCAGACAAGGATACCCGTACGAAAACTTTAAGTGGAACTAAGGTAAATAATTCATTATCAATTTGTGCATAGAGTCAGAAACAGGGTAAGAATAAAACGGCGACTTAATGGCATCAATGTCGAACTCAGCAGACAAGCTACGGAGGTGAGGGATATGATAAGCATGCTCAAAGAACAAACTCCACACAGCAGCATTAGCGATGAAGTTACATGGTATATGAGTTGCATAGACGCCATTTCAGACACCAGCTCCTTTTGTTCGAGCTCTAATTCCATTTTAATCGACAGTAGCACCTGAGTGAGAACGAGAGACGATGGTGACATAAACATAAGATAACAAGGCAAACATAAATTGATATATTAACCACAAAACCAAGAGATAAACATCATATTTTACACTGCTACATATTACAACAAGTCATGCTTTGCTTGGGGGCCACGATAGTCATGTCAAGCGGAATTTCAACGACATCAAACTCATCAAAACACTCCATACAAAATAGTTCGATTCATTAATGGCTTCAATTCATGTCTGAAAATACTTTAATTTGATGAAGATATAGCATAATGTAGATGAAATTGTGATAAAAGACTTCAGCTGGGAACTTATTAGACTGAAAAGGAGAAAATTTGGCATTATATCAAATCTTTTACAGGGTTATGTTAGAAGAGTTTCAGTCTCACAACGCTTTTCTTCTACCATGTCACTCTACATTCTAAAACTTATTTTTTGCCCCACTTCGATTATTCTTCAATTTTTCGCCGCTACAGATGATTCCAATCTTTCGCCATATTCATAAACATAATGCATGAATTTTTGAATACCCTCAAAGCTCATGCATGAAGCAAATTCATCATAATATGCAACATAGATCTGACTTGATTTGATCATTTATCTAAGATCTACACCAGCTCCGCTTGATTGAGTTCGCTTTGGTATCTCCCTTCTCCATAAATTGGCGCTCCTTTCAGTTCCGACTAGTTGTATCGAAATGAAAGCGTTTCTCATGTATTCTGTTGAGGATGCTTTATGTCGAATCATTTGCTGATCAGCTCATCTAAGTTATATGTCTGTCCTATAACTTGCGTTCATTTGACTTTTTCTTTCGTCAAAGTAGCACTAGACAACCGAACAAATAGCTTTGTCAACAACACATTTCACAACACCATTTTCTTTTATACACTTCTTGGTTATTTTTGCTCGATTGCTGCAATCGATTGCGATGACAAATAGCTAAATTCTTCGACAAAGAATAGAAACCTTTTATCACATGAATGCGGCAAAGCATCTTCACAGTAAATTGATAAGCAGAAAATGAATTTGTGGATGGAGTACGCAGGACATGGCAACATGTATATCTGACACAAAACAGAATGACGAGGTCACACAGTGATCAATTTGCCGTGCATTGAAAAGTCAATGTCATATAATGCAATACTCTGAATCGTCTGTGTAGTGATCTTCCCACAGAAAACATTTGCTTTTTTCGTGAACTTAAAAAAACGGCGGACAAAAGGACATGTCAAAATGTCCTTCGCTTTCGATAGGCGGTCTGTTTAGCGAAGGAAACAAGGAATGTACGGGAGAACTTTGGGAACTGCGAAAAACTGGTCGTTTCATCAAGGTGTTCTTCGTAGGGAGATGGTTTCAAAGAGTTCCTTATACTACCTTAATCAGTATTGCGATTTAATGTGAAATGTAAAAAGGTGGTGGTGTTGAGATTACCAGCCCGCAACGGAGGCCGAGCAGGCGAGACAGCCCCGCACGGCCGATGCCAAAAAGGTCGAATACTTGTGTGCGATGAAGAATTGTTAAGTTGATATTTGAAGCATCACACTGATATCAGTCAGTCACACCATCGAAACTCTCATCATTATTATGCTGCTACAAATATTCGTAAGATTCTACCCAAATATTCAAGACTTACATTTGGATCAAAAAATATTTTGGCCTGAATTCGTAAAAATGCGGATAAGCGTCCTCACGTCAAAATTCGGGTGAGCTATTCACTGATCACTATATGCAGCAATAAAAGGAGATCAATAATCTCACTATTTGCTTGTAAGCGCAAGTTTCCCGGGACACATTAACTCATCAAATAATTCAGCGTCAAGATTAGGGATGTAATTTCGACAATCGGTCAATTTCAAAGAATCATCAACGAACACAAAATATTTTGGGAATGACAAGTATGAAATATTCTATGTTAAGTTGTTCGAGCTAAATTGCATGTATCTATACAATATTAGAACATTTCACAATATAAATTCTCAAAATAATTCATAAACAATGAGTGTCCAAGGCGCTGGACTTTCTTCAAATCATTCAGGTCTATATATTGCTCAATCTCATGAAATGTTTCTCAATGGTGTGACATAGCCCTCATACATTCAATGAGAGGCAACTACATATATCTATTTTACCACTCAAATTTGTAGTTACAGAAGCTGATTGCCGTACATTGACCTTGGATAGTTCAACACAATTCTGATTTCTTTAACATTGCAATTCAGTTGCAGATCCTCCAACCACAAGATCACCTGACCAACTGTAGTGAGAGCTAATTGGAAAATAAGGAACTGCTCTATCACAAGCACGTTGAGAGTGGATTGCATTTTTGCAACCACTTGAAGCCGTAACCGAAAGGACGACACTTCATGGACAATGGACACGCAACTCTGTATATGTTTTCAAGTGCTGACTATCGATCGATTTATCAAATCTTAACTCATTGAACTTACGTACCTTCGAATGGCATTTACCTGGGAAAACTTCTATCAAAGATTCAGCACTGTATCCGAAAGCGCTATTCAAGTATCTGTGTGACCGAGGTTGTAAAGTAGAATTTGAACTGAAAACAATGCTTTCATCAGAAATAAATAACGAATGCAGTCTGTTATGTGTTGTCTGTCCCATGATGACATCATCCATTATTCTGAACATGAAACGTCAACAATGAAAATGGGAAATCACTCAGCTATTCCCTGAGTACAGTACACGATCCTCTAGCTATAATTGATACATGATTTGAATAAATGGCGTCATTGTCGGTAACAACTCAATATTATAATTTCCAAGCAACTCAACTCAGTCAATATGCTTGAGATAATGTTGACGATGGATGGAGTTGCTTTTAGATCCGAAAATGAAAGCCAGATACTCTCGGTTCCCCATAAGGAGCATCCGACAGAAGTTGGCAACAGATAGTGAATTCTAGTTGCAATTGCTTATCGATTACCGTCGGCACTGTGCAATAAAACGATTTTACTGGAACCTACAGCTGTTACACACTCTCAGCTGAAATTTTTATCTAACTCATTCAACTCATCATATCTGCTCACTGTATACTTGAGGAAATTTCTAACGCCTGATAAATTATTCTAATCGCAACATTCCAGCCGCCATAGCAGCTGAAACATTGAGTTGCTGTGAATTCAGCTTATTTGAACAACTTGTAGAAATTTACAAGGAACTATGCTGGACATTTTGTTTCAAGAAATAGAATGCCACACCGATGTTAGAGGTGCAGAATGAGGCTGATCGAATTCCATGACTACGGAAAAATGCAAAAAAATCTAAACAATTCCAAATCACATCAGAAGATGAATTATGAAATCAAGGAAATATAAATAGGGTTTTCTGATAATTTTAAGAACTGAACAAAATCAAATCTATCAGAAGAGAAATTCAGCGATCACTGCTGAAACTTCATCGGGCGCCTACTGACTTACAAAGAATAATTGCTGTCTAACCAACAAATAGACAGTGTTTGGCCGTGTATCCGTCAGAGAGAATGCTAGTGTGTGATAAATCTAATTAATATATGAACTACCTAACACATTTGCCACTTGTGCTCAGTATTGCTTACTTGAAGATTTCGATCCGAAGCTTTTGGGTCAACGTTGCGAGGTAGCTAATAACAGCAAAGTATTGTACCCAAAACAAAGCAGCTCAACATTCTCCTAATGGTATCCATCCTAACCGCGTGTAATGTTGAAAAACAATGGCAAATAACGCTAGAATTAGATATCCAAATTTTAAGATATCTTGGTAACATATGGGTTCATACTACAATGATAGGTGGACAGTTCAGCTGGCCCCACGCCGATACGAGCAGAAAAGATAACACGAAGCCGAAACATATACAAGTCAGCGGCAATCAAATTGTTCTGACAATCTTCTATTAAGGGAAACAGGTTCCTTGCTCCTATAAAACAGCTACTGTAATCACGCTGCATTCACTCTTCACGTCTGAATGTCCACTCACCTCATGGATGTGTCGCATCCTTCTTAACTCATGCTCCGCATCGTCTAATCTTGCTTCTGCATCTTCAGATCGTCTTCTATTTAGCGCGCCTTCCAATTCTCTCATCATTTTTGTCCGTGTCAACTCCTCGTCTAACTCAGTGAATTTCTGCTTTCGCATCTGTGCTGCCTTTCGTCGTTTAGGTTTCACCACTTTATCTCCGATCTCTAGACTGTCGGCGCTCGCCTTGTCTTCTTCGTCGTCTTCATCATCTTCCTCGCCATCTGTTGAGCCTCTTGATTGAAGCAGATCGATCTGCAATCGCGCATTCTCTGCCATTAGTTCGTCGATCTGCTCACGCAATTGGTCAGACGTGCTTTGCTCTTCTTCCAGTTCACCTTCCAAAAATTTCACTCGATCTCGCAGGTTCGGCTCTTGTGGTGAAGGTGATGGAGGACTGCCCGGAGGCATGGGAGACATGGAGGCGACTTGATCCCGTAAAGATGAATTGTCACGCGTCAAGTCTCTCACACGAATTTGCAATTGCTCCAACTCATTCTATAATAAGAAGAAATTCATCTAGATTCAACCTTAGGTTATAGGCCTAATAATTTTCAATAATTTATTTACTATTGATAAACTTTAATCAATTAACATTCCTAGCTAAACAAAGAATTGAATAATCATCGAGCGCTAGCAGCCATTGTCACAAAATGTGTTATCAAATTATGGAAGAGTACAAAGTGATGATACCTACTAGCGCGAAATGATAACAATCTTTGCGGAACGATGTTTTATTTTGCGAAGAAGGAGGCAGAAGCGGTTATATCACGAAAATTCTGAATCTGCCATTCTAACTTCATACATAAAAAAGATCTTTGCAAAAAAAGAATAACATATCAACTTAAAATCCCTTTAACAATACTTAAAATTCATGGCTTTCCAGCCCATGTTTTAATGATGACTAAAAATAAATAGTAGATACATGTTGATTTATTTGCTCCACTATCATGGTATAACAGCTATTGAAAAAGTTAATATTCAGGAGAAAATTTCAGAAAAGTCATCCTAATGTTGTTCGTTGTAGCTCAGTGGCTTAGTGGAATGAAACTGACTGGCAGACCATGTGGATTCAAATATCTCCTCTATCTAAAAATCAAGATAGAAAGACATGGAAATAAGACATGCATCAAATTTCCCTGCTCCTCGCAACCATGCTCGATATCGAGTTCACAACAAGCAAATCATAATGCAATGAATTCAAGAATTCAAGATTTTAGGAGCACTTGACTATCTGTAATGCTTAGATATATTCATTTCGAATCTAATATTTGAACTTCATCTAAATCAATGAAATTTGCAAATATTCCTAAATCGTATCTCTAAATGAATATGCTGCTTGCGATTTTAGACATTTTGAATCAATACTAATCTGTGAATGAGCAATGAGTGTCAGGTTTCTGAGAGCAATTTCGCAGAAAGACGATTGTAGTTCACACTCGGATAATTTTCTGTTCCTCCTAGAAGCTGACAGGCTATAGAAGTTAAATGCTGCAGAAAATTGCATTCATGCACTTCATAAAACCTGAATTATTGAAGTAAAGATTCATCTCATTTTTTCGACTATCGTCACGATGCGTCAACATAAGCACAAATTTTGTCCAAATAACGCCGATTCCAAGAAGCTCACATGCATGCATATTCAAATACCGATAACATATTCGAGTTGAAGCAAGCAAACAGACTGATCGATTGCTTCTTTTAGGATGCAAATTACATCACACATTGACAGTCAATTTGAAAAACACATGATATTTCATGACAATAAAAATCGAATGATTTTATGAAGCACATCACTAAGGGATTTCTGTACCAAAATGCGCTCCGATCATCTGATTGAAAGTGTGCGCTGCACTGGTCGGTGATGAGCAGTATTTAAGCATTTCACATCTCCACCACATTCCTGGACAACATTTTTAATTATGCTTCTTTCAAGACTAGCAAGAAATAGCAAAATGACATCGATAATAATGTATTGCGCAATCCAGGTCAATTACTCATCATAACTACTCCGCACTGAAATTATTCTAATGATCGGCCGGTCATTGATCGAGAATAGCGACAACAATTAACAATAATTCATTGTTTTGCAGCTAGCAGAACAAAGTCCTATTATGTAATGTCTCAATGACATGCTGTATGCGCTACGACAGCAATTACAAGTTGCTACCCGTATATTTTTACCATGACTAATTCAAAGACCAAAAGAAACAATGAAACTGCTCATGTCAATGTTTCTTTTTCTATGATGTAAACAGAAAACACATTTCAGATCAGCAGAACATACACAAAATTCAATTTACAGAAAATTCAACGTGAAACACTATCAAACAATTCCGGAAAAAATCCCATTACTTTTAACACTGAAAAATCTTTGCATGGATTCGATTATCTAAAGGTGGATCCAGTATAGCTATAGACTGCCTATCATGATAGACTGCGCGTTGATGGACACCTTAATATACTTGATGATGCTTGTTGAATACTTTTGTTAATTCTGAGTAGTACAATTAAGAAGAATAAAGAAATATTACTAATAAAATGAAGTCGAGTAATATCAATATATACGTGGTAGGATAGCTCAGTTGGTTAAGGACACGCTTCGGTACGGAAGTGCAGAAGATGCACGGTTTGAGTCTGTCCGCCTCTGAGGCACCACCGTTCTCACTGGAGGTTACTAGCACTATCCTGCTGAGAGAGCTGCGAGTGTGTGAAGGCTTAGCTCTCTAGAATGGTATTGTGCCTTGCGTGGGGCACGGTCAATTTTTTAAAATAAGCAAAAAAGCTGCTAACCTGGTGTGTATCTATTTTTTTCAATTTTGTCTCGAGTAGGCGTGGAACGTGATCCCGCGATCAATGGACCATGTCTATACATTGATACTCTTCCAAAACAATTTGAAGCAGCGAAGCAACTCACCTGAAACTTGTCTCGCTCTGCTTCTCTTTCTCGAGTCTGCTCTTCCAGAAATTTCGTATCCGATCTCAACTGTTTCTTCATTGCGTCAATCTGCGCTTCTAAATCTTCAACACGCGTTTTATAAAATTCCTCTTTCCTGTCCATTTCCATCTCCATCGCTTCCACTTGACCCTCCAGTTCAGTTTTGCGAGCCTGTAGCTGTTCAAAGCGACGTCCGAACTCGTTCTCCAACTGAGACTTCTCGTCTTGAAGACTCTGATTCGCCTCAAATAGAACTGGAATAGAATTATCAGACGCCACCGTTAAGAGATTGACATAAGAAGCTCTAAGATTGAGTACAATAAAGACGACACATTTTGATTTCCACGAAAGAGACGTTCTTTCATCTTTATATCCATTTACAAGTTTGATCGATATCCATGACCTGCTCAACCAACCGTTGATTTGGGAGGTGTCTTCAACAATTGTTAGAAGACAGCGCATCTACTATCTACTCTCAACTGTACGTATCAGTATGAGGACGTGCAATGGCGGCGCAATCCAAACAGATCCTACACTTCATACAGAACGAAAGTCTCTCTATAATCAAATCAATGTGCAGCGGGACTATTAATTCATTCATACATGCACCATTCATAGCATATCTCATGATTTTCCATTCCTGGAGAGATACTACTATTGTTTGATATTTTCAATGTTAACTACTCACGTTTATACTTAAGTCTATATATTCGGCAGTAGGCTTCATACTTCGCTACCGGATTCCCATCTTGTTTCAAGTGCGCGTATCTCGAATATCATAGAGAGAGAGAAGAGATAGAAGAAATAGCAGAGCAAAATAATTTAATTATGATCAAATTGTGGTATTTTGGGAACTTCTCCCCTCTCTACATTTCGTTACATCTCCAGCTATTTCATTGTTCCGTATGTCATGACCATAAATATTTGATATTCAAACTACCTTTTTTTGTAAGTTCTTAAATGCCTCTTTTGTCTCGCATGAAGGCGGGAGCTTCAATGAATGCTTACACTAACTTTGGCAATGTGAGGAAAGGTCGATAGAAGGACAATGGCTTGGATTCCCGATACCATGTTTTGCAGTACAGTAATTAACGATTTAAAAGTCAGAGATCAGAAATTCAGCATTTCAAGCAGCGGAAACAAGCATAATATGGTAACAATGAACACATATGTATCACTTTCAAAATCATCAGCTGGGATTTTTTTCAAGATAATATGTTAACAAAATGTAGTAGTAGTTCATTACTGACCTCAATGTTGCTCATGTGAGCAATATTTGTCGCAATATCATGAAGATTTCAGATTTAAGCAGTCAAGTTACATAAGTTCTTCTTGTTCTTCTTGTCCTTCAACACCTTCAACATGCTCGTACAGGCGTCACTGAGTTTTGCATTCATGTCTAGTTCACAAAGATAGACGCGATGGAATCCATCTCTGTGGTCTAGTTACACTACATTAACTATATTTTTTTATTAATTTATGATCAGTTGAATCATTGCACTGAATCATAGCTCATGCACGAAAATTGTGTTTTAAAATTTATCAAACAAATTGTGTCCAAGTATACCTGCACCGCATCTATAGCACGAAATAAAATATACGATCTAGTGCAAGATCCAGTTGATGATAAAATATCATAGATTACATATAAACCAAAAGTTCAGAGAAGAGAAATCAATCGATATCCGATTTAAGAAACATGCAAGAGACAACAACGTCGGTTTGCTAATAATAGAGTAGATTGAATAGATTCCGGTGCAATAATAAATGATGGCTAGTATTTAGTTCTCACCGAATGATATTTCGTCGAACGAAATGGAGTACTTACTTGTACATATTAATTTTACTCTCACAAGCAAGCGTATTCACCCTACTCCCTCAGAGAATACCTTAGTTGATAAAACACATGTTTATTTAACATCCTTATTCTAAGATATTCAATCACGTATGGATTTGCAGGTTCAAACCTATAATTAAGCATAGATTTCATCACAGTTAAACATTACTGTCCTAATGGTTGCTTTGAACGGTTGAAATGGTCAGATTTTGCTAATGCCAACTGATATTTTCAGCCCGAATACCCTTTCTGCCAAGCTACCATTGACAAGCTCGAAGACGTTCGACCAAAGTACTTTACGATCGCAGGGCCAAGCCCTTTCACAATGCTACGGGGATCACAATTTTTAGAGCAAGTAAAAAAAGCTTAATATCCATATAACAATAGATAATAAGAAGAAAGATAAACATAACTATAACGATGACAATGACAATGAGAAACTCGATAAGTAGCATAACTGAACTTTCAACATAATGATGATTGCAACCAACTTATCAAATTGCCCTTCCATTCACCGTCCCAATCACCAACCTAAGTTTTCTACGACATTCCTGTGAAACGTTTCAATAATAGTCATTTGTGTGTCGGTCAAACATTGCCCACTACCTGTATTGATAGCCTCTTCGCCAAACGGTTTCGCTGAAAATTGAAGACACATTATTCCAAACGCAATTCAACTCCAACGAATTTTCCTGAAGCCAAAATTTCTCAGAAATCTGAGAAGTGTATAAAATTGCTGTACATAGCGTGGCTTCAAAGTCATATAAAATCTTACCACGTGTCAATGATGAATACAGCACATGAATGCTGATTGTTGAAATGATGACTTGCAAGAGTAAATAATGAGAATGGCCTACCTCGTGACGAGTCATTCATACTGTTGCTGAGAATATCGCGAACTGATTGCAATTGGTTGCGTTCTTCGTCCATCGCCAGTTCTTTGTTTCTATACTCTTCAAGCTCGCTATTTGCAGCTTCGAGCTCACCACTCACTCGACTACAAACAACCTCCAACTCATTGATTTGCTTCGTCAGCTCGCCTTCTTTCTCAGCGTATTTGTGAATGAGGGCTGAAACAGCATATGATATTGTCGTCAACTGATATTCATCTGTATTCATCACAAATTTCGGAAAAGCAATTCAAACACTGTCAGTACAGCACCGTATCCTCAGATTCCTATCTCTGCCTGATAGGTTCTGTAGTGTAGTGGCGATAAATATTCCGTGTTCAAGCAACACGTATTTCATAACAAAAAAACTCGAACATTCCCAAACAACAATAGATCAAGGCCTTTTCACATCAAGCTCTCTATCATAGGTAATTGATCAATTATGGTTTATTAATTCTTACAGAAAAACCAAATTTTTATGCATTATATATATATAGGTTGCTATGAATTGTGAAATACAGTGTATTTCAACAAACATATATAAGCAAAGTTAAGCAAATTCGTAAGTTTTAAAAACTGTATATGAATGTGCGCTGAATATGCAGAATTTGCAATGTGTCAGAACAATACAGCAACTTCTCTGTGAATTCATTTAATAATAAGAATATGAATTAAGAAAAGTAAATGTCTTAAACTAACATTTCAAACAATTTCTCATCAAGTTCCATTCCATAACGCTACAAGACGCCATTTTTCGTGTCCTTCAAATTGAGAAGCTCTCAATTTCATTAGGTTTTTAATGGAATCTATAAATCATGATTCTTGAATATTAAAAAATACGATATCGGATGTCTGACTTGATGAATCGTATATAAAACCTCAAGTCAAGAATAAGCATCAAATGATTCCACACAATGAATTATTTTCGAGAGCTATACAAGATCATTTTAGTGTCTTAACCATTGTATTACCATAACATTGTATAGAAGTGGCTATTGTGGAGCAATACCAGCAGTGTATAGATACTGCGTGGTGCATTATTCTAGAACTGTTATATAAACATCATCCTTTACTCAGACCTGATGCATCAAGCAATTTTAGAAAGACACCGATAAAGACTCTTTTATCTTGACCTAGCAACAATCCGTTACATAACTAATAATTTAATTATTTGTGTTTTCATCAGACTAGTCGGATGTTATCATTCAGACAACGGTGTTGTTATCAAGGGTGTGAGAATGTCCAATATTAAAACATCACTCAATATTTTTGTCCAGTTATGTTCAGCTAGAGGCATTGACGTCATTCAGCATATTCAGGGAAGACAATTCATCCAACCTCATTTCATCTCATTATCACAGAACCGATTATATAATATTGAATCATCAACAAATAATCGATTTTGAATGTGAGACTTTGTTCATTTACAAGCTAAATATAATTAAACCGCAAGGCATGTTGCTCGGCATGCAATGAGATTAAATCGAATTTCGCGTCAACTCTGTTTTTCCAATATACATGTGTATTAAGAATTCCATTTCTGATAAGATCTGTCTGAGCTCAGCTCTCTACAGTGAGCTTAGATTCTATTTCAGATTCCTCTTTTTTTTAAACGCTGCATTCAATAAACATGTAGGTGCGCCAATAAGAGGTTTTGCTCATCGGCCGATTACGGCTTATCGCTCTAACGTGGCAACAATCGTCCGATTAATCGGTGCATCCCTCGTATTTAGCGAAGGGTTATATTGCCATGTTTGTGATGCGTATTATAGAAATGACTAGTGTTCCATCCATGCGGCCAGACAGGCGGTACAAGGGAAGTATGGATGAAAGCTCGACTCATACCACTGCTCTGTACAGCAGGTATTGAGATGTACTACACAGTACTGTCGCGGAGGACTATAATTTAGTATTTAGGTTTACACTTGGTTCAACAATATTATTGTACAGGGATTAATATTGAAACTGATAACAAGACAATCTACATCAGGGGTTCGCAAACTCCGGACCGCGGCATCATTTTCGCGGACCGCAATGATATTCTGACTAGAACTGAACGATTAGCCAATATTCAAAAATGTTGATGACTGAGATTATGATTGAAGTGTTCAAAAGTTTGATTATGATTATGATTGATTAGAATGTTGAAGAACGTGATTATGATTAAGGAGGCTATAGGCTTGATTATGATTGATTGATTAAGGTGCTCAAAATTACGACTGTGATTAATGTGGTCAGACGCTTCATCATGAACGCTGGATAGGTTGGATATGATGCTTATCACGGCTTTCAGACACTTTGTCGAGTCAATGTTAATTATAGTGCGTTTAAATGATAATTTGAATCGTGGTAAAAATGTTTAATACTGTGTAGTGATAGCAGCTTTAATTTAAACTCATGTCCTTGTTGAATTAATAAGCTTACTGAATTAGTATTACTGTTACTATTCGATTTTCTTCAGCAACATCATAGCGTACAAATTGACGAAAATATTGAACCCAGTAGTCAATTGAGTATGTTTTGATTATCTAAGATACACGTAAAGAGAAAACATCAGCGGGAGGATATTCCATGACGAGGTGTGAAGTCATGTTCATGACCGCGCATCAACAATTGTCACTCATTGTGTACGACATTGTGTACTTTCCGTCCATACATATGCGTAAGTACTATAATCGAACTTTCACTCTGCCATCGGCGGCCGAGTTCTGATCTCAACTGATGTTCGGATAACGAAAATTAAATTTAATCAAATTTGCTGATTAATCAACGTGATTTTAATTATGATTAATGATTGATTGAATTATAAAAACCTTGATTATGATTGAGACTAATGATTGAACTAAAGTTCAATGTCGTGATTATGATTAGCCTCAAATAGTTAACTCATTAAGATTTTGATTGATTAAATGATTGATTAATCCAGCTCTACTCGTGATGAGCACGCTGTATATGATTTCCTTGCAGGACATTTCGTTATCAATGAGGTTTAATTTGTCCCTCAGGATGCAACATAGACCACATTTGAACCAGATTTCAATTCTATTTCTACGAAGTACAACCAGTTTTTCAATTCTCGCATCAATTCTTTCTTGACAGATGCTTTTTTGGATGAATATTTCTCTTATTTCAGTATTTCAGACCAGCACTGTGGCCTTGTGGTAGAGTGTTTGCTCTGCGTCCGGGAGACCTTGGTTCAAATCTTGGTCGGATCAAACCTAAGACTTTTAAAATAGGTACACTCTGCATTCTTGCTAAACACTCAGCACGAAAAAGAATGAGAGTGGTAAATGACAACTCGGCCACATGGAAGAAAGGCTCCGTGCCTAATGTGCTTCCGAATATAAACAAAGTTCATTTATTTTTTTTATTTTCCTAGTAAAAATATTGGAAGCTGCAACTCAACTTTGCCTGACAGAGCAATGAAGTTGCTCAGCAATTTCTCGACTTTTTTAGACTGCGCCGTTGACATCAAATTGCTTTTGTATCGCAATAGGTCAGTATGGCGTGCATGTACAAAAAGAAAGCTATATCATTAAATACTTTGTAATCAAACGTGTGCTGTCCGTGAGTGAATCAAAGGTCAATATTCGTGCATAAAGTTTACATAAAGATAAAAGACTTAAGATTGAATAAAGCGATGCTTAAAAAGAGCTTCAGATTACTACGAGTAAATTGAACGATTTGTTGCTACATCTTAACTATGCATCCTGTCACATTGCTTCTTGCAATTTTCATGCTTACTAGATGCAAAACAATAAGACGCATCCCAGTGTTAACTAAATTCTTAATCCGGACCTCCGCCAAAAAAGTATGGGAGCCCTTGACGTACACGAACATACACACACGCAGGTCAAATTTCAAAGTGAAGGAATAAATCTGATTTCTTTTGAAGACTCAGTTATCCACGGTTTTCTTTATACTTAATTCTTGTACTTAATATTCTTAATGCTTAAGCCTAGCTGCTCTATTTCTTAATGAAATATGCGCCAATGTTTAGCGGAAAACATTCAATGAAAAAGATAAACACGATACATTTCAGCTTTTATATCTTAAAATCGATGAAAAATGGTGCGAAACTATACAATTCATGACGTAAACACTTCGTACTTCAATAACTACGCTAGACTTGCTTACTTGCTTTTTCGTGTACCACACTAGACGTCTTCGTCAATAGAATCAACATCGGTTACCAGGATTATCAAACCGAAAAAGGTTAAGGCTAATTGAGATAGCCTGAAGAATAATCCAATGCTTCCATAGATCAGGCCTTTATTTTGAGTCATAGATCAAATATACAGATTACAGAATTTGCAAAATAATTTAAAATCATCATATGTGCTCGCACGTAATTAGAAAAAATGCAAAGTTGAAAAATGTTAAGCAAAATTATTTTTACACTACCCTGTTTAGCAAACTCTGATTCGTTTCGACTTAGAGTTAAGCAAAGCACATTAGTACAAATTGTCAATTTTGACTATGTTTGAACTCAGATTTATCAAATTCCCAGCCCTTCAAAACACCACAAACGACTGAAATCTCTCCCTACTCACCTTCAGCTCGTTGCAATTCTTCACTTTGTCCGCGATAATCGTTATGAAGAGCTTCTAACTGCTGGTGTTCCGATTCTGCTTGAGTTCCGCACTGATCCAAATTTCGGTCCAACGAATCAACTCGACGTTGCAGACTTTGAGAGCGCTGTTGTGCCGATTCTAATGTTATCAATACCCTGTTGACCAATTCTGTCAGAACTTCGAATGATTCTGACAGCGCAGGTTGTAATTCCGATGTGAGTCGTAGAGGAAATGATGGAAGTCCTGAAAGGAATCAGTGATAAATGCTTCGTGAGTTCGATGGACTGTGGAGATTACGAGAACATTATCAAATTCACAGAAACCGTAGAAGGAAAATTGCTTCAGTTGAAGCATACACGATCCAAGATTCCCAATTTGTGATTTTTGGACAGCCAATAGGCATTGACAGAAACGCAACACTTAATTTATTCAAAATACATTCAATAAATAAGCCTGAGTAATGTCGTCACTAAAGATTGTTATCGGTTGTCAAGGACAATGCAGAGCGACATTGTGAGGAAAACGCTTTACAACAATCTATGAATTAATTTTCCTCTCGTTGCCCATGACAATAAAAGAAGTCGAAAAAAATATAAACTATAACCTCAAGACGTAAATCTCTTGGCAGTGAAGTGCAATGCCGATTTAGAAGCAACCAGCTGTTTAAATGACGCTGTGTATCATTTGAATTCAATGGTGAGTAACTTGAATGAGAAGCTGGCATGAGTCAGAGCTTCCTGTGAGCAAATTTTTTTCAAGAGTTCAAGCGATCATTTTCCTCTCATTGAGAGTTGAACTTCATCAAATAATCAGAAACAAGTTGTGAACGGAGGTTGGATTGTTTTAATGCTCATCATGATGTGCGTTAACTAATGCACAACAAAAGTCTGACGATGCTCATCAACTAATCAGCAATCAATATTCAATTATCACGCTAAGAGTGAAAATCATAGGCTGTAGTCCATCCGGCATTCTCTATTTCGATATCTATTTAGATTAGAAGTTCAATATTCACTTTCATGTTTGTGATGGCATCAAGATTCCTTAAGGATAGAGGTCAGTCTTGGATGAGGTTCAACAGGCATTCGTTTTTTTAAAACATATTTTGCCGCGAAGAATGGCTTGTCTTTTTGCAAATTTTCAAAGAAATGACATTTGATATACGAGTATTAATATTTACTTATGCAAACTAATATTGACTTTAAAAACGCATTCTCAATTTCTGCTAGAACCTCTTTGGTTTTTTACATGGTTTTGATTGTTACTACTAATTGTATATTTATCGTACATTTCTGAAATAGTGCACAGTACTCAACATGCGTGCTAACAAAAAGCACAATGATCACAGGTTGCATTTTACTATAGAATGTAAGGTTTTGAATGTCAACTGAATAGCTGTTTTGTCAGAAGAATAAATAGCAGCTTTAGCGCATTACAAAATTTAAAGAATGATATATAACTGCTTTAAAACATGACTTTAAAACCGATGTTAACTACATTGTTTTCCAATATGGTTTCAAAATGTTTTTCAATATGGTTCCCTTCTTAACATGAGTTTCATACTCCTATAAGTATGATTGACTTGTTGATTCATAAACCTTTCTTATAAATATGTTTTATAAAACAGGCTTCTGCACGTTTTTTCTAATTGTTGCTTTATTTTTTCAAACATGCTTAAGACATGCTTTTAAATACGCTGTTTTTAGACTATTGTGATAGCAATAATTGGTGAGCATCAGAGCATGATAAAATTGTTCATTGTCATTTTGATGATTTATTCAAAATGAGAGGATATTAAAAATCTTGTTGTCCATCCATGGCTTGTTGGAGCTCTAGGCTGATGTGAAGGATACTTTTACAACGATTGAACGTCACTTTTCACGATTGACCGATCATGAAGTAGTTTTTGTGATAGTCACTGGTCAGCTATGCCTATATATTAAATGACAAAATAAATAATTATCCGCCATCTTCCTCTTCATTGGCGAAACGTTCCACGAATGCAAGAATAAGAATGATGGATCTAACATACATATAAACTTACCATACTTAAATTTATCGTCATATTTCCTGCATTCGGTAAAGCGATTCGCCACTGAGGAGTTGATAATAACAATAAATGCTTGTATTCTCCAATAGAAACCAAAATTACAAACCAAGATGTTAAAAGAACGATCAAAAGAACAAAAATCCAGGTCTTAGCGCATACTCCAATATTGCTCCATTTCAACTCTGTTGACAACTTTACAATCCTAAATCATGCTAATGATGAATACACTTTGAAGACAAGTGAGGCCATCGCTATTTCACGCAGTCATCTCTAAGCAATTAACTGTTAAAAGATCACTCATCATTACTTTTAGGAGACATTATGTTAAGAATTAAGTAGACCTATAAGTTTATTTATACCAACTTGCTGACTGATAAATTAGTGACATTGAGATTTTTGCTTATAAGTGCAAAATGAATCAATAATTCTGCAATTCTACATATTGGTTGAAATATTTGCAGGTCAAATCTGATTGCACTAGGCCTAATCACTAAAAGAAAATTTGCTTCGCTTTATGTGCAACAAACAATTCTGAAATGATCACTCATAATACTACACGCTATCCCATAATCATTGTGTTTTTAATGAGTTCTACACAGGATGCATAAAGTTTGGCCAGCCAGGGTAGATTACAAATTATTATTGCTTATACTTAACTTGATATGAAGAAATCATACTTATAGAGACGCGCGACTATTTCACATTAAAAATTTCTTACTAAATGTGTAATTTCAGTTGTTGTAAAATATGCTAATGTGCTAAAAATTGCAGCCTACTGAGAAGTCTCATCAAGTGAAGGTTAGTAACCTATTGTAAGACTCGATATTCGTGATATTTATTGATCATATCATACAACCGTGCGCATCAATTCACGCATAAACACGTAGGTCAATATACTGACATTTACAAAACCAAAATGTTCTTCTTCAAGTTGACTCAGATCAGATATCAAGCATCATACTTCTTGATGACAAAAACTTGCGTAAAAATGATATATCATGAAATGCGCAATGGATAACTATGGTATCGTGCTTGTGACAATTATATAATAGTACAATGTACAGATGCAAGTGAAGTACAGTATGTAGATAGAAGTGTTAATCCATACATGTTTTACTCATTTTACAAGACTAATTTAGAAAAAAGATAACAAAGCAACAAAGACTTCAGTTAATACGTGACGATACACGCGCGTTAGCAAAATGGCATTGAAAATTGCTCCCGATCACAAACAGACTGTTCAAAGCCGGTATACCCACACAGTAAAAAATCACCTAAGGCATTAACGAATACATAATAGCGCAAGCACAGCACAAATATATTTACAAATTTAAAAAATGCGCAAATGAAGCGAGCTTAAAATAAATTTGCATTGGACTAAAATTGATTATTTAGATGGAATAATTGAATGGAAATGTTAAAACGTACATTGTCAAAATGCTTACTTCCCCTTAATCTCTTAGTCAGCAGACATATGCACGATTTATTGTACTTTGAAATATGCAATACATACTTTTGGTCCTACACAATGCATCGTTTAATTCGTAATCAGTAATTGCGCCGCCACGTTAATGTAACTGTCAAGTCAATAAAATATCAGAATTTTAGCTTAACTTTGTGCTTAAAATTTTATAAACAAATATCCTGACTTTTTGGTGTTTCGAAGCGGTAAGAATCTTTAATTAAGTAATCACAATATTTACAGCATACACTTGGTTCTATTATCGAAAGGGTTTAACAGTTTACACTCGGCAATTCATAGGATCACTTCAAATAAAATTCTGCAGCTGAAACATAAATTACAATCTTACATGTTCATGAGTCCTCAATTAAGAAATGAATTGTCCAAAACAACTTATAAATCTCTGAAACCGAACGGGCAAGGTAACCGGTTTGAACATTCATACTTACATCACATCGGACATGTCCACAAACATTTGGAGTTTCAATGACTGAGTTTTAGTCCGGATATTCAATATTACTACTGATTGTTACTATTAGTAAATTGCTGAAGCAAAAAAGCTGCTAATCCATGTTGAAAAAGGAAAGCATTATAATCAAAAGAGATATTTCTAAACAATTTGGTTCCACTGTGCTACAGAAAATAAAGCATTTCGTCAATTGCAAACTGCAATTTAAGACGGAGTAGAGATATTTCATTGAACTTCTATCAATCAGACATTTTCTCCTACTACTTACAAAATCCTCTAAAGTAACCTCGCAGAACTCCTTTTTGATCAATCAAGGGAAGTCATTAAAACTCATCATAAAAACAGTAACATCAAATAGAAATCTCAAGCAACAGCCAGGAAACAACGACAGCTAGCTACTGTCACTACCTTCGTCAGCAGCATGGAGCCACGCAGAACGTAAAAGGTAATTCCAATGCGATGCTAAACGGTTAAATGGAAAAATGTGAGACAACAATGGTTAATATTCAATAAGAATACAAAACGAAGGATAGATAACTCAAAAAAGCAAAATCTGATAAATCTATGACCAAGTGCCGCAAATGGTGCTCTAGACGTCGAGATTTGTAGATGGTGTGTGCATCAGAAACTGACAACAGAGTCGCCTGCGCATAATGTTAGTTATTTACTATGTTTGGAACGCGCTACGCGAAAACGACATCTATACAACATAATGCAGTACGATCCGAGGCCAACTGTGGCATCATTTTGTGAGCAGGAAAAAATATTAGATATCTTTTGGTTGAACATAAATTTTCTGAAAATTTTCCTTTTCATTTTCTGAATTTAAATTTTCATTTACGTATCTTCATATACGGATTACATGACTGGTCTTTCATAAGGCATGAAGCTAAGTCAACGCATTTATTCATAGCAACACGACTCCACAATCACATATTGTACGCTCTTAACAGAGGAAAGCTTCGTAAAGCTAGTGCAACAGTTGTTCAGCTAGTGTAAGAAGAATCACAGCTAATGCAATGCATACGCAAGTCAAGTATCATAGGCGCCTATGATGTGCCTTATAAAATATGGACATGTAACTAATAAAGATCTTATTTTCAGATGCATGAAAAGACACCATGTTTCACATCTCTACCTCTCTGAACTATAAAACACGCTGAGCACGGACTCGTTGAGGCAAATCATTGTAGAACTATTTCATAAGCGCGGTAATTATGTACTCAAGATGTTCTTTCGAAATGCGAAATTACGAATCCAAATAGCTACATGCACAAATGGTTTCTCTGTCAAGTCCATAATACAGATGCGAATATCGAAAAGTATATAGATATAACTGAAATACAAATACCTTACTATGCATTCCAAGACCTCTGTTGTACACAGATATGAACGATTTACTACATTTTCCTGCAATTCTTGATCTGACTAAGATGTTATATAAATATACAGTATATGCTTCAATTGCCTTCATTTTGCTTATCTTAATTTCTTCATGCATCGACCTTTATCAAAATGATTCACTTTCATTAAACAGACGACAGATGTTATAATAACAAAACTCAACAAGAGAAGTTGCTAGCTTTACCATATAAAGACTTGCTTACTGATGCAAGGAAAATGTGAGAGTCGTCAATATCCGACCATTTCCAAAGATATAAAAATTCGAACCTTCTCTCATGTTTAATCGATCTGCTTATAATTGACAAAAAAATTTGCACTAGCTTTCGTCTGAAAGTTTGTTCACTGAGATCATACGATCATAATCGCGAATTATTTTAGTCCCCTATCAGCTGTTTCTGATCGCATGTCTACGGAATGACGAATATTGTCTGCCAGATGAATGGTTTGCTCTGAATGTGGAATATTGGCTCTAACTATGTAAATATTATATCAGTTCGACTATCTCCAGGTTTGCACTATTTCTTGCTAACCATTTCTTATACAAGAATGCATTTCTGTAGCAAAAATCGATCTTTGTCGAACAGTTCACACAAAGTGTTAACGCATTAATAGATAAGGAACTGTTAAATTACAACGATCGATAAACACATCTGTGAACAGTGAAATGCAAATAAACAAAGTTGTATTTTCAATTTCTGCAATTATTGCTAAGATCAATTCTCAAACCAACACCGCAGCATGCCGCTGACTGAAAATTCATTGCCTTAAGAGTAACGGAAATGAATGAATTTACAATTATGAATTGTACATGCAAGCACAAAGTGCGGCATAAAAATGTGAAGAATTATTAATGCAGGACATCTTTGTAGTTATGCAACAAAAAAATAAGAAATAGGGTCTTGTTTTTAAGGTAATGCACAATGCACATCTCTCTAACTCATCATAATCAACATTGAAATGATTGCATTTGAGGATGAGAGTGTAGCATACATGCTAAAACAAGAGAACTCGAAAGCTAAGAAACTAGATGAAAAGAACGGTTGAATAGACAGTTCCAATTCTTCACATATACGATTGGTATCACGGCGACTTCCTTCACCATTGTTGCGAATGGCCGTATAGCTTTCATTTTTATCATGCAATAGTAAATACATGGCATGCATATTCATTAAAATCGACATGTTAAATTAAATATCGACTCTAGGGGAAATAATTTTTATGTGAACAGTATTCAGAATATATATAGGTATATATATTAATATATATAATATGGCGATCATCTGAAAACAATATAACTTGCATAATCCATGAACCATCAATGAAATAAAATTTAGAATGAGAAGTAATTACTCCATAACTCTCATAATCTTTGTTCAATTACAAATTTGTCAATGAGTGATGCTACGACTAAGTAGAGAGAAAAAAGATGTTATTAAACGATGCGTGGAATGTCAACATCGTAGATGCCTGTATCCACACAGGACACCATATATGAGGTTATGAGATCCTCCGGTAAAAGGCTCAATGACCGGTCACTAAACACACTGAATGAAGTGGCAACATGTTTGATGCAAGAAGCAAATGAAAATGAAGTCATCATGCCTCGTAAAGGTTCGGGATGGCCATTACCCGTTTCTAGACAAGAAAACGAAGCTTCAGTAATCGATCATTGTAGAATTATGAATCAGTGAATCATGACTCCTATTCAAACAAGAAATACAGACTGGGTAAATATATTAACATCAATAGGTGTCAAATCGCTGCACTTTGTAGATATGTGACTTATTTTTGACACTGATGCTAGATAGCGAATCAGTATTCATAGACGAGGACAAGACAGCGGAAAACATGTGTACTATGACAAGCGAGCCGAATGCGCCCTTTCTGGAAATAAAGGCTTTCCCAGAAGCCTGACGTCTTTAGCAGTCTGAGGAAAGAACTTCAATACATCGGAAACTGTGCGCATTTGACGTATCGCAGCAGTAGGATTCACATGCTCCAATCGTCATTCAAGCCGTGAAGTGTGACGATACTATTCCAATTGAAGAAACTTGAAGTCTGCTGCATACTTACTTGGCTTTGTTTGGGGACTTTGGATATACTGAAACAGGAAATGCGGCATTTCTGGTACTTCGTTACAGGACGTGATTGCACGTCCGGTTGATCCAGTCATTACAAACGCTGTTGTGTAATCATTCGCAACAATATAGTGAAAAACTGCCACTAAATTGAAGATTCTTAGCTTTCAAGCATATCATGCTCTCATTTTCAAATGCAATCATTCCAATGTTGATTTTGATAATAGTAATGTAAAAAGGCTTAAAAAAACATCATTTGTCATTTTCTGTTGGATAATAAAGTGATGTTTCATCAAAGTTTAGCTGCATTTTTTATCCTGTTCCCTGTATACAACTCAAAAATAAAGCAAATGACAGACCTGCTTATGCCACAATTAATATCACCGACTACTTTAACGAAGTCATGAAAATCCTATGCATAAGTCTACGGCTATTCTCTAAGCTGGATTTCTTGAAAGGTTGTTTCAGATTTTATCAAAATATTGTCCAGAGGTTGTTAACATATAATATTCTAAGGACGTGGTCTTAATGATTTCACAGATATCTTCAACCTTCACTGGAAATATACTGTATTTTATTTCAGACAAAGATTTCGACTCACACATAACATATCCATAATACTTTTTTTATTAAAATCTTATCCGAATAATTACTGTGTACCAAATAAACAGAAAGCTAACTTTTACCAAAGATCATGCAGTTTCGTATAATCATCATTAAATTAAAAAGCAACTGTAACTAACTAAAACTTGTGCATTGAAATTAGTCGCAAGGCTTGCATTTTGCATTATGAAAATTTTATGAAGATGGGTCATGTACGATGAAATGATGTCAACTGAATTGAAATGTAATCAGCTTACTTTTGATAATGCTGGAGTTGAAATTCTTCACCGGGTCCTCCTTCTCCAAGCAGGCATTGCCGAGTTTGATTTCTAGTGCTGAACAATACTGGATCAACTGATTCATCAGTTCAATAGCAATTTGTTCACTGAAAATATAGAAGCCAAATATTCAAATTAAAGGCACTATAAAACGTGATCAATCAACTGGTATCAATTGTACAGAAGATGTCAATATAACATAAAAATAATTGATCGCGGATTGGTCTTTTACATGAATAAACTATTTTTCACGCTAAATTAATTTCCAATCCCGTGGTGTTGGGCCATAGAGATCAGATCTCTATATTGTGCTCTTAAAGTCTACACCTTTTTTCGTTCAAATTAAAACAGTTTGCGATCTAATCAAAACACTTTGCATTCAATTTAAAACAGTTTGCATACAATTTAAAACAGTTTGCATCTAATTTAAAACAGTTTGCATTTGATTTAAAACAGTTTGCATTCAATTTAAACGACTTTTTTAAAATTATCTTTTACTTATTCTATTCATGTTTTATATGTCTTTAACATAATTTAGGTATGTGATATATTATTTTATGTATTTTATATATGTATTATATCATTTTTATGTGATATATTAGGTGTACAATCAAATCCTACTTCTGAGCATCAAGTTTTGCCCAGACAGATAATCCAATATTCTGAAATACACTTTGTTATTTATAGTCTTTGTGTAATGAATTCAGCTTCATAAGTTATTTGTCATATCAAAACAAATAAATTCCACTTGCATTTTTATTCAATGTTAGTGTAAGAAGACATTTATTTAGATATTGTACCTTAAATCTTGCATTCGCATCACATCATCATAGAAAGAATATACATGATTATAATAACCCTCACACTGAACAGGCTGATTGCTCTCGTTAAGGGCTAGCTGCATAGTTTCTTCAATTATGCGAAGACGGTGCTCTGTCTGAGTCACGGCAGAAATCATTGACGTTATGATCGCATATCTGCAAGATATCTATGCCCACCGTTTCTATGGCAATATGCATTCTGATATCCTGCTTTTGAGTGTATGTCGAATTGGCAAACTTCATAATTGACAGTGAACGTTTGACTGACGCTTCGTATTTTTGTCTTCAATATGCATTATTCAGATGATACCGTATCCGACATCTCCAATGGTGCTCGTGCTCCTGGAGTTCGCCCAGGGTCATTACGCGGAAGCTACAATAGGTGTGACCCTGCATCCAAGAAAAGAATACTCGAGTGTGCCGAGGCACATGGCGATTTTAAGGCTGTCGCACTGGCGAATGGCGTAAAGATTCAAACTGCCCGTCGATGGTGAGAATGGCTGAAGAAGAAATTGAAGAAAAACCGCGTGGTGGGGCATTTAACAAAAAGGTGACCAGTGAGCATGTCGAGCACATGATAACAATGTTAGAGACGAATCCTCAGGTGACTTTGGAGGAAATAAAGAGCTCCCTTCAACATCAATTTAGCCTTCAAGTGAATATATCCACGATTCACAGACACTTAAAGGATCAACTCTACACCGTAAAGAAAGTCTCGTTCGTGCCATCGACTGCAAATACTGAAGAAAACAAAGAGCGAAGGGCATCTTTTGTGCAGAAGATCATGGAGCTGACTGGGTCTCAAAAGGAAACATTTTACCAGGATGAGACTAATGTGAATCTATTTTGTCGTCGATCTTACGGTCGCGCAAGACGAGGTGAGCCTTGTCGTGTGATTGTACCCAGTTCCCGTGGTCCTAACGTTCATTGTTGGGGCCTGCTCAGCAAGCGAGGTATTGTTATATTCACGCATTTGCCGCGGATCAATAAAGCGTGATCGATATCACGAAATCATGTCTTGTGCACTCGACGAACTGTTATTGTCCCGCGATTCTTTTCAAAATGTTGTAATAGTCGTTGACAATGCGCCATCACATTCGGGCATCGAAGACATTGTTCAGACGAAAGAACAGTATGCTGGCCTTACAATTCTGCGGATGTCGCCGTATTCTGGTCCCCTCAACCCCATAGAGTATTTATGGTCGTCCATGAAAACCAGAATCAAGAACGCTATGTCAAGAAGAATCTTAGACGTTCTCAACACGTCAATGATTTCTGCCGTGCACCGTCTTCGCATAATTGAAGAAACTATGCAGCTAGCCCTTAACGAGAACAATCAGCCTGTTCAGTGTGAGGTTATCATAATCATGTATATTCTTTCTATGGTGATGTGATGCGAATGCAAGATTTAAGGTACAATATCTAAATAACTGTCTTCTTACACTAACATTGAATAAAAATGCAAGTGGAATTTATTTTGTTTTGATATGACAAATAACTTATGAAGCTGAATTCATTACACAAAGACTATAAATAACAAAGTGTATTTCAGAATATTGGATTATCTGTCTGGGCAAAACTTGATGCTTCAGAAGTAGGATTTGATTGTACACCTAATATATCACATAAAAATGATATAATACATATATAAAATACATAAAATAATATATCACATACCTAAATTATGTTAAAGACATATAAAACATGAATAGAATAAGTAAAAGATAATTTTAAAAAAGTCGTTTAAATTGAATGCAAACTGTTTTAAATCAAATGCAAACTGTTTTAAATTAGATGCAAACTGTTTTAAATTGAATGCAAAGTGTTTTGATTAGATCGCAAACTGTTTTAATTAGAACGAAAAAAGGTGTAGAGAGGACAACACATAGCTAGAATGGCATCAGTCGCAACTCTTAGAGCGGGTTTAGTTCAGGATGAGCTTCTGATGAAAATGCCGTATAACCTAAATTATTCAGCTTGAGAAGATGTCATTTCATAATCAGCTTTGAGTATGTCCTCCTTTGTATCTGTAGCGGTAGTCGAAAATTCAAAATATTGTCATTTAGCTCAATTTATCACTCCACCACCTTCACAATATTGCAGAAAGTATAAAAAATAAATACTTGTAAGAACGCAACAGCTATTATTCATTACTTTTGTAATCGAAGCTGTTCTGAAGAATCGGACGCAGCATGTTCGAGGGACTCCGCAGCAGTTCTAGCTTCTTGAAGTCGTTCACGAAGGCCATCGATCTCAATGGCATCGCTGTCTATTCTTCGCTTGAACCGATCTTCTAAATCTTTCTTCAAAGCCAGCATTTCGTCCTGTTGAGAATAAAATCGTCAATACATCCGTCATCATCAGCAGAGCTAATATCACATCATTAAACGAAATGAGTATAAAATGTCAATAGCAATTTGCAAAATTCGAAACGATTACTGTAAATATACTCAATTAAGATTGAGCACCAATTCATGTAATATAATGTGACAGCAATGATAGCGAGCAAAAAATGTGTTTAAAATTTCACATTTCATCATCAGTTGACGGCAATAACACATACCATATTTACAAATGGAAATTCGTTTATCTGACATGCCAAAATAATGAATGAGTGATGGAAAGATGAGGCACACTACTTTCGATTGACATGCATGTATATTCGCATTAATCCATGTTTCGAAAATACTAAAACTTCTCCAGTTATGTTCAATTAGATCATCTAATCAATGAACGAGTAGGCAAATAATTATGCCAGATGTTTCTAATAATTCAATATAAAATTGTTCGACTGTTTCGCGCATTGTTGCAAGATCTTTTATAAGATAAACGAGATCATACAGTTAAGACATTACCATGTCAACGAATATAGGCTTGGGAATTACCAAGGAGGCTGCTGTTCTTTTACTAAATGAAATGAAGGCCCCACAGAATTAAATATTTTGATTATCTGCTTCGGTTTGCAGAAGTGTGATTAATACAAAATTGACGGCACATCGAGGAACCTATTAAATAGGCAAAAAGGAATTCAAATACCTTACAGAGATAGGAAAAAAGTCGTGCGTCGCTTGCGGATTAATAAGAGTTCCAGCAAAGTGCATCGATTGCCAAAATTCCTTCAGATTCCAAGAATTCAGATCATTGCCCACAAGTTTTCTCCATAATGTCGGCCCTTCCGATCATTATTAAAAAAAGTAGCAGGCGTACGAAAATTAGTTCACTTGATGATTTCACGTCCTCTCCTCGGCATTTCTCACTGCATAATGCATACATTGAATCGAAGCCAGACATCGATGTGTGTTTTGGTGTGTGTGAATTGATATCACAGCACTCACACCTCTCTCACTGGCTCTGGTGTCCTCTGCTGACAGCTTATTGTTTGCCATTTCCAATAGCAAGCGATACACGAATTATCCATTCGAGAAGGAGCGAGTTGTCTAATTCTGTGATGTGCCACTTCGATATTAAGGTTACATAAAATTCTTCCCTTCTAGGAAACCGAAGCGCGCGCAGATGAATCTAATTCTGTGGAAGGCCCTCTTGTAATATGATCGTCAGATAAGTGAATCTTAGTTTATGTGAACATCAAATTCATCAAATTCAATAGTCTAGAATTCCACTAATTGGTAAGTTAAAGACAACGTCTTAAGTTAGGAGCAAGAAACAGATTGTACTGGATTACAATTTAACGGTAGCAGAGTGCAAGTTTCCAACGAGTGGAAAGTAAACAAGTCAATCATTGAATATTTCAACTCAAGTTATCTCTTGCTGTCAATTTCAGTATGCATCCCTCAGGCGCAAGTTGACTGTCATCGTCATATGTTCTAAATGCTAGTTTTAAAAATAAACATATTGTTGTTGAAAAGAAAATGTTCTTCATTTAGCCAATGAGCAGCAACTACAATGATCATCATACTTGGATCATCACAAAATTATTCATCAACATGTCAAACCAAAGCATCTTTATCCTATTTCCGCGTCAAATGTCACAGTTGTCATTCTCTTTCACTTGAGTGTGAATAAAGTGATTATTCGAAAAGTCGTGATGCGTTGGTAAACATGGACTTCAACTGGAGGACATTCTAGATAAGTCATTCTGAACTAGACCCTCATGTCGTAATGCGTGAACTCAAATCTGAATAATATTTCCGGCTCAATATGGCCAATAAGTATGGCCGGCTCGATTAAAAATAAGTGCTGTAATCCTCGGAAAATAAATTGAAGATCTACGGCGAGTGCGGTCGGGGAATCAAGGGTGTTGGTGTCTTGTATTGACTTAATAGCTGTCATTCTCTTTCGATATTCAATCAATTACGACAGACCTTTGTTGTCAATCTACACTGTGACGTAGTCGTATGACATGCTGATATGCTGTCTCGCTACAATATGAACGCTGTTAGCGTTCTGTCAATAATAATAGGACAATATGCTGTCGATATCACTTAGAGATGACTTCTGCCTTCACTCGCATTCCTTTTGAACCGTCAGCGTGGCCTAGTGAAGAAGGTGCGAGCTCGTCTCCACCGCGAACTTCGGTTCGATTCCTAGGTCAGGCGAGTGCGGTCGGGGAATCAAGGGTGTTGGTGTCTTGTATTGACTTAATAGCTGTCATTCTCTTTCGATATTCAAATTGAAGATCTATATAAAACGAAAGACAGGAGGAAAGAGAAAACGAAGAGAACGTGATGTGTTGTTTAAGGCCAAATAAGAATGATTGTTGTTAAATTATTATAAACTACCGATGCACAAGTTAACTAATTTACTGAAATTACATGAAAAGAGCCAAACTAGTGCAGAAAGATGTGAAGAAGCCAATTTTGAAGACCTTCAATGTTATAACCACTTGCGCATCATCGTGTCTACCAAATATCTCGTTTAGATGGTTTGACAATAACCGCAAATTGAGTGATTTCCATAATACGTACATGACCGAGTAAATTTCATTGTTTAAATACTCTAATAACTATACGTAAATTATGTACATCAAACCATGCACACAGACACATCAGTAATTCTGACAACCAAACAATTAGGAATCTACTAACAATGTGTAAATACTAAACAAACATCAGAGTTTGTAATTTGGCAGCTATGAAAAACTCGAATGAAAGCTTGACAAATCTTCAATAGATTCATTAGAATCTTTAGTACTGATACTCTTATGATTTTGACATATTCTGATAGCTGCATTTCAACACTGCATGACAATTTCTATTAACATGACAAATTAACATTCCGCATGTAACAACTAATTGATACAGTCAATCCCACAATTCTTTCAACTTCCAGTCTAATGTCTGATCTAATGTATCGAGTGGTTTATTATCTGATGTTGTCAGATCCATGTCATTTGACAAACTAGTTGAAGCTTTTTTTTGTTTGAGTTCGACTGATTGAGTTCAATTGTTGTCCTACTGGTAGCTATGTAAGCTTCTGCAAACATTTCATCTCACAGCGACTTCCTTGAATCGCACAATTCTCATTTATACATGTACTTGTACGCAAAAAATGTAAAATTTGCTCAGGTGAGTCAACGATTTTCGGGACATGAGCATTTCTTAAGGATGTCAGCAGCATGAAACCTGACAATTTTGAAAGCATCCGGTATTTATCAGAACCGATTTTTTCATTAATGAGTGGCTTATGAACTGGCGCTATGATACATGTAATTTTAAGGTGATAATTTTCCGAGATCGCAATACCTCCAGTTCTCAATCTGCTATCTCGAGGATATCATGTCGCTAATAAGATTTCGCAAATTTGAATACATCTAGACAGGTGAGACAGCTACGTAGCAAATACAGTAATATTGTCGGAAGTGACACTAGCAATTCAGAGATATCATCCAACGTTTTCATCAAATTCTGGCAGGTATCAAATATTCAAAATCTGTTTGCTGCCGTCACATGCATCAAATAATCTCAAAGTATATGGTGACATGGTGACAGGTATGAATAGGATACACTTGCATTGGATCACGGCAATCTGTTGATTAGCTCAAATAAAACAAATTTATTCATGATATAATACGACCTTCGCGAATCTGAGTTACTTAAGATGTAATTGATAGATGCAAGAAACAAATAATAAAACTGATATAACACGAATTCGGCGAATGTATAATAAAAATACGTGATTCGTAGAGTAGCCTGTAAGGACTAAGAAAGGCCCATGAAAACAAGTTACTTTTGAATCGACAATAAACAATAAATGCTGTATCAATTCTCACATTTTTAATTACGGCATTGCACTTTCTTACATGTCGCCATAATAAGCGAAAAATTAAAAATTATTATTCACACATGTACATGTAAATGTCGTTCGACAGACCAACTTCTCGCAAAAAGCAGACATACACTATCCCATGAATTCATTGACATTCCGATAAAACGTAAAATTGCAGACAGAATCGCTAACAGAATTGCAGACAGAAAATTGCTAACATAATCTTTTCACATGAAATGTCGAAAAAATTCCTTTTAAATGATCTTGAACCTAACTAATTAAAACAGTGAAAGGCATAAAACGTCATAAGCATCCAATACCAAACGGCTCAGCTCATTCAAAAAGCGACTAGAACTAAACAATTCATTTCCCAAAAGCCAAGTCGGTGACAAATCGTAAAACATTCAGTAGGCAATAAAAGTGACAATAGAAATACTCTGCAAGTAATGGCATCACGTGACAATCAGTACAAATAAAAATTGGTCCGTTTGAGGCAAATTTTGAGAGTAAGGAAGGTGGGATCTGAAGAAGTACGTGAATTCATACCCACGATCTTCATCTAAATTTCGTCCATATTGATTAAGAAGACTTAACTGGAGCTCATAAACACCATGCACTTATAAACGAAAACGTGTTTGAGTGATTTCATCAACTACTTCCTGTGAATGTGACACCAAAGATAGCTTCAAGAGCGCACCGAATTTTCAATGCAAAGCTCATTAATTTAACATAAGTATTCATTCTGGTTTTAGGACTATAATTAAGTTTCCTCGCAAATTTACCAGTTGAATTGAAATTTTGTCTTCGCAGACTGAATGAATATGTTTTCAAACTGACAGGTCGACTTCATAACTAATGATAAAATGCAAAGATTCCGAATGTAAGAAGCGCAACGTCGATGTCCTCAAACAGTTTGACAACTTTTAATATCAATTTTTCGGCTTAAAATTGTCTATCTTAAGTTAAGAATGCAATTCATGAAATTGAAGGGTGAACAGTGATTCAGAATATACGCTGCAGTATGAACACTGTAGTGTTCCTTGTATTTCGCTGACTGTTAGTGTTCGACAGCAAAACTGTAGAACAATATGTTCAGAATAAAACATGTCAAAGGTTTAATCAATAAGGTTTGAGGTATTGTATGGAGGAAATGGAAGTAAGGAGAAAATTATATTCACTTTACAGATCATAGGAAAAAATTAAAATCGCAAATGGACTTCAACACATTAATGTATACTTAGTATACTGATGAAATATATGAAATTTCACTCAATAAAATTCATCAATTAAGCAAAGAAGTAATAATTATCAATAATTGACTGTAATATATTAAATGACGCTATGAATTCTTCCTCAGACCTTAAGAGAAAATGACCATTTAGTAGACGTCCATTGGAGTTGAGATTGTTTGTTGATGAAGTAAAAATTTAGTTGCTTTGTCTCAGGATGTTTTTGACCGTAACTAAAGCGAAATAGTCTACAGACAAAGTTAAGCTATTATCATAAGCAATCTCCGGGGATATTTGTCTAATTTATGTCCTCCATCGATGAGTGTGTCTATCTCTATAAAGCATTTTGAAATACATTATCGAAATTCTTTTTCGACACTATAAGCACTTCAGTGACGTGAAATGCTCAAATTGTAACAAAAGCATATATTGTTTTGTATGCATACCCGGTGCGAAGGAAATCATAGCTCATTCCCGGATCGGATCGGATCAATTCAATACTTTACGATAGACAAACTGTAATTGGATACTGAACACAACATGGACAAAAAAATGCTCTAACTTTGTAGAACCACTACTGTCGCATTTTATAGCACTCTGTAAGGTTATTTCTCTTTACCGTCAGTCGAGAGTTCCCTCTTCTGTTGTGGAATTGAGACTATAAATTGAGTAAAACATCGAGAAATTTCCGAGTCTACACCATCTAAGTGTCAATAAGATTTTCATCTGCTGCGGTTAGTATTACTTTCATCAATGCGACATATTTTCGCCAGTCGTAATGATGTAGAAATATAGTACAATATCTGAAAAAAGATTAATAATATCTTAGTGCTGTCAGTAAACTGATAAGTGGCTATCACATCACCACTGCTTCGATTCCTAACTCAGTTGCTCTGGCACATCAGAACGCGCTTTTTAAATATTAGAGATAAGGTTCTGAACAAAAACATGAAGCTTTCTGAATCGAAGACACTCGCACACATGCGCTTCTAAAGCTCCAATATTCTACATATTTGTAATGGAACCCAAACGTTAATAACTGTAAAACGGAGAATCTTGCAAATATATTTCTTTATTATTAATCAGCGATTCTTCAACTGAATCACTCAACGGACACAAAAGAATAATGATACCTGAACATCCAAGATTTCTGTCTGAACACCAGCATCCTGTTTGAGAGAAAACGAAGGAGAATTGTAATTGAGGAAGTGATTTCAAGTTGCATGACAATCAGTGATGCTATTACTTGTTATAAAAATAAATTATTCTGATTATGTTAAAACAGAACGAAGTCTGTCAGAGCTTCTATTGAATTCTGCCAATAATTGAATCATTCGGATACTTTTCACGGCATGACTCATGCATCTAGATATATCTACTCTTCAAATCCGATTGTCAAACCAAACAATTTTAAAAGAAAGTCAAGCTTCACCGCTTATTGTTGAAGCTAAAAATATATCTAACTGCATCATAAGAACAACAGGAGCAACTCTCTCAAAGCTAATTCACTATTTTACTTATTGTACATCATTTACTTATTACATTATTATTTACATTACTTATATATGTATAAATTTAGTAGCTTCCTTTGTTTCATGATTTTGAAGTCATAAGATCGGCAAGAGATCCAAAGATGAGTATGCATCGACCGTTTGAAGACAAAAATGATTCAAATTCTGATTAAAAATCAAAATAATGAGATAAGGAAAAAATCATAAACTACTGTTGACAAATGCATAATATCAAATGGCACTTAGTGCAAAATTAAACATGTGCAAAACATTCACCCTTCTAATTGAATAATCAAGTACAATCTATTTCTTTAATTGCCATGTAAATTCTTCACGCCAATAATGAAGTTGTGAGTGAATTACTTTATGCACCAAAATATCAAATCATACAAGCGGGGCAAGACGATCGTTTCAATAGATGGATGACTCATCAAAACTATCATATGCGTTAAGAAAATAAAAGGCTCCTACAAAAATGACACAGCATCAAAAATATTTTAAAAGTTATTCCTCATGCAATTAGAATTTGAAATGGAATAGTTCATAATCGAATGATTTTTACATGTACTTATATTAACTCATTTTTATTTGCATTTGTCAAAAATGCGAGGCTTTAAAATACAAATAAGTCTGATTTACTTGTCACATGCATGTATCCGATGAAGCAAAGACCCCATTAGAAAATAGCATACTTCATTGAGTTGAAATAGCAAATCTATCACAAATATGAATTGATCAATTGAATCGATACTATCTTCCCTTATCTACCATCATTGCCAAGTCATTCAAAAAAATCTCCCATCAGACAATTCGCAATAATTCAACGAGTTCAGCTACTTTTGTGATTACATAAAATCATCGAATGCATCGTTGACGACAAACAATATATTGATGGGATATCTGCATAATGGCCTCCAAAAAGCGGAAATCGATTGATGTTGTCAATACAGAATTGACATAATACAATAATCGGTCAGAAATAATGTAAGCAAATCCAATAATTTTCATAATACTATCTAATTAAAAAACAAAAAAGTTCTTAAAATGAATCTGTATAATCCTAGGGTGATCAAGGATTCGTTGGATGGATCCTATCAAGATAGACTTGGAAAGCACAGAAGAACACTGAAGAACCTGGAAGGAGAAGGCGAAGGACAGAATGAAATGGCGGCATATTGTGTGATGGGGAGGCATGAAGTGACTACACTCCTGTAATGTGCATGAATATCGCAGGCATGTTGTTTTTCTGATGCCACTTTTTCATGGAAAATATGATTGTTAAAATATAAATAAATAAAATTATCCTCATTAACAAAACTTCAAAAATCCGAAGCACAGGAAATGTTGCTTACTGTGTGATGACGTTCCAAATCAACAAACTCATCTTGATACTTCTGATCCAACATATCCAATTCCTGAGCATGCTCGCGGCGCAACCGCTTCAATTCTTCATTATGCTGATCAGTGACTGAGTTTTGATTATTGTAATTGTTTTTCATGATTGTCTGTAGCTCTTGGTCTTTCTCTGAAAGCGATATATACAAAACATTCACGTAGTGGCACGTTGCATTGTAAAACATTAATGTGCTTAGTACATATACCGATACCGACATCAACCATACATCGTATCTCATCAGTTAGAACCTTCTTACATTTACGCATTGGTTCATTTCATTAAACATCATTCTTAAGCATCCTATAATCTGATAAAAATCATTTCTGATCTTCAAATTGACAGTATTGAATAGTTCGACAAGTCGGAGACAGTTTGGATGCAATGAAGTGACAATACACCAGCTGTTTGTGACGTTATTATTATTCCGTGACCGAGTTAATGTACAAGGGTAGAATCGCCTGCATACTAACTAATGTCATGGTGATTTGGCAGTATAGTGTCGAGTTAAGAACCAACAGCAACCCACTGAAACGATATCAAAATGCACACAAGTTAGTTCACTACAGTTGTCATTAAATTTCTTTGAATGATCGTGTAAAAATATCAAAATATTTTAAACACGCATATTGTCACAGAATTGTGCATTACTAGTTATTTCATGAAAGCCCCTACTTACAGTCGCGCGCAAGCTTTTAGAGTTACCCAAAGGTCAGAATTGGGTTTAAAGATGAACGGTCACCTAATGATCTTGAAAATTGAATCGCTCTTTTTTCCAGATAAATAATTGCATTTCATTCACAGAGATTTTCCTATACTTCCATAGATGTTTAAAATAATCTCCACGTTCCTTGATACGAAATTCACTCGTTGCTCAAAAATTCCTTACATTGAAAGAATCATTCTTCAACTCTTTTTGCTGGTCTGTTTATGTGCGTATATCGAAACGCAAGTAAACAATCTACCTTGTACATTTTACTCTTCTGTGCCGCACCCAAGGCGCTGAGCCATGCTACGTATGCTATTCAAATCAAAAAAATAGACGAGAGGGAAGATTGAGGCAACAAGGAAGACTGGTTGTCCTATTTATACAAAGCAATTGATTGGCGGTTGAAAGTCTCGCATTTTGAAATACCATGTGTTGGCGTGTCATCTTGTCGCAGAAAAATTAATAGAAATTCCAAAGTCTTCGAGTTCATAAATGAAGCTACCATTCAATAGTCGGAGAAGAATATCCTCGGTCCCTCCGAGATTCTTTCAAATTTTTGATTTTTGTAATGTGGGTAGTGATATTCCATGAATAATTGGGCAGTGCATTTTTCAATTTAGAGTGAATGAAGGCTTCATTTAATCACTTCGAACGATATGGTGATTATACTCAACTTAGTTCGTCGAGCATGGTAGCTTCTTTTCACCAATCAATTTGGGGACGATGCTTTGGTCTGAGTGGGAAAAATAGTACCCTAATCTGACCCCTCGACTGCATATGGAAAATCAAAGAGACATCTGTTGGCAGATATACAGACCAACAAATTTACTACTCTTCCAATAAAAGAGATTCGAAAAGGTATAAGAAGTGGCATGGAAAATGTTGAAAAGCGATTGAATATCTATAATGCATGAATACCTAAGACACATCTACGGAATGTGAAAAAACAGGTCCAACCCTACATGTGAGAGAATATATTTCATAATCTCGAAATCAGTGATGATTGAAAAAAAACTTCAAAACTCGATGAACTTAAAAATTGGACCTGTACTGAATAGCAGAAAGGGTCAAAAATGAAAAGTAATTATGTTAAATAAGTAATATTTAATTTATTTTCAACTTAGGTCAATGTCATTTTTTCAAACATAAGAGCTAAGTAAATATTTGCTGCTGTGATGAAATCACGATCAAGTATGTAAGGAAATGCCTATCAGGCTGCCCACTTTGTGATGAACACTTAACTCTGAGCTCTCCTGGAAAACCTGGCAATGATTTCTGTATTAGAACCACTGATAGAGAAAGCTATAATGTGACTGCGAATACACGGTACCCCCGGCTCATGTTTGACCAGAATATTTGTCCTGCCCATCGACATTAAAAATAACTTCTATGAAACAAGAAATCACCTTCAGGTCTTTCACTTTTATACGATTAGACGACAGGTCTGATCTTTGCTGACAGTACTAGTGAATCTCTTAAGTTTCATGCAGGCACAACAATTTTATTAGGGAAGAGAATTGCTTATTGTGAGGAGCATTCGATTCGTATTCAAATTCAGCATGCTTATCTTAAAATGAACTATGAATCATGAAAAATTTGTAGTGCCTTTCATTCTTTAAATGAAGTGCCATCCAAAATTTTTAAAATGTGTTGAAATGGTTTCCACTTGACATCAACATGTATTAATCTCCTTTGATCGCTATATTAATGCTCCATTTGAAGGTCATAAGCTTATCAAGATGAACAGTAATTACTGTCAATTTCACAATTTGCTTAATTGCCATGAACATATTCGTGGAAAAAACTAGCTGATGATGTAATAGTACATTGAGGACATATTCGTATGCATTAACAGTGTGACAATGTGATATCAGCGAAATTGAGACATTCAATTAAGGATGCACGATGTCCTCCATCTCAAAGAACTGACGTAAGAGGGAATTTGTCGATGAAACCAAATTCACTGACTAATTATCATAACACACTTGACCAAGGAGGACCTGAAAATGCAGGTCCTTTTCAATGCAGGCTTTAATCTCAAAGTTTCTATTCATCTCGTTAATAAACAAGACCCTGATAAAATTCCTACATGCAATGAACTGTCTCCAGTTTCAGGATTAACCTGTGATTGAAAGAATATGAATTTGATATGCCTGATTATCATATTATCTGTTCTAACTGAAAAAGCATTTACGAAGGCCGAGATGAAGCAGGAACGTCTACATAGAAAACTTGCGGTTATCGACTTGTCGCCTGATGATAGGAACCAGAGTGAGTCACCGTTTTTAATGGCAGCAGCCAGCAGTCAAGCGTGTGTTATTTTCTCACGCTATTCTAGGATCAACACATGCAAGTTGAGGATTAGACATGCAACGCAGATCGCGCAATATGTGGCTGTGTATGACCCTTACAGGGGCCTGATTGATCAAATGTCAGCACCGAAACACCAACGGCGTGCGGCAATAAGAAATAGTGGAAGGAAATATCAAAAAGGCAGTTTCAATGTTACAACGAAGAATAACACTATAATTACTCAAATTAGGGTAAAGTACATGCATTACATCATCACATCGATGTCATTGCTAACCATCATTTCCGGTGATGTATCATTTTGTAATAATCTGTTCATCTATGATTGACATCGTCTTCCTAAAGATATCTCGAAGAAAGCAACTAAATCAACATTTACCTACACTCACGTGCGTCTTCAGGCTATGCGATGCCTTGTGGGTATTTGTCAACTCAATGTTCGGAAAAAACTGCTTTACCTTTCACACTCGCCGTGGTTCTTAACCATTTATAAAGCCCACTTGTTCCAAAATGTAATGCTGGGTCTGACGGTTGTTTTGAAGAGGATTCTCCACTTCAGTTGATCGCAGACGTTCGCATATTGGGCACCAACGAGCTTCAAGTCTTCTATCTGCTGCAACTTATCTTTTCATGTCTTCTTGTTATCTTCTGCCATTGACGTCTACTCTCTCCAATGTAGCCTACTTCATTTTCATTTGAATAGTCAAAACAAAGATACTTCCTTTGTCTTTTAGAAATGCTAAGTATCTTCTCCCAGCTCACAGCTTTCTGATAGCGTCATTCGATTTTCTGACACGTAGCGTTGCATCTCCAACTGCTATAGCAACTCTACATGATTGGAATGCGATGATCAAGACTTGCAACCATGAATCATTGTCCCTCACAACATCAAGGATCTACGGTTTTACAAAATTTGCACGATCCACACATTACTCTACATTACAACCAATTCAACGCCTCCGATGTCAATGACGTCATTAAAATAAGATAAGCGCACCCAGTTGATTTCAATGTCTGCCGTCACCGACATTGTCTCATTGTCGCTATTCGAGACTTTCGATGTGCTGAACATGTTAGGGCTCCACTTCACTTCGCCGTGTCGCGTCTGCATCTACTTACGCAACGTTGTAACATCATATTTATCTACATACCCAGTTTCCTCATTTCAATCGAACACATTTCCTCAGTTCATTGGATACATTTTTGTATTTGAGATTTGCGTAGTACACGGCTAAAACGCGTATATGTACATGTAGCCGACACTAGGTGTTTGAGACAGTATCGCAGCTTAGGGGTCCCATTTAATGACCATGAAAATATACATGGCTTACTGACATATCAACAAATAAATGTTCTTAATATTTTGGAAATCACAAAGCGTCGATGCACATGCATGCTTATGCCCTATTGACATAATTTCAACATAAAATCATAAGGCCTTCCGGGCGTCGCAGACGGTCATTGTCAGATTAAAGCTATCTGGTGAATATTATCAATGATACAGTCTCTGCACTTCCTGAAAGTCTAAAAACTTAACATTCAAGGTCTTCGAATATCAAAAGAAAACATAAAGTGCAGGAAAATCTTGCTGCAAGATCCCTCGCCTTTAAAAAGATTGCCTCATGCGTTCACACGACGTGAACGTGTCATGAATCGCTCGAGAAACATGATAGTTGGCAATAATAATGGGGATGCCATGTTCTCGGGCGATACTCTACTTACTCTACTGTGATAGCTTTGCGTCAGATAATTTAAGCATTCGCCATAAAAAGTGTGCGGTCTTCATGCAGAAAACCGCAGCGCATAGCTTCCTTTGAATTTGAGGAACCCGCAAATTGCGATAAATATAATTTGGATCTTCAGCGATAACATCAATCATGACATTAAAACCTTTGAGGACTACTCGCACGGACAGGCTATGAATCAGTGAGAAAACTTCATTTTATCACAATTACAACACTGATATCACATTTAAATATTGCATTGTAAGGCAATTGATAGCTGCCAGCTATTCATATAACTCGTTAAAAAAAGAGAATTAGCATGTACATTTAAAACCTCGGTCTGTACTATAATTCTTCGATCCGTCAAATATCTGTTTTGCGTCAAAATTATATCAATTTCTATCAATAATGATCTAGGACGTAAATATATTCAAATTCTTCCTTGTGCAATTTCATTATTATTTCTCATAGAATAATCATGCTCGCAATTCTTCACATAATAAAACAGAGGAAAGAAGCAAATTAACAAAATAGAAAACCGCTCATACTACTCTTGCGATTCACCAATAACTTTTACTTCTGTTGTACACAGCCACAGAGATCGATTCTTTAAATTCCCTGTGGCAACAGCAGCAGACGTAACTGGGTGCATCGTCATCTGCAAACTTGACAACAATAATGAGGAATCTCACACGCTTTTCGCATTGTTAACTTCAATGCGCGAGAGGCTTCACTTTTGACCGATCTCTGAATGTCACTTCGACCTTTCAATTACATAGTCTACAGCACTTTGAATTGAGCACGACTGGATTTGTACATCATGTGACAAGAATTTTCCCTCGTAAATGTTTAGCTAAATATCTGCAATAAATGCAAATGTCTACTAAAAACAAAATAGTTGATTATTTTCAAATTCCTCCCTGAAAGAACAAATTAATTTTATCAGGAAATTTAGAAAGGACGAATTCAATGGATGCATTTAGTCAAGCGGGTGAATGTCATATATTTATTCCAACCCTCTCTATAATGGCGTGTGGAGTGCTCGATGAGCATTTTGGATTCAAACCACAAAAAGTAAGTAGATGACACTCGCCTTCCCTTGTAGTAAAAGAAAATCAATTTAATCAATTCGAGTGAAGTTGGAAGTAAAATAATCATTATCGTGTGGTTTCAATGTACGTGTAATGAATCACTGATATTTAAAGCTTATAATAACATTGTGTCTCTACTATCATATTCATTTAAACACCAACTTCGAAATCCTTTCATAAAACGACGATTTATTCAATTGAGTTTTAAGATAACTCTTGAATGAATCATGTGCTGAATATACTGAAATTAAAACACAGGACCATGCTTATACACGGAAATTGACCGAAGTGAGAGTGCCGGTTATGGCATTTTGAGAAGTAGGATGAATGTGAATATTTTGTCTACAATTACATTTCGACAATCAAATATGCGAACTCCATTATCAAGGAAAGAAAATGTCACCATCAAACTGCAGCACTGGCAAAACATGTAGCAAAAACAGGTTGTATTACTTTCCAAAATATCTGAGTATTCAATCACTTATCCTAAATACATCAAACTGATAATCCCTGGAGATTCTCAGTACAAGCGATTATTAGTGTCCCTGAGTTTGACTTAATAGAGTAAAGAAATGCCAAAGAATCGAAATTTAAAGACAACTGTTTTCTGCAGAATTTCAATTAAATGTAATGAATTATCTAATTCACTCAACCTGAAGCGGAAGTTGTAGCTAGGGTAGCAACCTAACTTACATAAAGTAATCCAAGTCAAAAGAAATCGCACATTTGAAAGAAATATACTTTAATCTTTAGGTTGTATTTCATGATACGGGTCCATAATAAAGTTTTTATTCGGCAAAGGTAACATTCATGAAAATATTTCTGCATTGAGTCACATAAGGCCAATTTTTAGGTAACAAATTTTGGGTTGCCCTGATTATAAGAATAAAGTTTATCTTACAACAGGTACAGAATGATCATTTTACATTACAACATGCTGCTTTAACTATTAGACTGAGTGTTAAGTTACAAAGCTAAAGGTCAATTCGCATAATTCGATGATATTCTGAAATTATCCTGAAAACTAAGATAAGTACGGATAGAACATTATCAGTTATAGTATTACTGAAAGCACCAATATGATACAAACACATTTCATACTTTAAAATGTCAATGAAACATTTATTAGCAGTTGTACACTTGGCCGAAATAATTTTCGAGTGAAACATATATCGCTAATCATAAGGATCTAACTCACCTCCCTTTAGATCTTCAACTTGTTTTCGACATTCACGGCGAATTTCTTCCACTTTCTGCTCATTCGCCCGATTGATTGCATCTACTCGGGACTGGAATTCTGTTTGTTTAGTGTCAAACAGCTGTCTTAATGCGTCTAATTCTCCAATTAATGAGTCGATTTCTTCGTTGTCTTTTACAGACAGATTCCGCAGTTTCGTTATCTGGAAATAAGTAATAATGATGACATGAAACTAACAATGAAATGTTCTAATTTGCGAATTCATATTATGATTAGCAAAATGAGTTTGAAAAATATGACGTTAACATTATGTGAAGAGTAAAATGTGACGAAAAGCTGATTGTATCCTTATTGATTGAGGAAAGAAGAAAAACTAGTAGCTTGATTTGAAAGATTCTTAAAAGTAACATTTGACTTTTACATTTTAATCTATGAAAGATCAGATTGCATTTTAATCCACATTACTGTTATTAAGCATCGAGAGAAGGAACCCATCGATGAATGGGGATCTAAGTACAGACCTTGTAGTTTCGATAATCTGTAGAAGAGCCAGGCTCTTATGAATAAGATCTGAAGATCGAATTCAAAATTTGAGGAAGCTGCCAACCAGTATTGCGAAACTGACTATAAACATACTTTCATATAAAATCAAATTGTGAGATCTAAAATATTAATTACATTAGTAATTAAGTAGCAATAGCTGATCATTAATTAGATTTTAAACTATGCTGCTATCTGATTTCTTCAGCATGAACATGTATATCTTTGCAACTGAGTTTTCAAGTTCTTAAGAATTAGAATAGTCGACGATCTGAACGATGCAAAAATTCATAATAATGGGATGATGTTCACTTAATAGCTAGGTCAGTACGGACAATATATTCCCATCATTGAAAGACTATCACACAAATGGATTTTCTCATGCTTTAGAAATTTAGGATTACCTCCTACTGCTTTTCAATAGAGTTGGATCACTATGGCAACTTCTTCATCTCTCATTTACTCTCCCTGTAGTTGCTTCAACTAGGCTCATCACCTTCACTTTCATAATCTTCTACTAACCATCAATATAACTTACATGTTGCTCAAGTTCATTTTCACGATTTTTATGTGCTTTCGTTCGCTCCTCCGCTGAATTGCGACTTTCTGTTAATTCCTCTTCTAATAAAGAGATTCGAGACATGAGGTCCACTTGCTTTTGCGTTCTTTCCAATAACTCATCTTGCAGCTGTGTACACGCCATGCAAACAGTCTGGGTCTCGGCCTCCTGAAAAACGATGAGCACCTTCGAGATATATTCTCCACGAAAAAAATGTAATACTTTTCGTAAATTACTAAATAAAACGCCAACAACGAATACAATTCTGACAGCCAACCTGGCAAAGAAACTTAACTTGGCAACAGAAAAATGATAATAGATCAATACCTCAAGCAAACGCAGCTGATCACCACCAGAGACTACAGTTTTCGTCGCTACATTGCGACATGATAGACTGGATGATACCTTGGTGCACGAGTCACCACCGGAGCGCTTATTTGTACGTCGCTTTCCACCAAGAAACCACTGCAGGGCTAGCCAAGATTTCCGATCTTTCTTCTTGTTTTCGCTCTAAGATTCAACGAAATAGTCTTGCTCTTAGAAAATACAACTACAATGCATATAAGACGACTGAAATATGTATTTTTATCATGTCAAAATAATGTTACGTATCGGAGAACAAAATTAAGGAAGAAAATATGGTCCAACGATTAGAATCGTATAAGCACTGCGCCGGAAATGACATTAATGAACTTAACTGAAGTAAAGTTACGCTGTCGCTGACGTATACCGCTACATATCCGATATTCAAATTTGCAATATGGCCTTCTTGCCGTCAATATAAAAATATTCAAGCCCAGTTTTATGTCTTCCTTTTAGGTCATCATCAGAAGTGGTAGATGATGATCAAAGAGCAAGAGCAGGCCTATAATCAATAAGGCGAATATAAAATTGCCATATTCTATACTTTGTTTCCCAATTGAAACTCAATTAAAAATGACTAACCAAGGCCTTTTCAATACCAGTTTTAGGTGAACAAACCTTCCTCTAGATGCCATTACCACATAGGATTCGTAAGATGCTAATGAGCATTTATTTCTATCACAGATTAAGATTATATACCAACCAAACACATGCAATGCGAAGGAAATTCATGAGCACACCGTTTTATGAATGTGAGTTTGCCCAACGACAAATGACTGAAAAGCATCAGAGGGTGCAGGGTAGTCCCCAAGGTAGCAACAATCTAGTCCAATACACCAGCACCACCCTAACAATAGCCATGCAGCACCCCTACGGACCCTGATATGGACAAAAACATGTAAAAAGACTCAAGCCGAAAAATACTCGGTCATGATAAAAATATATCCGTGATAATATCCTAAGTGACCTCTTCCAAATGCACCCTTTCCATTTGCATTATTTACATATGCACCATCAACATATATTTATGGTTTTCTCAAGTCAAGCATATACAGTGGAGATTGGACAAATTACAATTTTCTGTTTTGTCAATAGCTTGGTTAGATTCTGCCTTCTAATCCAACTTTTTAGCTATCTTTTCATCATGGCTTTCAGATTATGCAATTGGATCTGAAGTTCTGAGAAACTGCACCTCTACGAGTGCTATGGTGCTCCGAATATCCTTTGCTGACAATTTGATTGGAGTATTGAGGTAGTGCGGATCATAAATTGCATAAACTTCATACCACTCAGAAGCTACAAGATCTCAACTGCAGTTTTCTATTGAGATTCTGCTTTGTTACACTTTACCATATTATTTACATCAGAATTATGGAAGGCCTACTTTGAAATTTAACTGTAAATCCAATAATGCAATAAGCATTTGGTCACACAGATAAATAAAGAATAAATCAGGACTCTATTGTCAGCAACTAATTGGTACAAGAAATCATAACTTTCCTCAGAAAAGTATATCAATGAATTTATTTTCTTTCTTAAAGAAGCATGGATTTTTAAATAATAATGTCATGCATACTACGCTACTGATTTTAGTATGTCCTCACTTTAAAAAGAACTACCCAAAGTACAATGCACATATGATTGATAGATAGACACATCAAGTGCATGATCGATGAAAAAAGACATGCAATAAAATTTGTTCAATTACCATGGTATGTCCCACGGAACTATCGACACTCTCTGTTGATTTGTTTGGATCCTCAGTGGATGCCTTCAAGCCAAGGAGGGTCTCGATGTCTTCCAAATCATGCCGCAAGTCATCTGAAGAAAGAGAACAGCAAGAAACCAATGAATTTGACTTCAATCGACTTATGAAATAAATTGAATATCAGTTTTAGCAAATGCTGCCTTCAAGTGAGTTTTTGAAAAAGTTGGATGTTGCTTAAGTCATCAGGTAGCTGTTGAACAAAGAGCTCGCGCAAAAAAGTGTCAAATTTTGAATGTCCCCCCCCCCCAACTCTGACACGCAACCCCCTAAAGATGCTCATACCGGTTCGAAACTGGTGTTAATGAATTTTGCGTATATGTATTCCTGTTTGACAATAGAATTTAATGCTTATCTCCCCTAGTTTGAGCGCCACAGCCTCGTCAATCTTTGTAGCTAATAGCTACGAAGAATTTGCTCGGCGTTGTGGGTATCGCAAAAAAAATTTTCAATGTGCTTTCATTACTCTACATCCAAAAAATGCAGTGCGACCGAGACTCAGAAAGAAATATTTTTATACCCTACTCTACCGAAATACAGAAAGAGTCAATTATTTTAGCAATCCTCCATATTTTTATTCAGCCTCAATTTTTCGAAGTTTTTTTCTATTATTATTTCAGACAAAACATCGATTGTATTACCGCGAATACACTGGTCCAATTGAAGAATGTACAATTTTTCGAGGACGAAATTCCAGGTTTTTCCAGGTCACGGAACTCCTGAACGGAAGATAGGTATACTTCCGAAATCAACTTCACCTATTTTATCGTATAAAAGGCTTTTTCCAGTGCATGACCACTAGCGACTAAAAGGTAGTATTACTGGTGCACGTCATCATCGAGACTGACAGGTACGTAGATGCAAAATCCAGTCATGTTAAAATGGCAACAGTGTATAGTAGAGTTGCGAAGTACTAAAGATAAAATCCAGGAAGTTGCCGGTCGTAACGAGTAGGCATCTTATGAAGTTATGTTGGTAAAACATTGAACTAATGGACTTCCAGTGTTGAAGATCATGAAAAAATCAGTCAATTAAACTTCAAAAAAACTAGTTTTCGATAATAGTGTACTTAGATAAATTCATCCAAAATTTCAATTTTACTCTGATGTATACGCCTTCAGCTGAACGAATGGGTTTGTATCATTAAATCTGCGCTTTATTTTTAATAACATTTATTCCTCAGATCAAAATCAATAGTTATATTCGACTGAGGATGAAAACATTGATAACCAATGAAAATTATAGCAGTCATTTGTGGGGCCTTAATCCAACATCTACAAACCTAATTCGTCAAAGCAACTTTCATCAGCGATTATTTCAACCTTGTTGGTATCACGGTGAACTTTATGGATACCGGGTAACATATCAGATCTACTATTTACATCTTAATCACACCACTCCCCAGAGTTTCAATGACGATGCAATTGCCATTGCAAGCTGCTCAGAGAAAACAAATACGCCTCATCAGTCAGATTGCGGTGAGTGCACACCATTGTCAGAACTCAATATCTTATTCTTTTTTGTTGATCTAACGCAGATAAAATGAAACTACAACAATGACCTACATCAATTCGCATGTTTACAGTCGTGCTTATAAGATCACTTCATCAGTTGAAATTAAAACGATGAGCGAGGAAGAGCAATGTAGTAGTCTAAAGCAATAAATGATGCATAATTCTATCTAATCACTTTTGGTTTCTATCGGATCTACATCTCACGGGAGATGTTACGAGCTACCAGAGATTCTCATTATGAGACTGATTGCATTTACATCTATCTTTTGTAAGGCCATATGCTGCGGTACCTTGTGGATAGACAATCATAAGTTTGTTAGTGTTGAAGTGGAAATGCAGTGTTGCACAGTTGGGATCACAGACATATGAAAAGTGGGTATGAAAGCTTATATACTGATGCTTGAATACCCGGCATACTCCCAGACTTTTATCAGGAACTTGTAGCATTAAGGTTTTCATTCTCAAAATGCAGATGTGCAATTTTGAGTAAACTTCAGACACAGGCATCCATTACAGTTTGAAAAAAATTAAATGAAAGTAATTGTTCACATAATTGCAAATAAACATACAACATATTCGTGGTCTACCTAGTCCTACACAACGCGATTCGTGTTATACAAGCGTTTGACGTATCAGATGGATGTTGTACGGTTGCAAACACCACCAAAGATTAGTTGCTTTCTCTGGTCATTTCAATATCGGCGTATTTGTCACGGAACCCACTATTTCAGGAATAATCATGAAACATTGGTACCGCATGACCCAAGAATTTCAAACTCTCAATGTCGAAATAGGTAGGCCTATCAAATATCGCTTATCGCTTCTCATCGATTTGATTTAACGATGTTCCAAGATCACCAAAAGCCAGGATTCAAAGATTACTAAAAGAAGCACACTTGCAAAAACAACAATTTAATTTTCGAAACACTTATCAAAATTCTCTTATGTAAATTCAGATCGCGTGCTTTAATGAATGCGCTAAGCCGCTTTACGTGTCTTTCAGCGTTAAACAAACATCTTAGTGCTTAGTGGATTCACACATTCATTCTGCCAGTCACCATTTTACCGAACATCTGACAGAGTCCTCGTGAAAATAATTCAATCCAGACATCGATAAATACTTTCTTTTACGAGCAACGTAATAATTATTTGACGACGAATTAAACCAGATAGTAAATAGTGACATGTTTATTTTTGTTTTATCAGATGTCCTTCAGCTTTAATGTTCTTTTATTCAATGTTCATTGTCAATGGAAACGCATATTTATCATGTTAATTCAAGTGCTGTAATGTGCAAACTAACAGGCTGGCTTATCCGTCGACATTCAACATTGAACATACATCTATAAAACATCAATTAAACTTGCTTTTGTGTCAATCCTCTCTACTAACATACCATTGAAAACGAACCCTCCTCTATACAATTCAATCAACTGACTTGTGAAGCATGCAAAATATAACAACGACCGCATGGATAAATCATTAACTGATGTTGCAGAAACGCATCAACCGAACTATGTAGCGAAGTTAAAATTAAAAATCATTGTGACTTGCCGATTTTCAACGACTTCACGCATGTCAAGAGAAACTATTTAAAACAATTTCACCCCGCCTCATACAAGAATCGTTTAACAAGCAACATCAACTTTTGAAGAAAACTATCCAACAAATTTTGTTCACTTTAGCGAGTCAAAGTAGTTGTTTGATTTTTATAACTAATTTCAATGAATGTAACAGGTGATCAACTATGCTTGACTCTTCCCAGTTAGCAGTGAGTGCTATGGCTTGACATCACTACTACTCCACTGGAGGTTTGGACGGTGCTTAGACATAGTCAGACCTTTATCCTTAGCGTTGTGATCCCATAGCCCGGATGTCCTTCCTGACGACTTCCAACGACACTCTCGGGACACGACCACTGGACCTAAAGATCGCTAGGCTAAGTACTCAACCATTGTGCCATGAAGACCACTCTGCAGTCAACAAGATTGTAGAATCTGGTCACGACGTATTCAAATATCCTACGAAATTTGTGCTAAAAGATTAATTTTCTCTTTAAAGTGGATCTATTTCACACTGTGAAAATAATGATACGATGCTCAAATAGTTGATTTAGACAAGCATGCTGAAATTAGATGTGAAATAATCGATAATCAATGGGGCAAAAAAGAGAAACGAATAAAAATATCACGAGACATCGGATGTCAACCACTCAAAATGTCTCCAATTTCATAAATAGAATAATATTCATTATGTACGATGAACGCATTTATCTATGTTGCATTCTACTGCATATTTCAATTACATGGCGGTGTCATAATTTTAATTCATGAATGCCATCTTTATGATTTACTTTTGACCCTTGATAGTGGCCTCCCATAATGCGAAGTCACTTCGATTTCAACAATTTCATAATGCAAGTTCTATAACTTGACTTGACTGCACTTAACGTGTAACGTTATCAGACAAAAAATCCACAAGAATCTATTATTTGATCACACCCATATATGACAATAAAAACTAATGCAATTGTCTTCTAGAAGTTGTCAGTAATATTATTGTCATGTGTCTGTTTCGAAAACCAGTTGATCATTAATGCCAAACATAGCCAGACATGCTAACTAGAAAACTTTTGCAAAACTGAGATGCAATCAATAATGGAAGCCATTGGTTGGAGGCTAAAATGACTATGCAAATAAAGATGCTCTCAACGTTTGCTGATGATGCAGATGGATATGAAACAGATGACTCTACACTCAAGAGTCGTAAGTGTAGAAACGATAACACAACTTCCATCATCACACATCACTCCCGTCAGAAAGCTATAAAAACGCTATCTGTCGACGATGAGAATACTGCACTTCATCACGAAAACAACAAACTACATTATTGATTAAAAATTTTCTCTAAACATTTCTAAACAGGGACACAGTCATAGCCTGCAATATAAGGGGTTAAGACACGCCTCCATTATTTTCTGAATTAGAAATAGTCTGAAAATCACTATATATCAATGTGCAATGCATTCCATGCTACTGCGCATACTACATGCGAATGCATCATTTGTATTAAGACAAAATCTGTTACTAAATAATTTTGAATGGAACAGATTTTTACATAACACAGTCTGGAATTTTTCCGATCAAAATTCAATTTTAGTTTTATGACATTCTAAAATATAGGAAAAGTGAATCTCAGTTGAGGCGAAGTTTTAGCTCCACTCTACTGGAGGCGGAACCTACACACTACATGAGGCAAGCAGCTCTCACTGATTTTCTGATAAAACCAAGTATCCATTAGATTCTGAGAAAGAAAATACTTCGGAAATGTCTTAAGTAACATCAACTCGTAAAAGGTTGTTGAGTGCAACTTCGTCTGCGAATATGATAGAAAGAGGTCTGTGTCCTGAGAAAATCTTGCTATAACATAACTCCATTAAAGAATAATTCGGTAACATAAGTCACTGAAATTATTGAATTTAATTCAAATTGCCTAGAATATTAGACCGGTTCAGCTTTACGCGCAACACGGACGCAAGCTGACATCCACCTTATCGATGCGACTATTTGACGTCATATTCAATCCTTAGTCGTGTGGACATAATGTGTGGATTCAAGGATTCACTGTGAGTGCTATGAGCATTGTTCAGAGGCTTCAGCTTGATGTCACATTTGACCGTCAATGATCTTAGTGACAATTTCAAAATCTTTAAAGCGATGGAAATGAATTTTCTGAAAAGTTGATGTGAAAAATAAACTACGCATGCGAAGTCATGACATTGTGAGATGCCACTGCCGAGAAACAACGGCTGACTAGATCACCATAAGTACCCGAAGAATGACGAAGCCGTATTTTCTTGCCCTGCTGGAAGCACACATGTGAGAACTACAGAGGCATCATTCTACTGTCAGGATGTGGAAAGCTCTCACCAACATCCCCATGTCAAAAACGCACAGCAGCTATCCAATGCATGTCCGGATTGGACGTTCATCAATGTCGTTGTCCTCAGCAAGCAAAATTTAAGCCGAGCAGGTGCAGCACTGATCAAATCGCCAAAGACGAGGTTCATGCACGAAGGTGATGAAGATTCGGATTACACGACACTGTCTGAACGGGTGATTGTCACTCCATCTATCTCTGCTCAAGTGTCTCAGACACGGTGATCCCTGTTCAAAGTAAGTTGACGTCATCGCCTTGCCTTGGCGAGAGGCGAACATTTTTCGGAAGACCATCTTCTGCATACAGTGCTGCTATTCTATCAGTCCCTTTGTTAGGAGCATAGACGTGCCTTCTGTCACAGTTACTCGACGAATTCAGGACTTAGCGCTGCGATGATCGGTCAAAATTGCGGACGACTACTTGTACATCGCCCTGCAGGACAACCTCCTCTTCTTCGGCTACTAGCTCAAAAGCGTTTAAAATGGCTTGGTCATCCGACGAAAATCGTATTCATCTGCTACTCTGGACGGAGATGACCGCGAGGCACTCCACGTACAAGATGGATGGACGTCACCAAAAAGGATTTTGTCTACCTCAGCATCCCATGGGAGGGGGTAACGCTGATGCCGACCTCTTGTAGATCAGGATGGAGGAGTGTCGTGGATCGTCTTGACTGCACGCGATCCTGACGAGTATTCAGGCGAATACGCCGGCACGAAAAGAGGTGATACATACGAGCTTTAATACGTAGCTTTAAATCTAGCACTATGAAAATGGAAGAGCTTCTCTTAAGCATGATGTCAGAGCGTTTTCGAGATTAATTTTTAATAAGGTTCAAATTGTGGTAACCTTGCCCTGAACCTCAAAGCGAACTCAAATTTCGTCAAGCGACATCTTCATCTAATTTAATGTAAGGAATGGAAAACCTAAACCATTCATTCTACAGCGAAAAGTTAGAGAAGTCATTTCAAAATTTAGAGATAGCAGGCTGAAAAAGTAAACGGTTCGGAATGGTAAACTAGGTTCAATTTCAAAAGGAAACATCAAAAGATTTTTTAACTTCTTCAGATCTTACTACTCTCCGTTCAAATGTTGATCATGTAATAAATAATCGCTGCCGTTTGATAGTACGAGACATTCAATTTGTCCTCCCTGATTACTGTCAATTACAGAACAGTGTGAAAGCAAGATGCAGTGATCGCTACGTCCCGTTAATACGCTAGTGCATGATATCATTCTTCAACCACTCAATAGTAAACCATGTCCGTACATGTGCACTAAAATGTGAGGTGCTGCAGAACGTTATTGACAATTAGATAAATGAACGAAAAGGGTAAAACCTTCTATGAAATGAATCTAATAAAGACAAATTAATTTTCTGATTACGTATTCGTTGCACATTACGTGATCTTCCTTCGTGCGTAACAGAGATAATCATTATTCCTTTTCCGTGCAAAGATATCAAGTTTGACTTGCACTCAAAGAGAAGTATTTCAATTTCAATTTCAGATGAAAAGTCATTGAATCAAAGGAAAATCAACCAATAAAGAACGACATGGATGAATTTTCTAGATCTAGTTTGTCTACTTTGAGCGTCCTAGCGAAAGCATCAAACTTTGAATATCAACTCCATTAATGCTTTAAAGAGCTTGAGTGGAAATACATTCATTGCCCTTGTTACTATTTGTAATTTTTTTTACTTTTACAATAGGCAATTCAGATGAATAATGACTCCTCATTCTTGAGTTTTAAAACGCCCCAATATTGGCATGAATCATAGTTAAGTGTGACCTTTCGAAAGTCTTGGTCGAGTACAAATGAACTACTTAATCTATAATCTTTGCTAAGACTGATTTGGTTTATTTGTGTGTGGGCGTATTTGTGCTTTTGAAACATCGCATGATACAATGCCTCAAACCAATATTGCAACGTTTTTTTTCACACAAAGAAAATAATTACTTCCCCAATATTCACTTGTACATTTGAATTATGTCACTTCAACTGAATGCGATAATTATTGTCAATCCAAAAAGAAACGTTACCGAAAATAAGGTCCAATGGTCAAATTTAAAGTGAAAAGCAAAGTTCCCATTTTTGCAGTCGATCTGTTGTCCAAATTGAAATATACATGGCGGTACTTCGGCAGCGTTTCGCTCGATGGGAACTTGGTGGGCAGCGATCTGTCATCGTGTGGAGCTGCATGCATGAAATGTGCTCAAAATCTGGCTGTCATTATCTCTAACTGTAGGGTCCTATAGTTGACGTTCAAGAATTCAGTGAAGTTTGGATTTTCCACATTTTTTAGGTAGCCTTAAGAATTTATCAGATGTTAAGAAGTCAAGTCACTACATGATGCCGGTACTTCATCGGTAAATACTTAAATTGTTAAGTGGACTTGAAATGAATGGGAAAGTAACCAATGCTTTAGCTGCATCGACTACATTACTTAATCTAGCTTTATGAAGAATTACTTTATGTTTATTTCCATACAAAAGCCTAGAATATTTGAACTATAAAACATTCAACGCTCAAAAAATCAACACTAAGGCCACTAGATCGATTGAGTTTGGATGTGATGCAAGCAGCACTTGTAAGACAGAAAATTAATTTCTACTCTATTCAAGTCAAATTGAAAAAGTAAAATTAGGTTAATACATATTGATCAACCGAGAATAAACAATTTTAACAGCAACACATCTAAATGTTGTGACACAAAAATATTCACTTCTTTTCTTCAACGCAAAGAGCGCTCAATCATTCATCAATGATTCCAAGGGTCGATGTGACAGGCTGATATTTATTCTGGTGTCTTGCATTTAGCGACAGGCACAATAGCATTTACATGCAGGCACATAAGTCTTGACGCTGATGATGAAAGCTAATTAGAGTCTTGAGTTTTACGTACATGAATGGCTGACATTGTGCTAGAATCGATGACTAATCTTGCAAATATATCTGAGAACATGACGAGAAAAAATTCATTATCTAGAATTTTCAGATCTTCAGTGTACAAAGAAACATACTGAACTTTGGTGATCGATGGATGCAAAGCTAATGATATTCATACACTTTACAGCTCTAAAAAGTGCAGTCCATCAACTTTAAATTAGTATTCAAATCATGCACCGATCGTCTCATGGCGCATATCGGACTGACAAGTAGAGCATTAATCATCTCATTTGATTTGATTTAAGTGCCTGAGTAATCACTCCTCACCAACTTTCAGAGGTCTGAACAATCAACTTCTGGCAACAATGACGTTATTAACGGAGGTCTATCAGTTCATTTCTATAGATTCTCTGTTAACAATTGAAACTCACTATATACGATGTCATGTCTTGTCACCAAAGTTACCAGAATCTGCTAAACCATGTATCAAAGCTCTACGCATCAACTTCCATTCATGTATCGGAAAATGAATGTCAGTCAAAAATATTCCGTCTGCTTCCAACTTCATCTCAGTAAATCATCCATCATAAATTTCTGTTACTAGTGTGTTCAGATCAGATTATCAATTTCTGATAGGAATTTCATGGTAGACCTTCATACGATTTTCGAAACAGGAGTAAACGCTTTAATACATTTCTTGTAAAACGAAAATTTATTCAATTTACAGCAGTTTGTTCATGCTTAACGTACGCAATCCGAACATGTAAGATATTTTTAAAACCTACTATTGACCCTCGCATGGTGCACATCTAGTCACATCAGAGATTGGAAATCTGTCATGCACTGACAACTCGAGCAAAGTTGTGCAATTCGAGAAATAAGGTGCATCTTAGCATGCATTCAAATATAAGGACGCTATACTGACTTAACTAGTTGAATAGCCATTACCAAAATATCAGAAATGCTCATGTTGTCGGACAGACAAGTTACTACTCACTCTTGAAGTCGCTAATGAGATATATAATCCATCATTACACTTGCGGGTGCTGCGATAACTTTCAAACTTTTTTAAAAAATAATTTTTACGTTGTATTTGTCACACGCATGTAGATAATTTTGAATTGACGGTTCAATATACAACATTACAATTTTAACTAGACTTGTCGATAGCAATTCAATAGCCTATATAATTTTACAATGCGAATAATTAACGGCTTTGATGACATTTCCAATTCAATAATTCTCTTTTATTTTTCTGGATTGAGTTCCAGACTTATTCACCGACAAGGGCATATAGACTGTTCTCGGTGATAACTCACCATCTTTCTTTACTTTCTGCCACAGCCGCTGTCGACAGGCTGAAAATTTGTCTTGAATTTGCTTCTGTCTTCCATCATCCTCATTTCTTGAGCTCTTTGACTTGCTCCTTGCGCTGACGGATGCTCTTTCTCTGGCAACTGCTTCTTCTACCTGCTTCATTGTATTTACAGCATTGTTGAGTGTGGCCTCAACGATCACACCTGCCATAGTCTCCAGAGGAAACATTGGACCGTTTCCTTTGTCACTGGTATTGAAACCGGCTGATGATTCCAACACAGACACACTATCATCCTCCCCTAATTTCGATCCAAGACCGGTGTAAGACATTTCATCCACGAAAAGGTCAGTCTGAGAAGCTCCGTCCACTAAACACAGTTCCTCTTTCAATCTCTCGATGGATGCAGTCAGTTCTGGTCGTCGTGAGTCATTTAACATTTCAGAGCGCAGTCTGGATACTTCTTCTTTCGCCACCTTCAGTTCTTCCACCACTCGTTGATGGTCTTCCGCAGAAACGCTCTCTTCACGTCCCAGACGATCGGCTAAAGAGGACGGAACACGCGGCTTGGGAGAAGAGGAGCTGAGGGGAGTTGCAGGAAGAGTTCTGCCTGGAGATTTCGGCGAAGGAGGCACAAATGCAGCGGCGAGATCGTCGTCTTCATCGTCACTGATCACAGTTAAGGCAGTGTATTGACGAACTTTGTCCGTCATCGGTGTGGAATACTGTGGATTAATAGAATGCGAAAAGCTATTCGGCTGAGGGGAAGCAGTCATTCGTCGGATTTGCCGTTCTAATTCCTCAACTCGATTGTCGTAATAACGGCGTTGATTGTTGATTTCGAAGTCCTTCGTCTGTCGATTTCGTTCCAATTCGTTCACTGCAAGAGAGAAAGAGAATGACGACGCGTAGTAATTGATCTGCCTGCCAGCGACCGATGCCGCTCAAATGCGGTCGTGCAACACCTAGTCGCCGACCCTAACAACCAACAGGCCACGCACGCAGAGTAACCGGACACTCCATTCATTGGTCGTCGACCTGATCGTCACCTTCACTTTTCAATAGATCTCTGAATTAATCTAATTTGAAGTCAACTGTTACCAGTTCAACAACATCAAGACCGACAGGACGATACATAGTACACAAGAGAGTGTGAAACTCGTATTAAATTATTGAGAAATTACATGAATTGACACACTCACATTTTGATTATCACGTTTTTTATTCGAGAATGACCAAGTTCGATTTGAGTGTGCTCAATGTAAGATTAAAGCAATCGTAATCGTGTAGATAACCCCACTTAGCCCCTATTCATTCGTATTACAGAGCTGTGACATCTTGAACTTTTCATCATTTAATTTTCAGTAAAGACTTTCATTTTCTAATAAATCAATGAATTCTATTCGACGCGCTCTCAGGACAATGAAAAATAGCAGAATAATTCGCCGATCTGCTTGCTTCAGTTAGATCATGCTGTGCAGCGTAGATACATTGTTATTTCTGTTGATTACTGCTCAGACAATGAGATGGCAGAATATTTTTCATGATATTTTAATTTTCTGAAAGTTTCTGACTTGAATTTGGGAGTCTGAGGTTGACAGAAACTTTAATGGCGTTACCATCGACCGATTGAATGTGCTAGACACCAAAAGCCCGTCTGATTTCACTTTTTAATGCATTTATATTTCGACATAATTTTGTTTCTTTCTGCTTTACATTTGATGACAAAATAATCTCCCGGCGACTGGTCAATTATATCAGAACTTCTACGGACGTTTAATAAACCTTCGCAGAACAAATGTTTATGTTTCAATCATACAAGAATCATACAAGGTGTGTAATCAATTAAATGCACATCAACCATATCATAATGCATTTTTTCATTGTTTATTATCTGTAGATATCGGAAACATTGTAGGGTGTGTTTGTGTGCAAGTTCAACGTGCATTGAAAAGGCATAATTATAAAACATGACTAGCTAACGCACCGGTGTTTTAACAAGTTGATATGTTATGTCAGAAACTTTTTCAATACTATGTTAGTGTAGCCTATATATACACTAATGATCGCATAGTATTATAAATGCAAGTATCAAACTCATCAATAAAGTAAGAAAACGATTTGCGACTTCACAATTATAAAATAGCTTCAGAAATTCACCACAGAAATAAAGGCCGTTTATCCAACACGCAAACTTGCGAAAAAGCCGTTGAGTTGAAAGAAATGCCATCGAGCGGTGACCATTTAAGCTATTAAGAAAGTAGTCAATACTTCATTGCGATAATGTTCAGATTCACCTAATATGCTTTAATTAAGTCCATCAAGCCGGAAGAACAGTGTTGATATTTCATATTTTGTGATGAAATGAAACGGAGACTGTCCTGTTAAAAGGGTTCTTCTTATGCTTCAACGGTCGTTCACTTTTTTCACATTCTCCCGAATTTCATACAAATTTTCTTTAATACTTGGATGTTTCGCAGTGTTATGCATTCATTACTTCCGCATTTCATAAGGTAACCAGCAATCGAACAATTATGTTTCTATGACAGCATAGAAACTATCTGGGAAAGGAAATCTGATTAAATCAACACGAAACTTAGTGATGCTGCTTTGACGAAGTTAAAATTAGAATTATAAGTCAGCGAATTAACTCAAGACACCAACACCTTCCCCTTATCACCAAGACGACCTCTAAAGGATGCTGTATCTCAGCTAACTAATGTTTCAAGAACAAGATATATCATGAACAACTACATATATTTCATGTCATTGCACACTGGCATGTCATCGCAAAAGTAGTCATATCCGTGGATTTTGTTATCTAAGGATCCATGCGAAGGTACAAATTGTACCTTCTTAATTCTATAAGCAAAATCCGATTAACGCATGTGTATATTTACGCATATATGAGCACGCTTCAGTGCGAATCATGTGGAACATGCCAGTGCGGATTCATATATTTGGCAGGAATAACCAAGTAGATGAATTTTAGTCATCCTCCTGAGCACTTTATCTAAGCTACTGCACAATTCTTTGAAGAAACATCGCGACATGTGTAGATTCGAAACAAATTTTTAGTGCGACGCTGAATTCAAATAAGCAAATTTCACCTTGATGTTCTATGATGTCAATAAGTTTATCTTCATGATATATATTTCAGTTCAATCCTATCGTGCTGTCGGGTAAATTACGCGTAATCCTATGTCTCATTAATGATCAGGAATCGTGACCCGCTGACCTCTCCGTGTGTTTTCGCCTAACTAAAAGCGGTTACATATAAACAATTGAACAAAAGACGGAATGAAATTTTGAATGAAGAAAATCAATATGCTTGCTGCATATTATGTAAGGCAAACTAAGCAAAATATCGCTTTGATGTCGAGTGCAACACAAAATAAAAGTCCTTGTCATTCATGTCGTCAAGAAATGTTCATTACTCTTCAAGAGATTTCGTCAGACTTAATTTCAAGTTCTAATAATTCAAATTCGATCGTTAAAAACGTGTACGATGGATGTATCATATATTTCAAATGTCATAGAAAAATTTTCCTAAAGAAGCTAGTTTATGCTAATATTTTCTTGCAAAAATCATCGCGGTTGACTTTCCATGAAATGATTGCTCGGTTGTTCCATTTTTTTTGCTTAATTCATTTGAATGGAATAACTTTAGCTAAATTAGTATTTTGAACAAATCGAGGAATTTAATTTTCTCGGATGTGATTCAAAAGTTAAACCGGCAATAGAATTTTTTGGATTTAGAGTTTCTGGCATTTACTGAACCATTTTTGTATAATTAGTCAGTAGGCTGTTTTTCATCATCACCATCGTAAATTAATTTGAGAATATCTCTTGTAGAAGGACCCACTTCAATTCTTTCATTCATTACACAAAATTTGGCAGTTCGACATGATTGCCGGAATAGCCGACAAGGTAATTTATGGAATATGAAACGCTGGATTCTGCGAGCATTAGCAAGAGCACAATCATGAGAATTTGAAATTATACATCGAATCAGTAAACAAAAGACAATTCATCATCATCATCATCGCCAATTTGAATCCGGTTTTGTCCCCGACAAGCGAGGGTGGCCGGATCTACCTCACTGCAGCGAAATTTTTCTGACCCCTTCACGCCACCTAGACCTTTTCAAGGCATCTTCTTGCTTCAGGCCGGCCTTCTTCATCTCCTCCTCTACTTGATTTCTCCACATACGCTTGGGCCGTCCTCGCTTGCGTTTTCCTTCAACTTGAAGATGAAGGGCTTTCTGCAGAACATTGTCATCTTCTCTCCTCAGCACGTGACCGTACCACCGTACCCCGCTTGCCTTCGCCAAATTTCCGATCTCTTCCTTCAAGCCCAACATGTCCATCAAGATGGTGCTGTTCTTCCTGTCCTTCAGCTTGGCTCCACACATCGCTCTGATCATCGCTCTTTCTGCCCTCCTCAGGATGTTCATTTCGTTTTCCCGCAAGCACCATGTTTCAATTCCGTACAGCATCACTGATCTTACACAACTACGGTAGACCATCCCTTTCAATTTCAAGGAGAATCTTCTTCCAAGCAACAGTTCACTGATTTCCCGAAATCTCATCCACCCAAGTCGCACTCTCGCCGTAACTGCAGCTTCACATCCACCACTGGCATTGACTCTGCTACCTAAGTAACAGAAGGCTCGCACAGTTTCGATTCCTTGGCATAGCTCTTCAGTGCCCATCACATCGTCTCCACCGGACCCTAGGCATCTCTCGCACGAAAAATTCCGCGCAAGGTTGGACGTCACTTTCTTCACTTTCGCGCATCTGCCGTGAATCCAGAGCCCGCATTTTGTGCACAGCACCGAGTTCTTCATTACTCTTTTCCCACACACACCACATGGATCTCTCTTTGATTTTACTCTTTCTCCTTCTGAGCCACTCATCATCACTTTCGTTTTGCTGATATTTACTTTCATACCCTTTGATTCCAGCGCTTCTCTCCATTTAGCAAACTTCACTCTCAGCCCATCCAACGACTCGCTTGTCAAAACAATATCGTCTGCATAGAGCATCTCCGCTAGCGGTCCTTCTCTTGTATCTCCAGTCACCACATCCATTACGATAGCGAACAACAGAGGCGACAGAACGGACCCTTGGTGGACTCCAACTTCCACGGAAAACACGTCCGACAACTTCGATCCAGATCTGACTTGTGTCCTTGCCCCATCGTACAAACTCATCACCGCTCTCACTATCACTTCCGTCAGACCCTTCTTTCGCATCGCCCATTCCAGTACTCGCCTTGGGACACGATCGAATGCTTTCTCCAGATCCACGAAGCACATGAACAATTTCTTGTCTTTGTCCATGTACTCTTCCTGCAATCTTCGCAATACGAAAATGGCATCTGTCGTGCCCTTGCCTGGCATGAAGCCAAATTGCGACTGGTCCAAAGAAACAAACTCCCGAATTCTCCGCTCCAACACTCTCCACGATCTTCATCCCATGTTCCAGGAGTTTGATTCCCCTATACGCTCCGCAATTCATGGCATCACCCTTTCCCTTAAAAACTGGCACCACTACGCTTGTTTGCCATTCTTCTGGCATTCCCTTGCCTTCCATGACACCCTGACAAATTTCCGTCATGACACGAATTCCGACTTCTCCACTCGCTTGGATCATCTCGACAGACACATCTGACAGCCCAGCTGCTTTCCCTGTCTTCATATCATTCATTGCTCTTATCACTTCGCCTCTGGAGACATTCTTCTCTGGCCCTTCTACCTTGTCCACGTGGGTATTTTGATCCCATTCATTCTCCTCATTCATTATCACCTCCATGTGTTCCTTCCATATTCGTCCTCTGTCATCCTCCGTGAAACCCAGACGTCCATCTTTCCCCCTCATACACCGTCCACCTTCGACATCTTTCCCTTCACGCTTCATGATCTTGACACGTCTGAAGATCTCATGCGGATTTTCCTTCATTTTTTCCATCTCCTTCACGGCCTCCTGCTTCATGGCCCTTGCAACAGCTTTCTTCGCCTGCTTTTTCTTGCTCCTGTAATTAGCTTTGTTGCTTTCTGAACCATTCATCTTTAGGGTTTTAAACGCTTCCTTTTTCATGGCTATTGCTTTCTTTACTTCATCATTCCACCACCAGGTATCCCCTCGATCTCGTCTTCCTTTCTTCTTTCCACAAACTTCATCGCATGCCTGCAGCACCCCAGTCTTGAAAGCATCCCACAGATCAGTCGCTTCAACATCAACAAGTTGCTCAACCCTTTCCTGGAATTGTAGCCTCGTTCCTTCATTTTCAAGTTTCCAAACTTTTCTTCTTGGAACGCGCTCCTTTCTCACAATCTTTCGTGTCCTTGCTTTGTCCAAATCTGCAATTAGCAATCGGTGCTGCAATTCGCCAGCGATTGTTTTCACATCTTTCAGGTGTTTCCGATCTTCCTGTCCAATCACCACGAAGTCGATTTCTGTCTCATTGCCACCGGCACTGTAGGTCACCTTCTTCTTTTCGTCCTTCCGGAACCACGTGTTCGCCACGCACAAGGTCTTTTCATCGCAGAACTCTAGGAGTCGCTTTCCTTCCAAGTTTCTCACTCCGATGCCATTCCCGCCATGTATGCCTTCGAAACCGTCGATGCTCTTCCCGACGTGGCCGTTGAAATCGCCAAGACCTAGCACCAGCTCGTCACTTCCCTGCACCTCCCACTCGCTTGCCATTTCGTCATAGAAACGATCTTTCTCAAAATCTGGTCTGCCACTTTGCGGGGCATAGCCACAAACCACGCGCACAACTTCAGCTTCGAAGGCCATCACCATTCCCATCACCCTATCGCTCCGTCTTCGAACTTCCACAACCTTCTCACACAATTCCTCCTTCACCAGTATTCCAACCCCTGAGTTTCCAACATCATTGCCAGACCACCACAACTTGTATCTTCGTCCTCTGACGCCAACGAAGCGGGCTCCTTCACCTCTCCACCGCACCTCTTGCAGACAGCAAACATCCACATTCCTTTTTCTCAGCTCTTCACAGACTTCGGTTCCTCTTCCACGAAAGCTTCCGACATTCCAACTGCCAAACCTCACCCCTAAACCTTTGCAAATTGATCCGGAGATTCTTCGCACCCCCTGCCCATTGAAGAGCTGCCGGGAACTGGGGGCCATTACATTTCTTGCACAGTTCATGAGGATTTGTTGGAGCCTTGTTTTCTACGAGGAGCATGCCCTTGCTTACCCTCAACCTCGGTTTTACGACATGAGTTGTCCATGGAGCATTTGATATCGAAGTGTGCATCTCCTAGGCTGATTGCCTTCACCACGGCTAGCGAGCTCAGCCTGCCCGTTTTCCACTCTCCCCTTCTCCTCTAACCTTAACCGACGACTTGCTTGGCACAAGCACTTCAACAGCAGGAGTGGAGACCAGGACTACCAGCGGGACATATCCGGTGCCATCGGGCCCAGACCTGGGGTAAGGTGCTACTCCTCCTCCTGCCATTGGTGATGCATCCGTTGTCCAGGACCTGCTCTGCTGCTCCTAGCCACGCAGACACACCAAACACACATCACACTCCTAAAACAGATAGATCTCAGCATTTATAAAAACCATACCAAGATCTACTGAGAGTCATTTGATCTAGGCCTGTGTTCGAGTGTGACAGTGCTACTTAAGCAGCCACAACCCAAAGCAACCCCAGGCCAGTAAACAAAAGACAATTAGCAGAAAAAATGCTAAGTAATGAGAAACTCTTGAAATGATAATTCCTAATTGATATATTATGCGCTCTCTTACATATAGGATCTTATTAGAAAAGGTCTTCTAAGTTTAGTTACCAGTATATATTTGCAAGGTCAACAGCTTGAGACGATTGAGACACCAACTTTGATGCACGGGCGTGCTTAAAGCTAAATATGGATGACTTTTGGATTAGAGTTTTTGTGTGTTTCTCTACTATCAATCGGTATTGTAGTTCTTAGGTCAAAGATCGTCGCAAAATCAGTCCATTGTTCTCGGCTTGTCATCGTCAGTCTTGTTAGGACTGTCATCAACTATAATTTGGTTTTCGTCAGGGATCGGTTTTCACTTGATTGCACAGAGAGAGAGAGAGAGTGAGATCTATTGAATACCTCAGCAGTAATCTGCGTGTCTTTCACGATCAGATGCTGTAGTAGCCATTGTTGATCATTGGATCCGATTGTATTACAATCTTGCCTGGAGTCAATACTTAAAAATTCCACGGTGTATACTTCGTCGACACAAACCATCAATTTTCCTTCATGTAGCCTATTTTTGCAATTAAGAAAGAATGATCAAACTCATCGAATAAAAATATGAAAATATCTTTTTCTTTGAGAATGGCTAGTGGCTGACAAAATGTAAGATAAGGGAAGCGATGCAGGTGACAAAAGCCTTGCAAATTATGCTTCTTTTAACTTCGCATCCAACTGCGAAGCAGGTTGTCTGATATGCTGAAATCCGTCCGAGCTACCTATTTAATAGCTTAGACTTGCTGTTACTCAATAAGCTCATATAGCTCAAAACCACTCACGGGGAGTCAGATGGACTATTTTGCAGCTCAACATTTTATCCATGTTTAGAGAATTAGAAGAGAGCAACGCTGTAACCCATCCCCGCGGGTCCGACCCCTTCCTGCCTGCTACTTGAAGAAATGAAACTCATCCATTTGAAATACTTGTGTTTCAATCTCGATCCCACGCTCCATGTGATGCAAAATTTAGTGATGGAGGTGATTTAGAAGGCAAGCATATATGTAGGGGAAAGTGAGGAGGTATGGGCAGGTGGGAGGTATGGGCCACCGCTCTCAGCGCGAAACGAAACCGAATGGGGGAACAAGCTATATATCATTTGAACGCTATCTTAGTCCTCATTAACACACGCAATTTTCAGCTTTTCGATTGTATTGGTTCTCGAGTTATACATGTGAATAGATTTCATGCACTGTTTTGAATTTTTTTGGAAAAACGACATTTTTCTATTTTTTGCAGAAAAAATGTAATTGAGATATATGCCGCCTAGCATAATCGGGGGTGGTATGGGCCGGGTACCATCTCTGCAACGTATGAGAGTACAAACCGATCAGAGCCTGTGCCACTGACAATCTCTGATTCAGTCGAAGCAGCTCCATCTACTCCATCTGGTAGAAGGGCAATCCTCAGGTCTATTAAACCAGTACCCAAGGCCGGTCCATGTTGAACACAGAACTCAGCGCGGTCGTGAAAAGAGAATTCCAATAGAACTAACTTCATCACCAGTGAAAGAAAAATTGGGTTCCGAATCAAAGCAACGTCGGTTTCCTTCGCTAGTCAAACCCTCCGAAGAAGTCATGATTGCTGACACATATGATGTGGCTGGTCCTGCTCGAACTATCAGTCGATCAAACATCGTTGCTACACAGGACTTCAGACAGGAACAATCGAAAGATCCTCGGAAGCAAGAATGGACCCTGAACGAGACCAAGGCTGGAGACTGGCTGCTCGTCTGTATTATTGGTGGTCGTCGCAACTTGACGAGTTATCGCTACATTGTACAGACATTGGAAACATACGATGGAGATCGAGATTGGATCAAAGTCCAAGGACTCCGATCATTGAATTCAGAAAGGACTAAATTTGAGGTAGGCCCACAAGTGTTAGATGATTTTCATTATTTTCAATTTTCAATATTTGTATTTGCAGGTACGGGAGGTGAACCGATTTGAGGTACAGTGGAAGGACGTGGTGTGTGGGCTCCGAGAACCGGAAGTCGCACTCAATGGAAGGACAGTGGTGTATGAATTTGACTGGGAGGTGGAAGTCAACGATCTCTAATGAACAGTAAACTGCAACTTTTGATACGCAATTAGCGAAAACATACATTTCTTTTGCCTGTCTCCTATAGTGAATCTCACAAAGTGAATCTATTCAAAGTCGGCTGTGTTCCTTCAAAAGTAGTTCATTCATGATGGGCTATTTATTCTGGGTATGACACATATCATAGCTGTTATTAAATCTGTAGACTATGAAAATGACGAAAAGCGCCAAGTTCAATAACTCAATTCTACGTGCTATAGTTAGACATTATAACTTATCAAAAGATGTTATACACCAAAAAGTATCACAACAGGCGTAATTTACTGCTAGCAAATGTAGCCTATATTAGTCATTCTACATTAGGAAATGTGCATTCGATTAGACCAGTCCATGGATTTCGCAAGTGGCCCATACCTCCTCACCATGTGGCCCATACCTCCCACCCAAAATTGAAAAGTCGATTTTTTCAGATTTTCGTTTTTTGCCATTCATGTCCAAATGATAAATTTTATGGGTAATTATGATGCAAAGTTTTGTTCCTTGGGTATTTAGACATCGCACAGTAGTATATAGGTGCTCATTAATAGAATAGATGAAGCGCTAGATCAACCGATTCCAGGGTGGCCCATACCTCCTCACTTTCCCCTACCTCCTTGATTTTACTAAAATATTTATCAATTAAAAATTATACGAAAAACATTGTACACGCGAACATGGTATTTTTGCGTGTTCACTTTTCACACATCTTCAAGAGATAGAAGCATAGAGATATAAACATCAATATCAGACAGCGTTGGGAACCTTTCCATTTCTTGGTAGGCTCAACAATTGATCACTGAAAAACATATGTTTGTAATCGTGGTTCTTAAATGCAATACGCACGCACCGGTGTTAGTATACCTAACATTTAATTGCCACGAGTTTACTAGAACATTTCGAGCAGTTGAAAAATAATTGACGAAACAAATTTCAATCTCATAAAAAGCACAACATGAATATTTAATCATGCAAAAAATATGTTGACAACAATGTTCTCCTAACATTTTTGAGGTCATCTAAAAAGACTGAATAGCTTACCAACTACATAGCGAACAGCTGATGTTTGAGTGAACATTCATTAGGTGGGCATTTCCACGCGGATGTCAACCACAGCATCGTTTTCGGAAACGCATAAATGCTAATGCGCAATAACTGTTTCTAGACCAAAATACGCTGAAATTTACGAATCTGGGCTTGAAACTCCAAACTTTTACAATCTTGACCTCGAAATTGAACATTTAGTGTACATGTGAGCGATTTTGTTCAAAAACATGTAAAATCATCTATTTCTAATCAAGCTGTAAATTTGTGTGTATGTCACTGTCGAATAATTTTACAGCACTTTTTTTGTTAAAGGTATACTTTAACTATAAACATTATGTTGGTGCAGATAAAACAGACGGGAATTGGTAGCAATTACATGTATTTAAGTGGTGTTGAAATGTCGAGATCGTTACCATGTTTTTACATGTTTTTTGTTTTGCACTCGAATATTCAAGATATTGAAACGAAAATTTGGATTCACACTACTTTATTTCAAGTATTACCGTGGATTATCATTGCTAAATCGTTCCGAGTTCAGCTTACTGGTGAACCAGTGGTAAACGATCTGACAAAACCTGTGCAATGTCAGATCGTTACTCTTCTCCGGGCAGACTCGTTACCAGTATATGCTATAACTCCGTTGGAAGCAACACGGCTTCTTATGTACAACTTAACATCCATTGGAGAGCAGATTTTGTTGGAGAGTGTACAGCCATCAAGAGCACCAAGTATGATTATATAATTCTAGGAAAATGCAACCAAAATATCTTAGAATGCTCATAGTTGGCTACTTGACTTTCTTTGCGCCTAACGAAGATACTGAATTTATTGGATTTTAAGGCATACTTGAAAAAAGGTAAGAAACATTTCATAATCGAGAGCTAACGTAGCATACATTTTGACGTACATAAAACACTGTACATGCATGCATATTACTGTCATAAAACATACTTTACTATTGTGCAATGCCTACCTAAGAAAATGTGGTCGGCACCCTCGCGCACTTATTCCTGCTTTTATATGTGTCCTAGCTTCTATCTTATCTTCATGAATGTTGAAGTGTGACTATTTGATCGTATGCATTACTATAATGCACCCACTTAAATGGAGAAGGGTCTGTATATGCATTAGGCCTAGCTGATAATAAACACTTACATGCGTGTATAATGTATATTATTGTAACATACTAATACAATACTGTAGGCCTGCATACAAAACATCATATTTCTACGTTTCTTACTTAATACAATAAAATTTTTAATGAAATCGAATGGTCATCAGTAAAAGGGCCTTCTACTCTCTAAGGGTTTCAATCTCGGATCGGGGGTTTTTCTCGATCCCGTAATCCGTTGATTTAATGTTCGGTATTTCCGAATATTTATCATAAATTTATTTGATCAGTTTTAAGTTTCTTTAAAATATCATGAAAACGTCTCAACAAAAGTGAAATCGGTAGAGCAGATCACTAGACTCATATGAATCTGATATTATCAACTGAGTCCGGTCCTCAGTCTCATCCGTTTTGAGACTCATTATATACTTGTTCATTAGAAAAATACTCTGACATGGGTCTATTAGAATATATACGTATGCCCTAACATATTTTAGACATACACGCGTCTTGTACATGAAATAACCTGGCACTTTGTTTACACAAATTGTGTAATTATGGATTCGTTCTGTAACACCGTGTAACTTAAATGCTAATCGATTTCTCATTAGTAACTCTTCGATGGACTGCTATAATCGACCCAGTGGTTGTTTTATTTTTCAGGAGGAATGGCTTTAACATCCACTGAAAAGCAGAAAGCGTAATCGACTACTCGAAAATTCCGAAACGAAAATCCGATCACCCAAACTACAAAAAAAATACAAATCTATTTACAAAAGGGCCAAAGTATCGATGGCGTGCACGTCGGATTCGTCTAGAAATACAGCGATCCTGCTGAAAACATTGCCTACCAAAGCACACCGAAACAAAGCTAAGCCACAGTCGTCAGGAGCTACAAAACTAGACAGACAATGTACAAAAGCCTAGAAACAAACAGTTGAATCCCGTTCAACCGAAATTCTCCTAACAAGAGGAAAGAGATAACCGAGGATTGCAGTATCATCTGGTAAAACGTTGTTACCAGACCTTAATTCTATCCCCCCATTCTAACTTCCCTGGTATTAACAAATTAACAGACGAACGTATAGACATGGTGTGAAATTCTAATCTGAGAGATGACATTTCCGAGTAGCCCCCGGAAGACAGATTGTGTTGTACATCGTGAAAATGGCAGAAGGTGTACTTACAGAAGAGGCATCTGTTCTTTACTCTAAAAGAAAATTATCGACAGTTCAAGGATGACATCCTGACCTCAAATTGGAAAGTCCATCGTTCGCCAAAGCTCGCCCGATAAAATTCCTACCGATGGAGACATTCCGCAGAAGTTTGCATTGTCAAAAGCATGCAAATTTTATTGAAGTTTGTCATCAAAATCGCAGAAATCTCTCCAACAATTGATCGATATGACAACAGAATGGGCATCGAATGCTGTGTGCATATTTCTCTGGAATGCTACTTCAATGATGTGAAGATTTGCAAAGACGGACGCCTGGTTCATGTCCGATCTGCAACGAATTCCGAGGATAGCATGGTCACTGTATCCTTGTTGGGCGGATAAAGAAAAAGAACTTGCAACCAATATCACCCGAAACAAACACAATATGACTTATGGAGCTCTCGTTCAAAAATTGTTTTGAGGATCTCCCTTCATTCTTGCGCCAAATCATTTTTTCAAGCGCCGCTCAAGCCCCAAGCTGACGACAATGCGAAAGATTGGATACAAACTTTTCCAGGATCCAAGTTGATTCCGCGGAAAATTACTGCTGTGTCCAGTCAAGGAGAGGTCCATTGGAGCCCACTGGCATCAAATCAAATTACACTTTTCCACTTATGTATCTGGTCTTTCTCAACGATACTTCACCATCATTCCTGTGTGGTAGCAACGACAATCGAGATCATAATAAGACAAACCGCGACTGCATACTTGGTAATAGCTTTTGCGTGACATCTACATGATCAGACGTCGAAGGATCAACATCTACAATCTTCTCCGACGGCCGCATCTCAATTTAAGAAATTCATTCATGCAGCAGGCTTGAATTTCCATACGAAAGGCCTTCACTGACAACTGCACAGTGGGGATTCTTCGCGGCTTGACACGGTAGGTGTAACATTGGCTCGTAAAGACTACAGTAAGAGTAAAAATGCATTGATCTTTTCAGGTAAAGGTCCAGTCCGATGGAATTGGAGACGTAAAAGATTGCATGGAATCATGTGAACATCGCGACTATCCTCATCAAAACGCTTTTCAGAAATTCGTTGCCCCTGTTAAACCCCCTCTCAAACATCCGCCTGATTCGAGGCAATGAAATCCACAAACGATTGCCATTGAGTTTTGTTAGTGCAAATACAGTGTTCGCGAATGCCTCCTCGGATCATTGGGGTTATCAGGAGATCACAGCTGGACAAGTACAGATAATGTTGAAATTACTCAGGGAAAATACACTTCATCCTTTGCAATCGGATCATTTGTCCAGACAAGACCACAGCAACCCCTTCTTCCTTAAAACCGGGGTCAAATTATGTATCGTCACGTTGACAACCACACACTTCGAAGAAATTCCTCGTAACAAAAAAAATTATTTTGTATGCAATCTTAATGAACCAAGTGTGATGTTCGCTATCTCGACAGACACAACCCATGCACATTCGTGACCAAGATCAGTGATGAAGAAAGCTGTGAATCAGCACTTGTATTCAAGATGCGATCCCATGCCGCAGGTTGACAGGCATGGGAAATACATTTTTGATTGTTCGCCGTTTTGATAGACAATAAGGGTGGTAGACTGAGCTCATGCTTTTCTTAGTACTTGCAATTGTATTAAATTTTGGTTGAAAATTCCCCCAGTTATACGATGTTCTTTTGATTTCGACCACATACACTGCCAAAAAATGAGTTAGATCAATTATTTATTGATATTAGAAGTCATTGTAGTAATTGCTTAACTTAATCACAAAGATAACATTAATATTATAAACACCATGTAATAATTGATAGATAAAACGTGGAATAACTAATTTTCAATTGATTACTAAGGATATTTGTGAACGAAATCAAGAAGACTTATCATGACAACCGCAATGTCAGATCGTTACGTCAGATCGTTACGTCAGATCGTTACCGTCAATCACATTTAAAAATTGACTTTTTTCCGCCGATTAAGGTCAGTTAAGACAGCAATGAATTCAAAACATCAAACAGCTTTGACAGGAAAATTTATCATAGCAAAATCAAAATTTTGCAGTTAATGCCACACTATGAATTCTTAATGTAAACATGTGCGGTCCGAAACCTGGTTGACTTTCAGTCAGATCGTTACCATGACTTTACGAGCCCGACCTTTCTTAAATATTCCAGATAAAGTGATGCAAAGAGTGGCATGTGTAAGCTGAACCTTCCCTCTGGTAGCTGTAAAAATTAGAAATAGGTGTGGTAAGTACAATAAGCACCACATGACTTTGAATTTCAAAAACGACGTTTTACGTCAGATCGTTACCGTGGAAATGCCCAGTGTACTTTATTATTTGCACTATTTCTAACGAAGGACAACTCGAAGGAAGAGTGAAGACGACCTCGCTCAAGCGTTATGAGTATCACACAGAATGGGTGACGCTACAATTGAAAGACCAAAACGATTGAACTTGCTACGCCCAATTAGTAATTCTGATTGAGTTCTCGAGAAAATTTTGTTGGCACTCTGTGTTTCAACGGGATGAATTTCCAACGATTTCGAATGAAAAGAAAGCGAGAGAAAACCTGCTTTTAGAGAGACACCGATGTCCCTCTACATGGCTCTGGCTTACCAAAGTTAAGGCTATATTTCTAACGAATAGTTTATGCCATCATTTTCGTTTCAGTTACTTTTAATTAGCAATTAACTACACATGTAGATGACAAGACAGCATTCGAAACTTAAAATAACAAAATCGAAAGTACTGTCATATATTTATTCACTCATCCAATGCAAGAGCCATGAGAAAAATGAAATTAATCAAATGATGTAATTAACAACAAAAATTTAGTCTGATGAACATCTCCAATCTTAACCCCTTTTCATCTGTACATCTGAACTATCCGACCTATAAAGCTCCGTTTTGGCAGTATTCTAAATTCAATAATCTATAGGAAAAATGATTGCTGCGAAATCCTCAATTTATCAAAAATTGATAATAATTCACTTTTGTAAGTGTTTAATCATCTCTATGAATTGTACATGAAAGCCTTCAAATTTCCTTTCCCACGCATCTTTGAAAAAATTGAAATGTCACTAATAAAACAATCATTAATGTTAGCCATTCAGGAAAATCATATATTTCCTTGGATTTTTGATGTGTACGCAAGTAGGCATACACAATTTTGTGAAATATTTATCACTAATGAAGAGTTAAAATCAAATTGTCATGATAGCAATCAATGTCACCATAACTTACTTTGCCTTTTCATATCTTCCATTTTTTCGCGCAAATGAATGTTCTCCTTGTCGAGTCTTTCAAAACGAGCTTTCCAATCAAATGCAGATTCACTGTCTTCAATTTCAGATCGCAGCTCTTGAAGAATTTCGAATTCCGCCTTAACTCTCGCCTTCAATTCTACAGCTTCTCGCAACACTGTCCGAGCTGAGAGAAAAAATATATTTTCATGCACAACATTGGGATCGGTCCTTGCAAAACTCAAACTAACTCAGCAAACGTCCCTTAAAATATGATTGGCTATTGATCAGGAGATTTTATCAACTAAATTTGTTATGGTAATTACTGATGAGAAGTGAATTTATGAATTGACAATTTCACGGCAATATCTGAGATACTGCGATTAAAGGAAATATTTCTATGAATTGACTTTATGCATTTGAATTGAGGCTAAAAGATATTTTATTCAGATTACGTGCACATAGACAGCGCAAACCATAGAAATCGTGCAGGTGCCTAAATGTTCTAATTCTAGCATGATCTCTAGGTACTCGTAAATCTTCTGAATCTGTCTAAAAACCATAGAAATATGATTTTCTATCATCTACGTTTATGCATGAATGCCTAGATATCTACCATGCAGACTTGACCCTATTCAACGCGGAAAAAGGTGGAAATAACGGAATAGGACATAGCCGCTCGCGAGGATTATTTAATTGTGAAACGAAGAGCAAGGAATTTAGTTGCACAAAAATGACTGAATTACCTCAATTTCTAAACGAGTTTTTTTAAATGACAGAAGTACCTCAACGAGAATTGTCTACAACTTCTGTTGAATTAATAGTCTATAAAGCACAAACAAAAAAATATAAGCAGTCAAGTATAACATTAATGCACTATAAATGAAACTATTGATTGTGACAGAAAATTGACAGATAGGAGAGACCCCAATTTAATGTAACACGACCATTTATCTGAGCCGTATCCGCAGCAAAAATGGCATAGGCCTGCACAAAATTAAAAAGCCGTCCGTAACACAAATCTGAAGTAAAATTGATCATCGGCATAGAGCTTGTCACAAAAATTCAGCGATGTTTATGCTAATTGTTCATTCCTCTAATGAACTTCACAATGAAGCTGACCCTCATTGTATCCAAATTAACTATGAGATCAACATCCATCGTGTCCAGGCAATTGATACTTGTATCTAGAAGACTGTGAGAAAAATGAATTTATATGTGCTTTTACGATGCGATTAGAGCACTCAAGTTCATGTACCTAAATAAATTATTTTTCCGATATCTTTCCTTATATTTCCTGATACTTGGCACCACTAATAGGCAGATTTGCGGTGCATTCGAATATTGTGGGAACGAGTGTAATTATTTGACTGCATTCATTTTCCTAAAATAATAGAAAAAATAGCTCACGAACCGTCATAAGTTAAGAACAGAAAATAAAAAAATGAAAAGATATTTTCATGAAATTTGAATTCGCTAAAAATATCTGATATAAAATCGATCTTCACTTAAAAATCACTTTACATGCAACCAAGATAATATAGTGTACATATCATGACTACAGCATTTCAGAGCCAAAATCAATGTTAGGATTGATTTCATTAAGCCGGAATGATCTTATCTGTGATTTTAATCTGAAATCGTTTTTCTGACTTTATGCAGCCGACTTATTATGGAAGTTTCGTACATAGGTTTCTGGCTTTCATAGAAGTCGGCTGAATGTGGTGATACACACCACTGAATCTTAGCTGTCACAACTGTTATTCACAAGTGAATACGCGAAAGCTAGCACGCACTCAGCCGTGGCTCATAAAATAAATGTATGTCACTGCCAGTTTGGAATTGTAAAGTCAAATACCATAAGTGAAGATAAGTCATGTTAATGTTAATTATCGAACTTTTTTAATCCTTCCTCTTCAACAAAGGCGCAAAGCCTTGTCAACAAATTAGGATTTGAGCAATCTTCATACATAGACAAATCTCAAAAGCTTTGACTCGGCATTCTAACTGAGCGGCTGTACCTCTCATTGACTTTCAGCACCATTGCACCAAATACCGAGGTGCAACTCTTACTTAAACAAATGAGCCATCCTACCACAATGATGATGATTGCAGAGTACCGGTTCGCCTAGGCATAGAATAGACAGATGTCCCTAGACATCATTAATTTAAGCACAAAAATCCTTGGCAGCCGTAGAAACTGCGATTTGCCCTATAAGGGCTCCGAGCGATCGTTAGTACGACAGATCATTAATAGGACAGCATTTCCACAAATCAGGGCATCAAAAAAAATCCGTAAATTAATCCTCAAAATTAAAAAATAAGAATTGTAATATGCCTTGATCTACTTAGTGCCGAATCTTATCACGTAAATATTCATGCAAATATAATTTTACTTATGATAAATACTGGAAGCATTCTGGGTCTACGAGTATACACTAATTTCACAAATACTGAAATGAGAAATGGTAGACCTACTTAGGGCACAGTAGTGAACATGACACACAAACTCACTTTCATCACTTGAGCCTTCAGATTGTGATTCTCCAGAAGTTCCATCACATGAATATTGTGAAGACAACTGTTCGAGATGTTTTGCATACCTATTTTCCCACGCTTCGCGGATTTGCTGAAATTGCAAATGTTAATGAACTTTTCCTATACGCATCATAGTGATGGAAATAATACTAAAATTTTGTAAATTGCTTCGCCGTTCATATCCCAAACGCAGGTTGAAAAGTTGATGTTGACTTGATTCTCGATTTAAGTGTTATAAGCTCCTGAGCCCACAAGTTAACTCGTAGCAGTGGAATAATACAATATCACTGAGTGCGTTGTAGAGAGAGTGTCATGAGAAACAGAACCCGAGTCAACTCGTTTCGAGACGGCAATACAACATCAATGAGACGTTGCAAACAGAAATACAATGAGAAACGAAACCCGAGTTAACTCATCGCACTGATTTGTGCGCCAATAGCTGAACTAATTTAGATAATTCTCTCTGTGAATCTGATGAGTTTTAGGTCAAAATTGAATTATCCGCTGCTTTTGAGATGCTCAATTTTATGAATCACCTACATTCTTTTCAGAGAAATTAGATGAAAAGCCTAATGCGAAACATCATGATTACATGTGTTTTTCGAATTCTGAGCAATATAATTCTGCTTAAGTCGAGACAATGAGAAAATCAGACACGTGAAAAGATTATAGGGAATCAGAAGGAGCTATCTAAAATCTTCTCAAGTCTCGAATTGCATAGCACTAACGGAAATACAGTACAACGGAAGGAAGGACGTTGCATTATGTCCAATAGAACAGTAAATGCACAATATACATTTTTCTCCATCACCAGATCATCGAAATCTGCATCCTCTCCCTCATCATCTTCATAATGTTGCAGAACAGCATCAGCTACTTACTCGGCATTGGGTCGTTTAGTCCGGCAGCCAGAACGAGTTTCTGCAGGGAACGAGGCCGAAAATAAGACTTTCACAGAATGATGTACACCCTATGACTACTTCGAATCGGCATATCTGCCGAGTTCTAGTGAGTTCCTCTTCTTGTCAGACAGGATCAAAGAAAAACACATGTAAATCCAATGGGACGCAAATTGCAGTTTTTGGCAAAAATGAAATTATGCATGCTTTCTCTGATTAAACGAAAAGTACTAAGCCCAGAGTCATAATTTTTGGCATGAAATGTCTTCAGGTCATTTCCTATGATGTGCATGTGTTATTATCATGCATCTAATCGGCAATGTATGTGAGAATGTGGTTGAATGTGGATGAAGTAGATCAAAATGTTTGCGCTTGCCGACATTAAGATGCTCGCCAAATCCAAATGTGAATACCTTTATAGACAGGGGTGCATGAACATGAAAGGAAATTATCTGAAGACATTCCATGCCAAAAATTATCACTCTGGGCTTAGTACTTTTCGTTTAATCAGAGAAAACATACACAATTTCATTTTAGCCAAAAACTGCAACCTGCGTCCCATTGGATTTACACTTGTTTTTCTTTGATCCTGTCTGACAAGAAGAGGAACTCACTAGAACTCGGCAGACGTGCCGATTCGAAGTAGTCATAGGGTGTACATCATTCTGTGAAAGTCTTATTTTCGGCCTCGTTCCCTGCAGAAAATCGTTCTGGCTGCCGGACTAGTTCTAGTCGTGATCGAAAGCTTCTCCCATGCGACAAAATGACAAATTTGTGTAGATTATCTAGATCATTCTAATTTGCAATCAAGTTTTCAACACATCTTGAGCTACTTTCTTGTACATATTATGTTATCCATAGTTGATCAAACGACGGGAGATCTAAGACAAATTTATGGCAAATGCAAAAATTAAGCTCCTGTTTACTTTCTGGTTGATTCTATATTGAAGTCAAAAGTAATATACTTGGACGGATCTTCGGCTTACATACTGATAATGCTCATATACTACTAAGCATTATTTAGTGAATACACGAGGAAATTGACACAAGCTGTTAATTTCGCATTTTTAATTATTTCATAGTAAGAATTATAAAGATCATCGAATATGATACAGATAAATAACATATTCTGTAATTAATTGAAATTTTTTCAGACGCTATCATTAGTTTGCTGATTCTAACACAGCAGTCACTCAAACCAGATTTAAAGGCTTGCATGACGTTTTCAAACATACTACTTGGCTATATGGTACGTACGTTGATGTACTGAAGTATTTTCTTTTCGAAATTTACTTTTTTCAGTCCATAATATTCTCATTCGGATTCATGTTCAGAAATTTCGTTAACATTGTGTAGTATTTTTCGTGAAGGGCTATGCAGAATAGCGATGGTATCACAAACCTGTAGTAATTTATCTTCTCCTCTTAACAGCTCATTTTTCATTTCTTCCATTTTTCTTTTTAAATGTGATACTGTTCTGCGAGAATGTCTTCTTGTTGTCCGTGTCTTAGTAGTTGACGATCTTACTGCCACCGGCGCAAGTGATATTGAAGACTGCGAAATGTGGGAATATTGGTGGACAGAATCTTCACCGGCTGAAAATGGAATGGTTTCATTAAATAAAAGGTCATCATCATCTTGCTTGCTAATAACTTTAATAGAAATACCGCGGCAGTGAAACATGACAATATACAGTATACATTGGAGTTATATCAATCTCAGATTTGTTGTAGGCTGACATGAAAGGGGTGCGTTCAGTCGAAGATGTTTGCTTATTAAGTCACTGATGATGGAGGCTTGTATGCGAAGTAAATATAGTTCAGTTATGAAACATTAATATTACAGCAGCATACATGAAGATTCCTCATTTTGAAGGGGGGAAATCGCATCGAGCTTCAGGAAAAGGCTACCATACCAGTGTTTCTTTCAGCAGTAGTGCGACTCATAAATCTGCCACGCAAAATCAATGACTCTCAGGATTAATTATGCTTCCGAGATGCTGCGACAATTTGGTTAGCACAAGCCGCACTGCTCGTTCACACCCGTCTCGTTCGTTCTTCTCTTTCACCGAAAAGTTCAGTCATGCGAACACACCGATTTCAGCTCAAAGGCCAGGTTTCCCTCTGGATACAACATCGCTTAGTCGCGCTATCGTGGTGGGTGTTGACAACTTATCGTTTCCCTGCTATTGGGAGGGCGATCAGAAAGCCTGGAGGTGTTCGGCGAGTCGATCACCCGCTTCGCTTACCTGACGCGGGTAACCGACGAAGGTCCTACGATGTGTGATTTATGAGTGTATTTGTGTGCAAGAGAAGAGATGTTTTGTTTTTGCGATTGTGACTTACAGATGGGGAAAACAGAGGAATGGACGGACAGGTTTATGTCGTGCAGATATCCTTTGAAGAAGTGTGATTTACTGCTGCATAGTTGTGCGAGTGTTCCGTGTGTGCGTCTGTCGAGCGCTTTATCTGACTTGTAAATTATTGGGTGGGGATAGAGATAGATCGTAGATACTTTGTTACTCTGTCTGTGCGCAAGGTGATGCGTGTGAGTGTGCGTTTGCTTGAAGAATTGTTCTGTTGCTGCATTGGGTGACTGTGTGATATGGTGGGGGAGATGTAGGGCCTTCTTCCGTGTTGTGGAGATAGTGGATTTTTGTTGTATGTGTTGGTGGTGGTTGTAGCGCGAGAAGATGGAGAGGATGGTGTTGACTCCTGCTTTATTTAAAAGCTGTTTTGTGTGTAGTGTGAGGAGTTCAGTCATGTGGAGGACATGTGTTTCGTCGAGTAAATGTTGTGTCGATGTGTCGCGTGCACATCCTGTGGCGATCCTGATCGCTTTTTTCGGCATGCTCTGGGTGTTAACATGTGTTGAGAAAGCAGGTTAACACTGCAACAACAGGTTGTTTCTGAGAGTTGTTGATCGTGGGTGATAGGTTTAAGCTGTGTTCGTGGATATTCGGTGTGGAGAGTCAGAGTTGCATTTTGTTGGGGTCGACGTGGGCGATGTTTTATTGGCTCCCTGATTGCAGAGTGTCGCGGTCAGGTTAGAGGTTGTCTTGATATTTCTTAATGTTTGGTTGTGTGGCCGTGTTTGTGAAGTCAGCGTAGACCGTTGTTTTGAATGTCGTGTCTGTTGTAGGGATGTCATGAATGTGAAGATTGAGGAGGAAGAGAGCTCCATTTGATGTTTTTGTTGGCTGAGCGTGTTTGGTTGGATGTGATGTAGACTTACCTGCCTTTAATGTAATTTGCTATGCGACGTGTGAAGAGAGACAGGATCTTCGTTTGTTTGAGTTAGTGGACGAGTGTGTGTTCAGTACACTCAGCAACACTGGAAACTGCACATCCAAAGATTGCTTCTTTTTCAATATCTTAGCACGGATGAAAGTCGGAGATTTGACAACTATTCACGCCCGCGGCTGTGTCTGTAAATTCACGGTCATGTTTCACTTGAAGTGCAATTATTTACAACATTTCATAGTAGGCCTATTACTTCATCTTCATAATATCTCCATATTAACCCTACACTAGAAGTTTTCATTGATATCGATGCATGCGAAGAATCCACTCTATTTACCAATTGAATGTATCGCATGGATTTGTACATGCAAATTTCAAATTTTATGTAATTTATTTTTGAATCGCCTGCAAGTATGCTTTCAAAATGAATAGGTTTTATCTCCAAATCTTCTTTCAGCTGGTGAACTGAAACTACGCGATGAGGGATATTATCATCCTCTAAGATGCAGTTGCCTGCTCCATTAAGTTCAAGAACCATGAATGATAGAACTTGTGTTTGAAGCAGATCCCCTTAGGTTGATGTCGTGCGTGAACATCCAGGAACTCTAACACCGCTCGACGAACAGCGAACACACCGTGTCTTTCAGGGAGCTGAATATGTTGATCCAATAGCTCTTGACTGACATCGCCACACACGCATGCGTCTATCAGTACGAAGAGGCGAAATCGACCTTCGCCCCGTTGAAAATTCCGCGTCGTCACTATTGCATTGCTTGTCTGACCGTACATTCATAAGCTGACGTTCACAAGCGTTTGAATCTGTGCTGAACGGTACCAATCGCACATGCTTTGTGCCTTAAGTTACGAGTGGCATTAGAAGCTCTAGATTAATGTCTAGTCACATCTTAGCAAGAGTTCCTAACCAATCCATCAGTATCCCAGCAGCAGTCCAGTGTTCATCTTTCATTTGTCGGGCGCATTCAGAGGTCAGACATGACCAGATTTCTATGGTTGTAGCACTAAAATCGAATGGATCATATACTCATTGACAAAATTTTTGAAACATTTACTTCTTTAACTTTTTTCATTTTTGACTGGTATATATACATGCATGTATGATACCTTGATAATTTAGTCACAATCTCCAACAAGTCGCTGGCACAGAAAAACAACGCATGTAGCAGATTCAACTTTAATAGCGCGTGTCCCCCCCCCCTCTAGCTCCAATACATTCAGTAATCCGAGATGGCATGGATTCACAAAGTTTCTAAATGAAGGATGTTTCAAGGAGAAGCCACTGCTGTCATTCTTTCAGAGAGAATCTTCAGGGACACTGGTGGAAGTGAATAGCGGTCTCTCACTCGCCGCCCAAGCTCGTCCCAGACTTGTTCAATGGGTGACAAGTCAGGTGAACGTGCAGGCCAGTCAAGGGTTTGAATGTTCAATCTCCTAACAGTGGCAATGACAGCCGAGGAGCGATGTGGTCTTGCGTTGTCGTCTTGGAAGACGAGATCCTCCACCCTGACCACTGGGGCAACAACAGGAAGCACAATTTCATTGAGTACCTCTCCAGTCAACGTGCCTTTGATGATGACTGCTGTCGTTCGTCCGCCATGCCAAATGCCACCCCACAGCATAACACTTCCACCACCACCATATCTGTCGTGTTCTTTAATACAGCATGGGGCAAAGCGTTCACCTGGAAGACGATGCACTCTGACACGACCGTCATTGAAATCCAGAGTGAATCTCGATTCATCGGTCCACAAGACTTTCTGCCAGTGATGGTCATTCCATGAGCGATGGGCATCGGACCAGGCAACTCGTCTTCTGCGGTGCTCAAAACTCAATGGAATTAGGACAGCTGGTCGTCGCGATTGAATTCCAGCTTCTCGCAATCTTCGGTAAGCCGTTCGAACGCTACAGTCTATATTTGAGGCACTCTTCCAGTGTACGACTAGCTTTGGGACTGACACAAATCTATTCCTCTTTGCAGCTAAAACTAGACGTGCGTCTGTCCTTCCTGCAGACTATCTTGGTCGACAAGATCCCTTCTTCTTTTTAACATCTCCTTCTGCTTTCCATCGACACCACCACCTCCAAACAACGACTCTCGTGATTGAGTGTTGCAGCTCTTCGGCAACACTCACACAACTTCTACCACAACGAATCATTCCAATAGCCATACCTCTGGTAAACTGATCGTGTGCCATTTTATTTTACAAAAGCTGGATTTCAGTTCACTTTATGTTCAATTTGTAAAAGCAATTGTGATAGTTGTATCGACATCAAAATTTGAAATTTGACCACCATAGATCTTTCTCCATTCTCTAATGTGTTGAATGGTAATACATAGAAAGCGAGATATTGCATCATACCTGAGAAAAAAATGAAACAAACTTCCATTCAAGCCAATGATAGTTTGTTTCATTAATTATGTCGTGAGTATAATTTATACTGACGGTTTCGCCAGGTCTCATTATCTCGCAACATTGGAAAAATGACACCCAACTCTGCGGCATAAAAACAATCAAATCTCAGCCTCTTAATGGCATCAGAAAGAGTGAAAGAAAATTGTGGGTCTGATGTTTTCACTGCTGCTGAGTACATGTGAACTGTGTCGAAGGCTTTTGTCATTTCCAGCGATGTGGTGATTACACGCATGGGTGCTTTTTTGCTGTTGAAGTCAGCAGCAACGGGCTGTTGATTTGATGCAATGCGGTGGCCGTGGAGTGTTTTACTCAAATTTGTGTTGAAAGGGCAACGATGAACAAATTTGTTTTGATTGTGAGATTATCTTTCCTAGATTAGTGGCGAGAAAGTAAAAGTTAATGTGAAGGTGGATATCTTTGCTAAGTTTTGTTATTGGTGTGATGTTGCGTTGCCGTCATCAATTCTATTCACTGGCTGGAGAGCTCGTTTTTGATCATTTGTTGTGCCGCATAAAAGTATTATTCGCAATGGTGAAAGACATCGCTCCCTCCATAACGAGCGTCGATGCCCTGTTTGGTTTGATGCATGTGGCTATTTTCTTCGTCGGTGAAAGAATAATGCGACAGTGAGCTGCTCTTAGTTCAGGGAATCTCAGTGACAGAAACAGATAACCGTAATTGCTGTGATAGGCCCTAATGATAGAGATGAATTAAAACTGCATGTGCGTATGAGCTTAACGTCCCTGAGTCCACAAACAGAAGGGACGCAGCAATGTAATGGAAAATGCATACGACTCATCTCAGTCACTTCACTCTGTAGCGACAATTACATTGTTATAAATAATTCTCACGACATGATGTGCTTTAATACGCAAGCATTATAACGTAAATAGGCCTAGCCCAGGTAGGTCTGCTTAATGCGAGATGCGATATGCGACAGCAAAAGTTCACACTTCTATAGCCCTACACTATTATACAAATTTTGAATTAAGCGAGTTCTACTGTGTGGAAGAGCTCACTACCATGATAGAATCACTCGGAAGTGAGATTATGACCATATATGTGCATCAGAGCTGCCAACCACGGTGACCACTTCACGAGAACCGAAATTCCGACCACACTTTGGTGTGATACAAATTGCTTCTATACAAGGACGATACCGAATTTATCGCAAAAATTGACAAGCACAACTTTTCGCAAACAATCATGCAATGGATTATGAAAGATTTAAGCCTATTTGCTTTTACACTTTACCGAAATTTCTACATTTATACATTGATCATATGCAGCATAGGGTAGCAAAGGGTCAAGAATCAATTAGCGATTACGAACATCGATGCCTTTTGTTGCACTAGCACGGATATTCAAAGCATGATCTATTCAGATTAATTGTTTCAATCACGGGCTCCGTTATTTGTCGAAAAGGAATAGTCTAACTGAACTGAAGTGATGAAAGCCATCATTTACATTTTAAAAATTAATGCTTTGTGTTAAATATAAAATCCTCTAACTGTAATGAACATTCATAATGCAGGCCAACATATCGGCCTATTTCAACGAATCACTATAAGAGGCACTAAAATACCTTTCTATGGTCGTTGATTAAGCACAAGTATGCTTCTAATTGAATAAATGATTGAAATGTAGACAAGATGCTGCTTTGGACGAGAGCACACAAAATCTCCGAATTCCAAAATTGCATGAAAGCTTTATAGAAATTAAAAATTCAACAAAAAAGAGGCAATACATTCTTTGTTCTCAAGCCACAATTACTTTGTACACACTATTGTCGAATGAAAACAATTTCTTGATGCATTTGAATTAATCTGCAGCATCCACACCACATGCATGTCATGTAGGCCTATTTATTTCAAACATTTGTGTGAAGATTTGGATATACAATTCAACTAAATTGGAAATCATCATTCTCAAGAAAAGCTTGCATGATATAAATTGAGAGTGCAATAATAAAATAATTTTTGCATAGAGCAGACATGTTATAAATACTTTGTGAATTCAACTGATGTGAGAATTGAAATTATAACTAAGAACATTTGAATTGAAATTATTCAACACTACGTATCTGCTAGTGTTCAGGTACAGACTTGCAAGTCCGAAAAAGCTATCAAAATGATATTTAAATGAATGAGATCAGTGGTCATGCTTCTGTAAAAGAAAGTTAAACTTCAAAAACATACTTTTATTTATTTTCTTATTTTTATGAGGATGGTTGCGGAAGCAACCGAAATGTCCGGTCCGAAATATCCGTGTTGATTATTTTACTTTAACAATTGGAAACACAATTTCATTCTCGTCTTGGCGCTCTAGTCATTCTCTCTCTCTGTTCAGTCAGCTCAAGTTTGCATCTTGTTGTAACTTCTACAACCAACTCCGCGTCATGAATTTCTTTGTCCACTACATCCGTATGCATTCTGATGTCCTTAGTCATCATTATTTCAGAGATTCGGAAACCAATCATGAAATTTTAGAGATTCGGAAACCTTGCTTCTTTCCTGAGAGGTTGGCTTCTTTCATTATTTTCCTCGCTTGAGACGTTTCATACTCATGATTCACAAAGTGGATTGTGTCCATCAGCAAGGAGGACGGTAGTTCAATATTTCAGAATGAATGAGTCACGCTTGAAATGGTCATCTCCGAACTTATTAGGCTACATTGATATGCGTCTACAAGGAACCTCATTCTCTTGAATTCGGATTCAGAGATTATGGGGCATGCCGGTTACTCCAGTGCTGTTTCAATCAGTCATGATACTCTTGATGGAAAGGTTTGAAAAATTTCCGTTTACATGAATACCTATTCAATAGTGAAGCAAATTCACAGTCAACAATAGGGTTAAGTCAATTTGACATATTCATTTTCTGCGTCAGTTGATGGTGGCTGACTCCATCAGACTCAAGTCTTCAATTGTTATCTCAGTAAAGGCTTCGAAGTTTTTGAACAAAACAAACAGTTGAACAGCAATAGGAAGTTTGAGCACACAAGATCATTTCTGACTTTTCAAAATTTCGGACCAATTCGGATTTCGGACCATTTCCGCGTGGACTTAAGCTTGGACCAAGTGGTACGACTTGTAGCAGAAAACTAGGAAATAGGGGTCTCAAAGCCATTCTACGTCACGATTCTTCATCATTCTCGCCGTTGACAACTTCAACATCATAACATTCGTCATGGACAAACTAGCATGGAACAATCTGTGTTTTCATCATAAACGGTACTACCGGTGTTTGTCCGAGTATGTCAGAATAGATTAAGCAAACAAAGTCCTTTCTCAATTCAATCATATTTTTTCAAAAATATTAGGCCCTGTATCTGTATCTAAATAGATTCTAGATTGTCAATTTATAACTCATCAATGGATTCCTAATTGCTTTTTGCGTTTGCCTTCAAAGCAGAGGCAATTGCACCGGCTTAGTCAGTACAGCATCCTTTCACCACGCCTCGTCATTGTGACCGCGCAATTTACTGTCATTTTACCGACACAAAAAATTTACTGACCGCGGTCACCATGCTCATGTCTCTCAGCTAGAAGATGCTGCGTATCAAACAACATAACAATCCACATGCATCAGAATTTGACTTGGCAGTTTCTTTGTCCTGGCTCTATTAACGTGGTCTTGCTATTTTCTATCTTCCCTAGAAAATTCAGTTTTCTCAAGAAAAGCAAACCTACTTCCCAGCTTTGAGTGACTCCAAAACAACAAATGACACAAAATCAATAAGTCTCAATTACTGCAGACAATTTCGATCTTTACTTATTCATGAGGCGATCAGTTACCGGCTCCGGTGTCAAAGCTCAGATCAAAATTGTACCGGCTCAAACGGTAATGGCCACTGCATCATTTTGATATCGAAACAGAAATTTATATGAAAAACTTAATCAGCTAGCTACGTCACCGCAAATTTCATTTTGTGGCTGACAGCTTTATACGCCAATCGACGTGTTGCTCATGTTCATTAAAATGATGCCGAGATACAGGGCAAAGCAATTTTAACTTGCTCGTCATATTCTATAGACTCTATTGCTCTCAACATTTTGTGGCAGTTATGTAGAAAAAATTCAATGATTGCGATACAATATTGCAAATTAATCAATAGAACTCCGATTAGGACTTAGGAACTTTGTAGCACAAACACACCCAGCTTCGGAGACCAAATTTAAATACCATGCTTGAAATTTTCACAAAATTGATCAAGCGATAAAACAAAAATATTTTTCCGACTTTTTTTATTGTAATGACAGAATTTTATGAAATGGAATGACTAAACACTACATTTTGTCCACGTTTCAATCCTTCAATCCAACCAAAGGGTCAATAAAATCATCAAACTGGTTGAGCCGGTAATTAATTGATGTCCACCATGAATCAATTGTCAAACTAGCTTTTAACGCACATTTCTCATATCGCAGAAATCCAACAATCCACTTTCTTTAATCTATTGAGACTTGAATGGACAATGGCGGTTTGTTTATGGTCATTTCAGCCGTTTATCTAGGCAAACATCTAGGTCAATATCGCTAGATCGAAGAAGTGTCAAATTTGTGAAACATGTGGATGAATGTAAACCCCTTCTGCATGGCGATCTACTGCAAGCCTACTCTATGATTGCAAGTTATTTCATCAAGGCTCCTCAACACATAAAGAGAAATGATCATAGCCGCAAATATTTACAGAGCACATTAATAAGCTGCCGCTAACATTAGCCCATGCATACAGCATAGAGAGGGATATATACATGTAGGCCTAATATACCTACTCTATGCCATAGAGTAGGGATATATCTAGGTAGAGTGTCGACTCAAAAAATGTATCTGCAAACAATAAAAAATTTTGTATGAGAGGGTTCATTCATAGAGTATATATCCCCACCCTATGGGTTCATTTTTATGCAGAGATTACGTTCACGAGATTACGTTTATGATTCACCAAATTCATGTTTCATTTCTTGAATGTGAATAGTGATGTGGACCAACATCTTTCAAAGTTAATTGAAACCATGATCTTTGATTATGTGTATACACATTAATCAAATCGAAAGAATTAATCGAATCGAAAGTGTATACACATTGGGGATTTAATAAATGCGGAGTTACCACTCTACCTAATATACTTAGGTACTTTATGCTTTGAACTGCAGGTGCAAGAGACATTCCAGTTCTCATAAAGTTCCCATTGTTGAATTAATCACCAATCAAGGAAGATCAGCAAAGTATGTCGCACAAATGTTTGACTTAAAAACTAAATCAATTCATGCGATAATGCAATGTCAAAATTTTAAGTAGAAAGTATTGAGGCTGATATATTGATTCAGATGAGTCATTTACGAGTACCACCTCAAACAACAGGAGACCAAGAGACGTTTGCAGTCAGATGAGCATTTGAGTTTCATTGATCACTGCTTATTAGTCAATTGCAAATTCACTCGACGTTTTGACAACCTACATCAATATTTCAACTTCGACCGTGAAAACAGCAATGAAAAATATGGGCTACACTTTGAAATTGATGAAGAATGCTGCAGGCTCCTACCATAGAAATACAGTGAAAACCATCCATTGAAGTACAACTGTTGTCTGTGCGGTTATCATCCATTTCTCCTCCATTTTTACACCAATCTGAATTTTATTTATGAATCCGGTTTTAATCCAGGAATGAGGGGAAAGCAACTACAAGGGATTCCCTGTGATTGATATCAAACTTCACCCAGGACATCGAACGTCACTATCATCGGCGCGATGAATGGCTCTCATGGAATCATCTCTTTTTGTTGAGAATGGAAAGGTAAAAGGGAAAATCTTGTGAAATCCGTTAATGACTTGATTCAGAAAATCATGCCTGCTGAACACACTAGACGAAATGACTTACTTAATCTTACTAAGGAAATCTTACAAGTTCTGACCAGAAAGTGCCAGTCTGCCAAGTCTTATTAGGAATTCTGATCAGATCTGATAAGATCTTATTTGTGATTTTTAGAAATCTTTTGAGTAGAAAAAGTCTTATATTTTGCATTTTGTCTACATAAATTCAGTGCACTGATGTTCCAGCAAGATCATTTAACAACTAAAACCATTGATATCGTCTGATCTTCGCACTGAAATCGGACTTCAAGTTTGAAGTTTCAGTTCACTTTTTTTAATTTCAATTATCAGCTGGTAAGATCTGAAAAGATCTTAGGCTATTTTGCAAAATATAAGACTTAGTAAGTCTGGTACTTTCTGGTCAGGAAATGTAAGATCTTAAATAAAATAAGCTCTGATCAGACTTTGCAAGAATCTGATCAGACTTAATAAGACTTAGCAAGTCATTTCGTCTAGTGCAAATTCGGCATCGAGTTGAACGAAAGCATCTAGTTTGGGATAGTGCCTCCATCCACAAGGTTGGAGAGTAAGGGAGAACTGTTTCAATGAGGAAACCAGAGAAATTCATGGCCTCAAAAGCAAATTACTTCCCTGCTATAGTCAAAGTGTTTAATTACTTTGGCTATAGTCCATTCCTTAACCCAATTGGAGAGGCATGGTCTCATGATAAATTCGTAATGCAAGTATCGGGAATCAGTGGAAGTGATATTTTGACTGACAGAATTTCGTCGTCAATGTCTTACATTTCTCCGCAGATGGCTCAGTCTTTTACTGATAAAATGATGAAATTTGTGCCAACTTTTTTAAGAAAAGAGCCTGTCATCAATGACATAGGAACAGTCGATCAACGAGAAATGGAGCGTTTCCAAGTAGCACAAGAAGCTGCTGGACGAATGGTACTGCAAAGACAATGAAAAAGGAAGAAGGTGCAGCAGAGCCTGACTTTGGCTACTTCGATTACTTTTGGCTTGTTAATTGTCCTGAGCAAATACAGTTTTATATATCAAGTGGATTTTTTTCTTCATGATTTCAGAATGCAGACTTATAGTGTTCTTGGGTACGGGTATAGATTCGTGAGAAATAGCTTAATGCATAGATATAATCTCATTTTTTAATATGAAAGATAACTATTTCCGATGAGGAATGAAGAGGGTGATGCTTAATCAAGGTGGCTCATTGTGTACTAAAAACTCTCGGAAACTGGCCATGTAAAAATTGCCGAAAAATAAAACCATTGGATAAGCCTCCAAATTCGATAAACTTATCTTTAGACTTTGTCAGGGAAAGCTGTATTAGAAAAATGAATAAACTAAAACGTAAATGTTACTTACCCATGAGAATTGCAGCCACACCAGGCAAAAGACTAATGTACATACATAACGCAATAAAATCTAAAATGTTTTTTTCAATGTGGCATTTGTAGACAGATCGGTCCTTAACATAAATGTACCAATAAATACTTAGTTTTACGGATTTTTATGTAAAATCTGTCAAATAATCTGTCAAATATTCATAAAATATAATCATAAAAATTATAAAAACATTTTCGAAATCGAAATCGAAATTATAAAAATTATAAAAGCATTTTTGAAATCGAAATCGAAATTATAAAAATCATGAAAACGTTTTCGAAATCGAAATTATGAAAATTATAAAAACGTTTTCGAAATCGAAATTATAGAAATTATAAAAACATTTTCGAAATCGAAATTGAAATTATAAAAACTTTTCGAAATCGAAATTTCTGAAATTATAGAATCATGTTTAGTAAGTCTTAACAACATGACAGTCAGGCCCATGACAACATGACATTTGACCCTAATTATTCTAGACCGTACACGAAAGACTAAGGCCCCTTCCGACTCCATGTCATAATATGCCTGCATTTGAAATATATGAAATCTGAAATGAAACTTGCATAATATATTAATATTTTTCTACAGATGCCATCGTGAACTTTCATCATAGATTACTATTTTTTGTATGTGTCTTTTGGTAGTGATTATAATGAATTTAGTTAGAAAAGCACTTCATTTTTCAATTTCTGAAAAACAGCTGTATTCACTATATAACTTAATAAATCAATAACCCATATGCCTTTATCAAAAAATGAATGAATACTCACTAAATAACCGTAGAAATAGATAATTCCTTTATTAATTTGAACTTAAATAGTCTTCTTTGGATAGGCCTATATGAAGGACGTGTTTGAATAATTGCATTTATTTTAATAACTATTTAAATAGTCCACTTGTAACTGAACCCAACGACCGTTGATTAATAACTTCAATTAAGCCTAACGGATTAAAAATCACTTCTGATCACATTTTCATGGGAAAAAATAATTTTCTCAATATTGACCATTAATAATCGAAATGTAAAATGACAGCAGGATGAATAGGTCATTTTTGTCCTTTGATCAATCACCATTATGCACTGTCATAGTGCTGTTTTCGCATTTCGCCACTAGATTTCATTTCCAAAATTATAGAAATTATAAAAACGTTTTCGAAATCGAAATTATAAAAATTATAAAAACGTTTTCGAAATCGAAATCAAAATTTCTAAAATTATAAAAACGTTTTCGAAGTCGAAATTATAAAAATTATAAAAACATTTTCGAAATCGAAATTATAAAAATTAAATTGGTGCATTTCGAAAACGTTTTCGAAATCAAAATCGAATTTCGAAAACAGCACTAATCAAAAGGGAGTGAACAAATTTCTAATTTTGACAATGGTGAAACTATTTTGAGACGTTGAAGCGATTGACTGACATCGATGCATCGATTGCCGGTATGAACTAGTTCGAAATCACAAAATGCGAAATGCAAGTAATTTTAAGTAATTATTTCATCATTAAGAGTATATTGTTACGGCAATATATTTTGAGGGAATTAACATAATATTCGAGTGTATGATAAATCTTTTTGTGACTAAAACATATTATTTCATAGCTATATATTATGTAACGGATCATAATTCGTATAAATCTTTATATCAATCATGAGCGAGAAGCCTGATTTAGTCATTGAATTTTAATCGCAACTGTGATAGATCAGTTATCAATGGTTTAGTTAGCCCTTACTTCCGAAATAATATTGAAGAGCAGCAAACTTTGGATAAGCGAATTTTGAACCGTGACACAAGTCATTTTGATCAACAAAAATGTCAATATTCAATTGCAAACATTCCATTTTCAAAAGCTATGATTCCATAATTGAAAGATATCTTTCCATTCTTAAATGGCACAAGTCTATACTCAAATGCAGAAAGTCTATAATCGAATGCAGGTTTTCCATTTTCATTTGCTAGCCTTCTATATCCGATATCATAACTTTTGTCTCGAACAGCGTCGATAGTGTGCTCCTCCGTTATCCTAAGTACAACTTGATACTTACCTCTGACTTTAACTGCCTGAGCATCTCCTATCTTGTGAATACGTTTGACTTGACTGGCCTCGTGAGCAGCCCTACTCGACTTAACGCAATCCTCGATCTTGTCTTAATATCACCCGACTTAAATGCGCAGTACGACGTGAACATGGACCTCTTATAGCAAGAAGCGACCACCGAACAATCTTGTACACTCAAACCAACAACTCACTGCCATCAACCTCTTATAGACTCTGCGTCGTCCATGACTTACGCGCATCAAACGTTATCACATGTAATTAGTGGGAAATTTCAACTTTTCGAACCTGTATGACATGCATATTTCACTTGATAGTAAATACAGGCTCCTTACTGATGCTCTTCAATGGTGTTTCCAAAATAGCATACCAGTTAACACAGGTCGTAATGAATGCAAACGATAAACCCTACGTTACACCATTTATCAAGTTGCTGATAAATAAACGATGGGAAGCATACCGAAACGGGAATTTCAATTTATACAAAGATTTGAGTTATAAAGTGAAGATTATGATCAAATTGGAGAAGATCAAATTGGCTCAAAAGGCAAGAATTTATGGAGGGTTGTGAACGATGTTCGTGGAACCAAGAAGTCCTCATCGCATGCTATGGATTCCCTCATCAATCAATTCAATTCGAGTACTTTAGAAACTGCAGCAATAAATTCAAAAATCATATCTCATCAAGTCCGCAGCTCTGACATATACAGGGTGAGTTTTAATTGGCGCGATTTAAAATAGCTTTTATTACTCACTACTTAGTCAACATGAAAAATGAAGTATTGTACATTTCTGAATACCTGAAACTAGGGAATTTATGAATATCAAAGAGCTGAGAGCATATCTATCATCTCCAAATTTTAAGAAATCTTTATATTCCATTACATAAAATCATCAGAAACTTTACAATAAATATTCAATCACGTCACCTTTGTTTTCTACAATAAAGTACAGTCGCAGGAGCAGGTTCGAAGTGCCACTTTGTATTTTTACTTGTGGAAAAATTGTTGCATTCTTCTGCTATTCTCAGCATTAGTTCATTCATTGTAGAAGGACAACTGCGAAGGAAGGCTCAAACCTTGATAGCGTTCCCCAAAACCAAAAATCGAGAGGTGACAAATCAGGAGATCTTGCTGGCCATCTTATTAAATGCCCTCTTCCAATGACTCGATCATTAGGAAGATGTGCCTTTAGGAATTGAGTCACTTCACGAGGGGCGGTGATCCATCTTGCTGGAAGCAGTGGGTGTAATTTTTGATTCCCTTCTCATCCAGTTGTGGCATCATGTGTTGCTCCAACATTCTCAGGTAATTGGTTCCAGTGACTGCGGAATCAAAGAACTGAGGCTGCAGAATGAATGTAGACGATATGCCACACTAGGCAGTCATTTTTTCAGGATGAAGCCCTTTAGAAACTAAAACATTACCTGGTCTAGGGCTCCATATGACATAGTTCTGACGATTGATACTGCCATCAAGCCTAAAATTGGCCTCGTCGCTCCATAGAATGCGTGGGTTAATGTCTTCATTTGCAAGCAACCAGTCAGCGAATTCAAGTCGATGGACCTTATCACCTTCCGGTATTTCTTGATGGACACTTGTGCGATAAGGATACCATTTCAACTGCTTGCGAAGAACTTTCCACATTGGAAAAATCCGGTCGCCTCGGAAATCTTACGCGTGGAACAGCAAGGAATGTCGCGGCCATTCGTTATTTCAGTCTTTTTCACTTCTTCGCGTTCTTCTTTTAAACTTTCGAATCTTTTTCCTGACAAATCGTGAACGGAACAGGTAGCTTTGAAACGAGTTACTAATCGTTGAATTGTAGTGACTGAATGGATCTCTATGCAGCTTGTGTTTGTTCTTGTATGCATGTTATGTTTGAGGCAACTTTCGTGGCTTTGAGCGTACCGGTACAGGAATATCAATTCAATTTTCATTTCAGTAGAAAGAGACGTCTTGACCATTTGACAACACTGCCGTGTAGCAATCCTTTTTTTACACATTTGATAGCTCCGTAAACGCTATTCATCGAGCCTTCATAGCTCCAACGTCTGCTGATCGCTTCGCAAATTCTTTTCATTGGGGCTGTTCATTAACTAAAATTCTGCCGACAGAAAATTAAATCTATTTAATATTCTGCCGACAGAATTTTAGTTAATGAACAGACCCATTGACAGTTCATGACAATGAAATTATCACCATCAAGATCATAAAGGCAATATGAATTAATGGAAGTCAGATCAGAATAATAATAATAATAATAATAAAGACGTATATTTTGAAGAAAACGCCCCAATAATGAAAATCGTGGAGCGGACAACACAAAGATGAATGTTCCAAATGAAATGAAAAAAAAAATTCTTAACAAGATACATTCTGGAAGTTACATTTAAATTAAAGTGAAACCACTGTTGGATAACTGATACATCGATATGATGAAGGTTTTACTGCGGAGCGCGGAAGTGATAGATGGAAGTCGGAACTGTCTTGAATATGGCAACAAAGGTAAGCACAGACGATGCAGAGGATGGTCACTTTCTGAGACGATCTGCTGAAAAAGTTTGTAGCCAATTATTTTCCGTCGATAAGCGAGAGGTAAAAAGTTATTGCAGTCACAGTTAACACCGCACACAATAACATGAGCCCTCCTTTGAATTCTATCAATCTCAATTTCAGACAGTTTTGATAAGTTGGTGAACAATGGAGCTGCATACTCAAGAATGCTCCGGATGCAGTTCTGATAAATCGTGATCAACTGAACTTTTGGGATAATGTCTCGTAATTGGCGTAGAACAAATAACCTTGAAGACGTCCTCTTGCAGATTTGCTCGACATGCCTTTTCCATCGTAGTTGCTCATCAAAACACACGCCGAGTATCTGTACTGTTTCTCGAACAGGAATCGTGCGAATTTGAAACTTTCCTTTGTCGAACTGTCTATTTGATGAAATAAAAAACTGATGGCATTTATTTTCTTTAACGGACATTCTATTTTCTTTAGTCCAAATAGCAATACTTTCGTACACTTCCGAAACGGGTGCACGTTGCAATCTTTGTAGATCTTTCCAACACAGATGATGTCGTCGGCGTACTTGACCAATAATGTGGAGTTTGATTTTTGATCAGAGGAAAGATCTGAGACAAAATAACCAAAAATCAGAGGACCTATCGATGATCCCTGAGGAATTCCACTGGTCATTTAAGTACATCTGCTTGCAGAATCCTTCCATCGTATTCTCATTTGTCTTGATGAAAGATAATTGTGGACAAAAGAAATCGTAAATTCACTAAAATTATCATTTATCATCTTCTGAATAAGGAAGTCATGTGGAATCTTGTCGAACCCCTTCATTAGATCAACGCACACAGCGTGGCAAGCTATTACATCAGGCTCCTGAAGACTTGTTGTCAAAAAATTGTCCAGCTCAATTAGGGCACATACTGTGGATCCCTTGGGACGATAAGCGAGCTGACCACGGTCGAAGCGTGTAAGGAACTCAGATTTGATTCTCTTAAGTAGACTTTTCTCAAATATTCGCTCGGGTATTGGAAGGAGAAATATTGGCCTTATTTCTGCAAGTTTTGGAGGAGATGATTTTGGGAGTGGAATCACGTCGGCACGCTCCCAATACAGAGGCAAATCTGCAGCTTTGAGGCAAGAGTTGAACAGCATCGTTAAGGGTCTGGAGACACTGTCAGCTAACTTTGACCAGACAAGGGATGGTATATTGTCTGAACCCGGTGATTTACGAGGGTTCACATTCTTCAACATACTGGAAACCTCACTTTCTTCAAATTGGAATGGCACTGTGAAAGGTTTAGTAAGCTGAATGGTGTGCTGTTTCGGTACAAAAGAAGAGGAGACTGTAACCAAAATTTCATTGAGAATCTCGTTAATATCGGCATCAGGCTTACAGTTAAGTACCCAGTTTCCGACAGTAATAATAATAATAATTTGTATTTGGCAAATTTATATAAGATACACAACATTCTTTTTAAATCTGTTTATGGGTGACAAATACAATGGCCCTTTAAGGGCAGGCATGGATGGAACGAAAAAGTTACCATACATCATTTCGGCGGAAATATGTATCAATACTTCGTTTAAAAGAAGTAATGCTTGGAACTTCAATCTCCTCATCTGTTAATTGATTCCAGTGTGAAACAACGTCGTTGGAAAAGAAATGGAAATACACTTTTGTACGGCACAACTTTGGGTGAATCTTATAATTGTTACCTCGGGTACATCTGCTCGGCGAATAAGAAAAAAGTTGTTCGAAAGAGACATTAACCATGTTGTTCCATATTTTATATAAAAATATGAGCTTGTAGCGAATACGACGGGATCTAAGAGAATACAATTGGAGTCGATGTAGGCGATCACGATAGGTAAGATTTCTTAAGTCAACAAAGAAACGCGAAAACCGCCTTTGAACTTTTTCGATTTCCTCAGATAAGTATTTTTGATGAGGGGACCATAATATCGATGAAAATTCCAAGATATACCTACATAACTTTTATACAGTAAAATTGAAGTACCACGATCTTTCAGTAAGAATACACGTTTGATCATACCAAGTGTACGATTAGCTTTGGTTATAACTTCACCAATGTGGTAATTCCAACTGAAAGGAGAATGCAAGGTGAGTCCAAGATCACGAATCACGGAAGTATCAATAAAAGGATTATCGTGTAAATAGTAGAGATGGAAAGCACTTTCACCAAAAGAGATAGATTTACACTTGCTGCTGTTCAGTGGAAGTCTATTCCGTAGCGACCATTCAAAAACACGATTAACGTCATCTTGTAAAGATGTCCAATGTTGTGTTAAAGTATCACGATGACGATCGTAAGCCACATATAATTTGACATCGTCTGCATATTTAATCATTTCTGAGCTCAAGATAACTTCATCAAGATCATTGACAAACAAGACAAACAAGATGGGACCAAACACGGATCCTTGTATAATACCAGTACGAATATCTTTGTATGATGAAAGGGAGCTACGAACCCGAACTTGCTGTTTGCGGTCTTTTAGGAAGTCTGAAATCCACCTGACAATACTATCATTCAGACAATAATGCTTGAGTTTTCGAAGTAACAATGTATGAGGAACTTTCTCAAACGCCTTCGAAAAGTCCAAGGAAATGACATCAACACCTTTTGAGAGGTCAAGATTCTTGAGAAGGTAATTATAGAATAACACTCCTGCTGTCTCGACCGAAGCACCTGGTAGAAAACCATGTTGAGAAAAATTAATTATATTCTGCTTTGTAAGGAAGTTGACAATATCTGTTGAAATTATCCTCTCCATTATTCGACTTACACAAGATGTAACGCCAATCGGTCTATAATTATCGAAATTTTCTTTTGAACCACTCTTATGGACAGGTGTAATGGTGACTTTCTTCCAAGAGTCAGGAATGCGTCCCTGTGACATTGAAAGTCGAAAAAATCACAAAGTTTGGAGGCAAGGAAGATTCCACCATTCTTTACATGCAAATATGATAATCCGTCAGAATACAAAGTTGATGAAGACGGTAGTTTGGCAATAACTGCAACAATTTCAGAAAGATCAAATTCAATATCATCCATGGATAAATTCTCTGCAGAATTCAGCGTACTATCACTAAAATACTGATCAAGCTGTTGAGGATCTGCCGAGAAGTTTGAGCAAAACCCACTGTTGAATATTTCTGCTATCTCATTGGAATCACTCGTAATATTTCCATTATGCAACTTCATGCTAGACAACGGGCTCCTGACTTTCAATTTGCTGTTCACTACACTCCAGAAAATTTTGGGTTTATTCTTCATAGCAGAAATAATTTGTTTTTCGTGCGCAAGTTGTGCGTCAGCGATAGAGTTCTGAAGGATATTGTGCGATCGCTGTAACAATAGAAGGTTACTAAAAGACGGGTTAGTCTGCGATAGAAGGGGACAGTATTGTGATCATCTTTTATCTTTTTGTAGATATCCCAAACAGAGTGCCCTTCGTTAAGCAATCGGTTTCCCCAATTTTTCTTCGCGCTGTAAATAGCCTTCTTAACTTTTTCTTTGTAGTGATTGTAAAGATGCCAGTTCTTTGACCTGTACGCAGAGAATCGCTTGTTTATTAGGACCTTTATAACGTTTGTCAACCAAGGTGGATCTCGGGATGATCGTTTCACATAGTTACAAGGAAGCAATTGTAGGCCCGCCCGCAGCTTTTCATAGAAAATAGTACAAGCACTGTCCAAGTCGCAGTTGTCAAACAGAACCTCCCAGTCGAGCTCACGTATAAAGAGGGAAACTGCTTCAATGTTCGAATGTCTAAAATCGATTACCTTTACAAGCGGATTGTCAAAAATGATTTTATGCTGTGGTTTTACGATTACAATATCATGGTCGCTAGAAGCAAGAGGAGCAAACGTTGTACAAGGCTGATAAAAAGGAATATATTCTTCTGGTATCAAAATAAGATCCAGCGTAGCGTCATTACGAGTAGGTCTATCAATAATGTTCTTAATACAAAAATTGCTTTCTAGAGTTTGTGTGCTGAACCTATTAAAATCACCAATAAGAATTACAGTACAATTGGGAAAACGATACAACTCTCTATCAATCACTGAGACAATGAAGTCACATGCTCTGCGGAAAATATAATGTGGCGATCAAACAATGAAGAGACATATATGAAAGTTTGACCAATAATAGTTCAACATCAGGATTATTTTTATTTGTTGCATGAAACAGAGTCTGAGAATTAAAGGAAGAATTAACAAGGCAACACAATCCACCCCCTTTCTTGAATCATGTCTGTCAGCTCGATGAACGATGAAATCGGGAATCGAAATAGAGGAATTTTCAACAGTCTCGTCCAACCATGTTTCCGTTATGCAAATTATATTCAAATTTTGTGATTTAATAAAAATGTGCAACTCATCAATTTTGTTTTTTAATGATCTTGCATTTATTGTACATAATGATGGCAGTTGAAGAGTATTGAAAGTATTGCATTTTCCTTTGCGGTTGTTGTGATCATTAGGCATACGAAAATGTAGTCAAAAATCAGGAAATATATGACTCAAAGGGTTTTCAGTATCATAGGTCTCACCATCAACCAAGACTTTTCCTTTGTATAGAACAACTTTTTTCTGAGGATGGATCTCTCGGAGATATTTTACGGCGTTACGTAGTATCTTCAAATTCCTTCTTGAAGTCTCTCAATCGCTGTTCAAATGCACGCTGAATTTTCTCAAGTCCTTTATTGAACTCTTTCATAGCGGACGCCAATTCACGTTGCATAGAATCTTTTATTTCTTCTTTAATTACGTCACGAATGCGCGATTCATCATTACTATTCCTTCGTGTGTCAGGCATTGTACTGCTTGTGGATTTGACAGTCAGCGACGCAGCGACTGTGTCAGAGGTCACGTGACAAAAATCAATAAATCACAATTTTTCGACGAGGATTCCCCTTACACAAGACGCGAATAACAGCTGATTGAAGGGCAGTTGACAATACCAACTGTATATCATTCACAACGCATACCCAACTCGAGAAGAAGAATCGATGAAGCAATATATTTCCACAATATCAAATGATTATCACACTATAGCTGCCATAACTGGACTGGGAACGGTCACGTGAACAGCCGACGACAATGCCTCAATGATGACGTAGGAGCTCGCCAGATGATAGCGACCAACGTATCGTGGAACACAATTCACAACGAAGCAGAGAAACAACCAAGAACTCAAGCTGCCGCTCAAAAAACACCGTGCAAACGATGGACGCAACCAAATCTGAGCCGAGAATGACAAAGACAACAACCCGACGATCAGAACGAACCAAAAATCGACAGAGGAGGGCCACCGAACACCGGGACAATTCGCAAAAAAGAAGCAGACACCAGGATCAGCAGCGCATACAACCGCACAAAAGCGTGACTTGCGTGATTGAAGAATGATAATAGAATGCGTCTGAAACTCATTTGCTGACCTTGCCTATTCATATTTATTATCAATAAAATTTCTATGGTTGTGATTAAAGGAAGTTCAATGAAATGAAGTACGAAAATTGTAATGAAATTAAAAGATGAAATATAGAAATTTCATAAAAATTGGGGATTATAGATATACTGTTAACTCTTTGATATTCATAAATTCCCCAGTTTCAGGTGTTCAGAAATGTATAATACTTCATTTTTCATGTTGACTAAGTAGAAATAAAAAAAAACTACTCTAAATCTTGCGCCAATTAAAACTCACCACTACTTCAGTGGTGACGATGGTGATCAATGGTTTCCGACAGCTTCTCAAGATGATGTTTACGCGATGCTGTTGAATACCAAAACCTCATCTCACAAATCCCCCGGGAGTGATAGCATTCCGTCAATTCTTTACAGGGAAGCTGCCGCTAAGCTGCAGCTATTGTTGGTGCATCTCTTGCCCATATAACCCCCACATAAACCCATGTATATCCCGGTGCAAATAGAAAAACTTGTACCTACATGTATATCGCAAAATATTATGCCTGCCAAATTGCTTGAACGATTTGTTTTGAGAAGCATGTGTGAAGAGATGACTGCCTTTTATGGACACGAACAGCATGGCGTTCGCAAAGATGGATCCAGCACACAACTGCTCTCATAGCGATTATGAATTCCATCTTTCAAAATTATGACGAATTATTCTGTACTTTCTACTTTTACTTTTGCTTGCTATTTTGGCGACTTTAGTTATTCCCAACATTCAACATGCTGTGTTAAGTACGCTGATGATCTAACGGCTGTAATACCAATATATGATGATAATTGTGCTGCTATCAATTATGTTGTAAAGAGCATAACTGGCGAATTAGAAAAGTGCTGTAAGCAAAATCACATGGTTTTGAACTTTTCAAAATCTAAAGCGATGTTATCTTTAAACAATAACATTCTACAACATAGCCTACCATTCGACAGAATGAAGAATGACACTCACTATCCTTGGTATCAATGTTTCTGATGATCTGAGTTGGCGTAATCATGTCGATGCTGTTTTAAAGGTTCTTAACCACCGGTTTTATGTTTTGTGTCGATTAAGACCATTTTTAGACGAATTTGATCTTCATCTTGTGTATACATCATACATTCGCTCTATAATTGAATATGCTTGTCCGGTATTTGTAAATCTAAACAAAAATTTATCACGTTGTCTTGAAAGGGTTGACAAACGAGCACATTTTATTATCTGTGGCAAGGAAAAAGGAAAATGTAATTGTAAAACCGATGAAATTTTCTATCGACGCATTGACCTGAGCAGGAATTTATACACATTTGCTGATTAGGACCCAAATCACTATTCATAACTGGCTTCCATCTCGTCTGACAAACAGTGGCTTGCCTCGCATTCCTTTATATCGAACAGACAAAATTAAAAATCGTTTGTCCCATTTGTTTCAAGCATATTATGTAGAAAGTGATTTCTGAATGTAATCTTTTCATGCTCATCACGACCCTGTATTCTTTCTTACTTATGTTTGATATTTTACTATTTGACTGTTTTTAATCATTGCAATAACTTGGTGTAAAACTATAATTTTCATCGACAAATATAACAAAATTCTATTCTAATCATTGCATCCATCATCCAGCGTATTTTTCCGTCACTTTGGAGAAGTGCAGCGTCATTGCTCCAATTCTGAAATCGTCGTCACCATCTCCGGATGAGAATGATTTCCGCGAATTTCGATGAGACTAAGAATTTTTTCAACTTCTTAAGAGGAGTTTAAGAGACGTGTTCGTTGTGAAGTTAGAAGTTAAAAAGATGCTCCATTGTATTTTAATTTTCATTTCACGATCCCGCATTATGACAGTGAAATATTTTGAGGAATCGCAGAGATTTTCACTCGGCTGGTCAATGGATATGCGACTTCAAGCAAATATTAGGAAATTTCAATTTTAATTGCTCACCTGTGGTTGGATGCTTGGAACACTGCTTGCAAAGAATCGGGTTCGAATGAATCATTATACCGTCATTTTTCCATGCAATCGAAACGTCAGTATCTGACAGCAGCTTTAAGTTTGGTATTTCGTATGTAGCCATGTCTTCTTGCGGTTCACCGCATGTCAGTTCCTCGATTGAATGAAAATGCGATCCGTGGATCACTAGAACAATATGAAAAATTAAATATTGATGCTGCTGAGGACATGACTGAAACTGGAAAGACAGCAAATTAATCATCTTGGTGTACTGTGTGACGTCAAACAGCTATATTGCGTCTCTGAGAGTTCTAGATGATTGAAAATGGTGATATGAATCAATCAGACTTGTTTAAGATAACATAGCGCTTTCACCTTTTCCGAAGAGGAAGGGTGACTGCTGTCGACTTTGCAGTATCGGAATCGAGACTCGCTTAAATTGCACTTTTTCTTTAATTTGAAAAAGTGTAAAACTTTAAAATTAAACTTTAGAGGCTATTTACATTTGACATTTTGCATTTTCCTGTCATCGATTGATTTTAGTCTTCGAAAGTGCAGTACTGCCAGTATTTTGAAAGGCCACGTGTAAATTGGAAAAAATCAAATGAAGTAAAGTTTTAATGAAGGTCATAAAAATAAATTGTAATTTATGATATTTTGTACATTTATAAATATTGTAATTGTGTATATATATTCTGATTAGACGGATCTACTAAATATTCCGATTTCGTAAGGAGAGATGGATCATAAGATGTTTGCGATATTCGGAAAAGCGTTTGATTGAAAAAGACCATGATATGCCCATAGTGATCAACTTGACAGGGATACCAAGGAAAGAGCTGACTTCGATGATTGGAAACCCGAATATGATGAGCTTTGAAATACAATATGGCTTGAATGAGGATAGCACGAATGTGAGGATTCCTCTTAAATACATTATCTTCACATCATTTTTTTAATTTAGATTACACATTCAATCAAGGATTTAATTTCAAGGAAATCTGTCGAGTAGAAATTGAAAAAATCGCGATTCCGAAGTCAATGTGATAACTGATGCCGGCCGAAAAAATACAATATATGCGGTCGTGAACTAAAAAAAAGAAAAAATACGTATGTTTTGAAGTAAACGCCCCAGTAATGGAAATCGTGTAGCGGACAGCACAAAGATGAATGTTACAAATGAGATGAAAAAGTTGATTCTTAACAAGGTACATATATGAGTTACATTTAAATTAAAGTGAAACCACTCTTCGATTGTTGAGACATTGATATGATGAAACTTTTGATGCGGAGTGCGGAAGTGATAGTGCAGTTGACCGAGAACTCGAAACAGTCTTGAAAATGGCAACTTTTAATCATGCTTTTGAACAATGTTTCTAGACATACTTTTGGATGCGATTAGTAGAATTTACCTTAAACAATATAAATGAGATATTAGTAAATGATGAAAATGATGCAGACTGGTTGATTGGTACATTGATTCCTCATTTAAAAAAAAAATTTGAGCCAGTAATCCTACTGTCTTTTCATGGCTAGTTTGAGAGCTTTATGCGAAGGACCTAAATAATTTTAAGAAATTAAGTTTAGCTGTCAGCAAATATAAGTAGCATGATAGAAACATTCAACCTAGTAAACTTACAAATAGCATGTCATCGACATTACACGTGCTTCCCTTAACATACAAAACCAGGTTTTTAGACTGCATGCCGACACAAAGGGTGCTTCATGGAAGAGAAATGATGGAAAATGCCGAATTCAAAAACGAACAATTGATCGAATAACATTAAAAATAAAGACATGGTTCTTAAACCCCATGTATCTGAATAGAAACTGATTTTTCTATATTCATGGCATGACGAGTACTGAATGCTCATAGATGCTCTGAAATGCATAGACCACAAATGTGGGAACAGCGGAATTAGGACAACAATTGTTGCAAATACGACTCCGTTGTTGCAAACACGAAACTTTGCACAAAACCGGTGATGTAGTGTTGAATGCATTTATATTCTCTCTGAATTCGTTGTTTATAGTGTCACATGGAATTTCATGTGCCAAACTTTCTCACATGCAGTTCATTTTGCGAAATATCACATAATGAACACCCACAAGAACGTTTGAAGCTCAAAGTAGGCAAATTGAATAAACCCTATCGATTTCAATTGTTGCTAGTTATCCAATGGAAAAGACAACAACTTTTTCAATTGCACTGTTACAAGGATATGTTGCCTTTTCACTCTCTGATCCCAGAAACATTACTGAGAATGAACTTTTGAAAGAACATCTCCTCCTGTTGTAGGAACTCTTGACAGGTGGTATTCTTTTTGTCGGCCTTTAACACCAATTCGTATATTTATTATATTTGGTGTACTACTGAAATCTATTAAAACGTAGTATAAGTATCAAGAATTATAACTTAGGTTAAAATATATTGCTCAAGCAAGCGATTTTTATCATTCAGTCAAGTTAGATGCAAACAACTTCGATTCATATTTGCATGAGATTTATCATTAGCACATTCGACAGGAAAACATGCATGCTTTGAATTGACTTCATTACCTTCTTATGTGCAATGGCCGATGGACGCAAAAATTGATGTTGAAATGCTCAATTCCCACATTTTTCAGGCCTTTAATTACAAAATATTGATATTTTGCGCAGGTGAATTGGTTCTCAACTGTCTTTATCAATATTCTATGTCTGTGCTATTTTTAGGATTTCATGTACATTGTACACAAGTGATATTTGCTTAGATTCTAGATTTTAATTACCGTGCTCACTCTAGTAATGTCGCGTGGGTCATAATTAATCATCTGTTCTTCATCGCGGTCTTCATACCACACATTTAGAACGACAATTTGATTATCAGTATTGTACTGGCATCCATTTCCAATTAGGGAGAGATGACCGATTGTTCAAAGAAGTGAGTTCAAACATTATGGGCCTAGTTTGTTGCCCTATCAGTAATAACGTGCACAATTGAAAATTCTGATCTTAATGATGGCTGTCATAATGAAAGCAAGTCCTTCGCACACTTTTAAAAACAATTATTAAAAATAGATTATTTTATATCACCTTATATGTACACTACAATACCGGTAAAACTGCCTCTCTAAAACTGCAGAAGACAGGCTTTGCTTTGGTGGAGAATAGACTATTTTATTTTTAAATACAATTCTGAAAGCATACTCGGAATGTGAAAACCGAGTGAGCTATTGAATCAAAGATTTACCTTTAATTTCCATAGAGCTCTGAAAGATCGTTCCGCGGAGGCACAGTTAGTGTACGGTCATATAGTTCAAAAAGGACTTGATCAAAAAGCTCTCTCCATGTGTGCTTGCAAGCTAAGTTGCTAAGTGCTTGCACAAAAAGCAGAGGAGAAATTCTCTGTTTACTTTGGAATGTTGATCTTGTTAATTCTGTTTCCCTAAACAGCAAGTTCTTCACATGGTCAACAGGCCTATCCTCATTGCAGCCTTCAGACAGAAAAGCTTATTCATTTTCTGTCCCACCCTTCTTCATGTTTTCATGGAGGATTTTCGGCTGACCCTGAGTACCATTGTCAATCAACAGCGGTACTCAAGGTCATCAAACATGCCCCGTGACTTCTAAACCTTTGAACACACTGTAAACCGTAGACCGACAATTATCCCACAAAATTACTGACAAAATCAACCGACGATTGTCACCTCCAATATCCTGCGAGATCCGACGAATTTTGTAGGTTGTTCACCGACATCGAAACAGATGCTTTGTATGCAAATTAACTAAGCAAACACTGTTGAATATTGATTGATTTTTTCGATTACTGCCTGACTTTTGGGCAATCTGTATTATTGTGTGGCAAAACCATGATTTATCTTGATAATTTAATTAACTACCTACATTTTTGATAAAACTTAAGCTACAATTCATTGCCATTCATTTTGTCGCTTTTTGTCAGTTATTGTAGGTGTTCAGTGGCAATCATCCCACAAGAACTAACAATGACCGACAAAATAGATTTTGTAGGATAAATGTCTGTCAATTGTCAGTCAACGGTTTACAGTGCACCGCACAGCGTTCTCTACACTGTAGACCGCACGCTCCTAAATTAAGCTGAAAAACTCCGAATACAAACCACTAGTCAAGAACACTAGAGGACCCCGAATGTTATGTAAGCATCTGTAGGAACGCTATGGGCCTTAGAATGAGATTCTCTGAAAACATTTTCAATCTTCTTTATATTACTTGAGACAGCGTCGCAGCATTAGGGGTTCACCTGGGGCATTAGGGGGCAATCCGCAGAATTTAGCACCTCCACTCCTTTTGTTATGCTACCACTCCGAAACGCACACGTTCAGAGCCAGAGCAGAGCTTTGACTTTTCGGAAATACAAAGTTCCGATTAGCGATTATCCGATTCGACTATCAGATGAAATTCAATTCAATTCAAATTTATCATCCTAGCACTCCATCAAAAAAAGTGTACTCCAAATATCAGTTCAAATTCAGTTTTTTGAACTAAGGATAATGAAAAAAACGAGGGCACTTACACTAACAATCACATAGAAAAGATTCTAAAGAAAATTGTATTTTTGGAATATTAAATGTAGTACTTGATTTAAACGCCCGATAAATTTTATTGGCGCAGACCAAACCAGTGGGGCGAAGTTTAATTGCGAGATCGGTAATAAGTTAAATGCCTACCGGTAGGCTACCCTAAAATGTGGATATTTCCGTGTTTGTGGCATTGACAAATCAGCAATCAGGGAGATATTGTAATCACCCTGAGGGAACGAATCTTGCGAAAAACTGGCGAATGTCAGCTGCAGAATATCATACTAAAGTTCAGTCATATTTGCGGGATATTCGCTGGCGAAGTTCGCCGGCGACAATTCGCGCTCTATATGTCACCTTTTACTTTTGACTTTCTCTCTTATTTTCTTTAGTAATCCGCCTCTACAGCCGAGGCTCTATTCTCTCCCTCATCTTCTCACTATCCCCCACATATGCCTAATCCATCTAAGAAATAAGTGCAGACTATCATTCTTTGATAATGATAAGAATATAGAGAATCCGCATAGGTAGCCTATATCAATTTTCATAACATCTCTTGACATTCAATAATTTACAACAATGACAAATATTTGAATAATATCATTATTTACTGCGACATTTATGGAAGATAAATACTTTTTTAGTTTAAGCCTTCGGGAATTAAAAAAAGATCCCCTTTTATCAGATCAGACTGAGTATACAATATATTTTCATGTGAAGGTAATATACGAACATTGCTACAATATCCACGATTTCGCCGGTTGGCGAAAAATCAGCTCGCATTAGTAAACAAATATCTACCAACTAATTATAGCAACTTTTTTGCCACCTGTCGTTTTTTAATTTTACACATGTTTTTGGATAAATGATGAACATTTTCACATGCGGAGATAGTTTTTTCACGAAAATGAACCTTTAAAAAATTATCCACAAAATCGCTACCTCGCCAGATAATCTGTTGATATTAGCAAGATGCGTTCCCACAGGGCAGTCGAGATGTTTGATGTTTTATGATAGAACGCAATGTCATTTGGCGAAAACGTCTTGACGCCTCTATTAATAATACAGTAGTCTCCTAAATATTCTATATATGCCAGCTTCCATGTATTTTAGGAATCTGTGATGACATAACTGAGCGTGAAGCATGCAGGCCTACCTATACAGGGTGGCAGAATTCGGCCTACGTCAATCACAAACATGGTCAAAAAATTTTATTTGAATAAAGTAGCCTATCCTTCTGATGAATTCCTTATATTTATAAATCAAAATCAATGTAAGTAGTGCACTTAACTTCAGATTCGACGTAGCACATTGCTGAACTTCTAGAACACTGAAATATTTCATGCAAGAGGGACATTTCGCTGATTTCAACAGTTCCAAAGAACTCGGAGGACCCGAACTGTCTCTTTCCGCCCGTTCGTCCACATTTATG